>LR990976.1:3963448-4563448 GCA_905163465.1 Craniophora ligustri | reverse complement strand
GGATATACCCGGACGTTCCATTGTTTTCTTCCACAAGTTTTTAGTAATTCTTTGTTACAAGCATACTAGCGGTTGGACAATTAATTTTTGCATTTTAATTAATAATTCTTTTTTTTTATTTTTTTTTAAGTTTGTTTTATAACCTAACCTAACCTAACCTAACCTAACCTAACCTATATATACATTTATTTTATATTTAATACATTTATCTATAGTTATTAATTATACATTTATCCATACATACGGCATAATGACAAATTCGGATACTGATAGCTTCGTATCAGCGATAAGTGATGACGACAGTTTTAGTAGTATACCGTGTCTCTCTGATACAATTAAGTATAATTTTTCCGATGTTCCTAAGAATGTAAATGTAGTCCATATAAACGCACAGAGCATTCCGGCTCATTTCCACGATATGCTGGCTACTTTTGACTGTAAGGAAATCCATGCCATCCTTATTTCAGAATCTTGGTTGAAACCATGTCTCCCGTCGACTTCCTACTCGCTACCCGGATACCAACTAATAAGAAATGATCGCACCGGTGGTGGTGGTGGTGGTGTTGCCATATATCTCCGAGCTAATATTCCTTTTTCAATTATCGATATGTCTTCACAGCCACCACCGTCCAATGCCGGGGAGCATTTGTTCTTAGAAGTTAACCTTTTTCACTCAAAGGTACTGCTCGGTGTCTATTACTGTCCGTCGATGCGTACTGATTTTTTCTCTTCCTTTGAAAATATCTTAGTGAACCTGTCTTCTTCTTACAGTCACACCATTATAATGGGGGATTTTGTGATGTATTAGTATTAAGGTAGATGTAAGTGCAAAAGTATATATTAAGAATATGTGGGTAGGGGCTAAAATGTACGGGAGCGCTTGTGTAATTAGTGCTTATGTCAGTCGGAATATACTCGTGTAACTGTAATCAGCTGTTTCATTTCTGGACTCTGTATCCCGACATCCTGGTGTATTACTTACCAAATACTTCAGTGGCGACGAGGACTAAAAAAAAAAAAAAAAACCTTCGCGTGTGTTGTTATTGTGAGCGTGTTAAAACAAACTATTAGAATGACTATCGGAAAAATTGAAGCGTTCAAAGTACAAGCAGATGACTGGAAATTGTACGTGGAGCGTCTTGAAAATTATTTTATGGTCAACAATATTAAGGAAGATTTGCGGGTGGCAACGTTGATAACGGTAATGGGAGCGGAAAGCTACGAATTGTTAGTAAATTTGTGCACGCCGCATAAACCCAGCACAAAGACATTTGAATATGTAACGGCCATCATGGAAAAACACCTGCAGCCAAAACCGAGTGTGTTAGCCGAGCGATTCAAATTTCGCCAACGAAAACAAATCGGTAACGAAAGTTTAGCAGAATATATGGCGGTTCTAAAAAAAAAGTCGAAGTCTTGTGAGTTTGGAACATGGCTGGAAGAAAGTATTCGGGATCAGTTCGTGTGCGGGATAAGTAGTGAGATAATAAGACAGCGTTTATTCGCCGAGGATAAATTAGACTATACCAAAGCGTATAGTATGGCCATGAGTATGGAGGCAGCCGAAAAAAACGCAGCAGTGGTCGACTGCGGTACTAAGTACTCGGAAAAGACGAACACAGCGAGTGATTGTCTAGCGATGGCGACAACAAGTCAAGGTCGAGTTCAAAGGGCGGCACAGTATAGACCAGCGGCGGCGGGAGCGGGCGGTGACAGGCGTCATGCCGCGTGGAACGAGCAGCGGCGCGGCGGCGGCCGCGGCGGGGCGCGCAGGCCGACTCACGGGGCGTGGTCACCGGCAGCGCCCGCACCGGTGGAGCGAGCTCGGCGAGACCAACAATGCACTGCATGTGGAGGCCTGCATGATTCTACATGGTGTAAATTTACACGATACGTTTGTCGAGTATGCAACAAACAAGGACATCTTCGACGTGTATGTCCATTAGAAGTGGGACATCATCATCTGTATGAAGTTAAAGAGGCAAATAGCTTGTCGGAAGACGAGCGAAGCGACGAGGTAAGGACTGTCGACATAAATAATTTATCCATAGCGCAGTGTCCGCCGATATATATATTGTTGAAGGTGCACGGTATGGAGTTAAAGATGGAGTGTGACACGGGTAGTGCTATATCATGTATAAATTATGAAACATACAAAAAGTTGTTTAGCGATTTACGGATCGATTCCTGTAACTTGAGGCTAAGATACTACACAGGGGAAATAGTAAATCCTTTGGGGGTCATTAAGCCAGAAGTAAGGTATAAAAACAAGTGTAAAAATTTGGATTTGTATGTAATTAAAGGTGGAAATACTATATTAATCGGCCGACAGTGGATGGCCGAATTGAAAGTACAATTATTTACTAACCTCACTAACGGGGTAGTATCTGTTAATAGTTTACAGAACAATAAGTTTGATATGTCCGAATTTAGTTCCAGATATTGTGAGGTGTTTGAGGACGGTTTGGGTCGATTCACCGGAGGCGCGGTAAGCATCCACGTGCGCCCGGGTGCGCGGCCGGTGTTCATGCGCGCGCGCCCGCTGGCGTATGCGCTGCGCGAACCGGTGGAGCGTGCTCTGGACCAGCTCGTGCGGGACGGCATCCTCACGCCTGTGGACCGATCAGATTGGGCTACGCCGATCGTACCAGTGGTAAAAAAGGACGGTACTATCAGAATTTGTGCTGATTATAAAATTACTTTAAATAAAGTTTTGGAAGTGGATCGTTATCCCTTACCGCGAGTAGAGGATTTGTTATCTCGTTTACATGGAGGGGAATATTTCAGTAAAATTGATTTATCGCAAGCTTATGCGCAATTAGAACTAGATGAGTCTAAAAAATACACGGTTATAAATACGCATAAAGGTATGTTTATGTTCAATCGCTTAGTGTACGGGTTGTCTTCGAGTCCCGGAATATTTCAAAGGCGTTTAGAACAATTATTTGCCGATTTGCCCAGTGTGGGCGTATTTTTAGATGATATTATTATCACGGGGGCTTCAACTCAAGACCACATCAGTAATTTGTACAAAGTCTTTGACCGATTACAATCGAGTGGTCTCAAGGTAAAAAAAGAAAAATGCAGTTTCTTTTCTAAAAAAATAAGTTATTTAGGGCACATAATTAGCAAAGATGGGGTGCAAACGTGTGCCGAAAAAGTCAAAGCTATAACTGATACACCCGCCCCCTCAAATGTATCGGAGCTGCGATCATTTATCGGTATGACAATGTACTATGCCAAATTCGTTAAGAACGTCAGTACAATTCTTTCGCCTTTGTATCGACTGCTCCGGATTGATGTACCTTTCAACTGGTGTGACAAGTGTGAAGATGCATTCAGAAAGGTTAAGCAGCAACTAGCTTCAAGTGAGGTACTGATGCATTATTCGCCAGACCTACCGCTCGTGCTGACGGCCGACGCCAGCAGTGTTGGGGTCGGCGCTGTACTGTCACACATAACAGCTGCCGGGGAGCGGCCGATTGCGTATGCGTCGCGTTCATTAGGCACCGCCGAGCGGGCTTATTCGCAAATAGATAGAGAAGCGCTCGCCATTGTTTTTGGCATCAGAAAATATCATCAGTATTTATACGGGCGTAAGTTTGTGTTAAGGACAGATCATAAACCATTAACATACATTTTCGGTGATAAGGTAGGCATTCCCGTAATGGCAGCATCGAGGTTGCAGCGGTGGGCAATACTATTGGCAGGTTATAATTACGAAATAGAATATGTGTCATCAAAGAAAAATTGCGCCGATGCCTTATCAAGACTACCTCAAAGTAAACAGCCGAGTGAGAGTACGGAGATCACTTATGTTAACTTTGTGGAGGATTTTCTTCCCGTGAAACACGACGAAGTTAGGAAACAGACGATTAAAGATGTATTGTTAGGTAGGATACTTCTATACGTGCAATCTGGTTGGCCGTCATCGTGTGCAGAGGAGTCGATAAAACCATATTTTTCTCGACGTCATGAATTATATGTTGAACGCGGCTGTTTAATGTGGGGATACCGGATGGTAATACCGCAAATCTTACGGAAGGATGTACTAAAGCAATTACATATTAGTCACATGGGTATCGTCAAAACAAAGTCATTAGCGCGCAGTTACGTATGGTGGCCGAACGTTGATAGTGACGTAGAATCGTTGTGCCACAGTTGTGAGACTTGTGCGATAGAGGGCGCTGCACCACCGCGAGCGCCGCCGCAGCCTTGGCCTTATATCACACAGCCGTGGAGCAGGGTACATATCGATTTCTTAGGGCCTTACCATGGTAGCACATACTTGATTTTAATTGATGCAAGTTCCAAATGGTTGGAAGTGTTCGAAATGTCGCGTACAAATGCAAATCAGGTAATTCGAGTTTTACGTAGCACTTTTGCGCGATTTGGTCTTCCGGTGGAATTAGTGTCAGATCAGGGCCCCCCTTTCACTAGTGTAGAATTTTGTTCTTTCTTAAAAAAAAATGGCATACGACAATGCTTTTCACCAGCATACCATCCTTCTTCAAACGGTGCCGCGGAAAACGCAGTAAAATTATGCAAATCTGCTATTAAAAAAGCCTATAGAGATAACAAAGAAATAGATGCCGCATTACAAACGTTTCTTATAAATTATAGGAACACAGTCCAATGTACGACCGGGGAGACACCAGCGATGTTGTTACAACGACGGCCATTACGTACTCGCTTAGATTTGTTGCGCGCAGACCGCGCACTTGACGATCGGGTGCGAGCAGCACAACAACGACAGGTACACAATTCAGGAGGCGTTTTACGAGATTTAGCCCCACAAGACGAGGTGTGGACAAGAAACGGTACTTCAGGGGATAAATGGTCGAAAGGTACAATCCAAGCTAGAGCAGGGTCGTGCGAATATATTGTAAATAACGGTGAGGGACGGCTCATTAGAAAACATATAGATCAGGTAAAACGTAGGTCTCGTTTATCCGACTTCATGGGTTCTGATAGTACAGTCACAGAAAGTTTGCCACTGTCACCAACTCAAAAGTCACAGGCGGAAGATGTGGTTCCGATACCTGATGGTCAGAGGAAGGTAAATAAGACAAACCTAGGGAGTGAAAGCGAAAAAGAAAGGCTAGATACTGAATGTGATTCGGAGGTGGTATTGAGCCCCGAACTTCCACCACCATCATCACAGCCGGAGGATCGACCCAAACGTACTCGTAAGCCCGTAACAAGATTTAGAGTAACATAAACATAACATAAATACAGACTGGTTAGTTATGTAATGTAAATTGTACCTAATTGCAGATGTATTAATAAAATAAAATAATAAATGTTATATTAAATAATTCCGAGACTAAGTGGTGAGGTGTGATGTATTAGTATTAAGGTAGATGTAAGTGCAAAAGTATATACTAAGAATATGTGGGTAGGGGCTAAAATGTACGGGAGCGCTTGTGTAATTAGTGCTTATGTCAGTCGGAATATACTCGTGTAACTGTAATCAGCTGTTTCATTTCTGGACTCTGTATCCCGACATCCTGGTGTATTACTTACCAAATACTTCAGATTTCAATACATGCTTACTTAAAAATGACTCTCGTTCCTCTTCTTTTAAATCCATTGTACAATCTTGTAACTTAACTCTCCTTCCGCTAAATGCCACTCATCATTTTCCTAACTGTACTCCTTCGCTTCTTGATCTTATTCTAGTATCCTCTCTGTGTCATGTTGTTAAGCATGGTCAGTTTTCAGCTGATGCCTTTTCCTATCATGATCTTGTCTATGTTTCCTACAAAATTCGCCCACCTAAAGCTAAGCCTAAAATCCTATTGCAACGCGATTTTGGTGGTATGAATCTAGAAAACCTGCGAGAGGATGCCAGGAACTTTGATTGGACCCACCTGTTATCTACTGAGTCGGTTGATGGGAAAGTTTATCTTCTAACTGATATCCTCAACCAGCTGTATGATACACACGCCCCAATTCGCCCGGTTAAAATTAAACACCTCCCTGCCCCATGGCTCACTGATCATATTAAAGCTATGTTACACAAAAAAGCAGCTGCAAAGACCAGATATAAATGTAGGCCCAGCTCCTCTAACAGGGTGAAGTATGTAGCTATCCGCAATCACTGCAATAAGGTGTGTAGGGATGCTCAACGCCGCCACATTCACAGCTCCGTCGAAAACGGAGATCCAGCTAAAGTCTGGACATTTCTTAAATCGATGGGAGTTGGAAGATCAACCCATGATACTATTCCTAAGGATCTAAATCTTGATTTATTAAATCAACAGTTTTCCTCTTCGCCTCAATACAATGGGGTTTTAAAAGCTAGCACAATCAACCATCTTTCATCTCTTCCAACCCCCAATTACTCACCGTTTGTTTTTAATCAATTGTCCGCTTGTGATGTTAAGAAGAGCATAATGTCTGTCACATCCAATGCGGTCGGTAGTGACTGCGTTAGCCGTAAAATGATACTTCCTGTCCTGGATGAGATCCTCCCAGTGATTTGTCACATCCTTTCTTACTCATTATCCTGTGGTGTCTTTCCATCTATGTGGAAAGATGCTCACATCACTCCACTGCCCAAAAAAGCCAATCCTTTATCTTACTCCGAGTTCCGTCCCATATCTATATTACCCTTCCTTTCTAAAGTACTTGAACGCATCGTCCAAAACCAGCTTAGTTCTTTCCTGCACAGTAATAATCTCCTTGATCCTCTCCAGTCCGGGTTTCGCCCGGGACATAGTACAACCACTGCTCTAATCAACATTACGGATGATATCAGGATGGGTATGGAAAACGGAAATCTGACGGTTTTATCCTTACTCGACTTCAGGAATGCTTTTAACACCGTCGATTTTGACATCCTGCTTGGCATACTCTGCTCTTTAAACATATCTCCAACGGCAATTGATTGGTTTCGCAGTTACCTGTGTGGCCGCCGGCAGCGTGTTTGCATTGATGGGTGTTCTTCCTCTTGGTGTGACACTACTGCTGGCGTACCACAGGGGGGCGTTCTTTCCCCATTACTTTTCAGTTTATTTATAAATTCTATCTCCAATCAACTTCTGTCATCCTACCACCTCTATGCAGATGACCTGCAGATTTACTCACCGGCTCCGTTGGAGGAACTGTCGGAAGCTATTAATATGATAAATAAAGATCTGCTACAAATATCTGAGTGGAGTCAAGCTTATGGTCTGAGGGTTAACCCTACGAAGACGCAAGTCATTGTTGTTGGCAACTCCAGAACAATATCAAAAATTAATTGGACTACACTTCCCCGAGTAATTTTTGATGGTAATACCATCCCCTTTAGCGACTCTGTTAAAGATTTGGGAATTTATATAGATACCAATCTCTCGTGGGCTCCTCAGCTCGAAGTATTAAGTCGCAAGTTATTTGCTTCTGGACGATCCCTAAATAGGTTGCGAAATTTTCTCCCAACTGCCACCAAAATTGCTCTTGCCAAATCTCTTCTTCTTCCAATCCTTGACTATGCAGATACCAGCTATCCCGACCTCACTGAGGAGCAAGTGAATAAGCTTGAGCGTCTCCAAAATTACTGCATCAGATTCATATTTGGCTTGCGCAAATATGATCATGTCTCAGAATTTCGTGTTAAGCTCAAGTGGCTCCCAATCCGCTTTCGCCGGAATGCTCATATTTTATGTTTGTTATACAATGTTTTGTTTAATCCCTCAACCCCTCATTATCTCAAAGAACGATTTAAGTTCCTTCATGACACACATACTAGACACTTGAGATCATCGGAAAACTTAAGGCTTGAAATGCCAATGCATTCCACTAGATCTTACGACATGTCCTTTACTGTCCAGGCTGTCCGTCTTTGGAATGCTTTACCTATCTCGATAAGGCAAGCTCAGTCGCTTACTTCCTTCAAACTTCTAGTAAACGAACATTTTCACTCGTTTTAACTTTTTTATTCAATTCTTTTCTTATCTTTTTTCATTATTTATTATGCTGCATTATTTGCATTTACATTTTATGTAAGGTTAAGGTGTATGTAGACATTGCATTTGTTGTATGTATGTGTATTTATATATATTTATAGAATTTATGTATTTATTTGTTTATGTGTACATATTTATGGTTTATGTATAATATATTATAAAAATTGTATTTTTAACGTGGATTTATCTATAATTCTAGGATAGTAATTTAGTACGCCACACCCGTTTAATTCACATACATTTCTTGTCCATCCAAAGGTTGTCTGGTAGATATCGCTATTTAGTGATAAGACCGCCATTGTACCCTTATTTCATTGATGTAATGTATATTTTAAATTCCTGGTGTACAATAAAGAATATTCTATCTATCTATCTATCTATCTTCGGTCTGCTTTATCTGGTACTGCCCGTCAGATTATAAAATCCTTGCAGTTCACAGCGGAAAACTACGCGATAGCCTGGGGCCTACTCGAAAATAGGTTTAATAATAATAGGTTACTCGTTCATAATCACGTCAAGGCGCTTTTTACAACTCAATCGCTTAACAAAGAATCGTCATTTCAAATTCGTAAGCTGATAGATACTATATTAAAAAATATTCGTGCTCTTCAAGGTTTAGGTGAGCCCACGGAAAGTTGGGACACTTTAATTATATATCTAATAGTTTCCAAATTGGACCCAACCACCGAACGGGAGTGGGAACAACATAAAGGCAGTCTTAATAACTCGCTAAGTCCCACTAGTGATAAAATAACTTTAAGTGATTTAATTAAATTTCTTACTGATAGGGCCGATATGCTAGAAACTATTAAGGTTACCCAAAATTCGCATAATAAACAATCATCAGACAGTTTCGTAAAGAAACACACACCGGTTCAAACAAGTTCACATAGTTACCTATCTACTCGTAATTCAGCTAAGCAGCAAAAACATAATAATAATTCGTATAATTCTGCATCTAATCGTAGCCAAATATGCACTATGTGTAAGGCAAATCACCCACTGTATTCATGCAGTCAATTTAATAACCTTTCTATAAAGGATAGGATAAAATTCGTAGACGAAAATAAACTTTGTAAAAATTGCATGCGCACTGGACATACAGTTTCCGATTGCTGGTTCGGTACATGCAGGCAATGTAACCGTAAGCATAATTCAATGCTTCATGCGGATTGTACTGATAACGATCACAGAGCGACATCACTCGTAGGTGGGTCGCACGCGGCAGCGACGCCGGTCGAGCCGCTAGCCGAGCCCGAGTCCGCGGCGAGAGCGCCGAAGGCAGGCGGCTCCGTATACAATACCGCGTTACTGCATAGTACGTCCGCTAAAACTCGTAATATTGACAGTGAATATTCGTTACAAGAACCTGTGTTATTATCAACTGCGTTAGTTGACATTGCTGACATCAATAATAAATTTCATACAATTCGTGCTATTTTAGATAACGGCAGTCAGCATTCGTTCATTACAAAATCGTTATGCGACAAATTACAAATTCGTTTATTACAGTCCACAGTACACGTCACAGGTGTAGGTAATTCGGTGACGCAGTCTACACAGTCATGTAATGTACAGTTACGGTCAAAAAATAATGATTTTAATATGCGTTTAAATTGTCTAGTTTTACCGTGCATAACCGCTACGTTGCCTTCGATCGGTAATAATATAAATAACTTTCGAGTGCCGAGTAATGTAAAACTCGCAGATCCTGAATTTTATTCGAGTAATCACATTGATTTATTAATCGGTGCTGACAAATTCTGGGAACTACTCAGTGATGGTTTAATTCGTCTTTCCAACGGCCCCTATTTGCAAAACACTAAATTAGGCTGGGTTGTGTCAGGTCTAGTTCGCAAAAAAGACTTGCGCATCAATAAAGTCCAATGCAATTTTACACAAACGTTCGAATTAGATATGCAATTAAGAAAATTTTGGGAGTTGGAAGAAGTATTATGCAATGCAGATAATTTAACAGATGAGGAGCGTTTGTGCGAAAAATTATTTGTAGATACTACAATACGTGATAATCACGGTCGTTTCTCGGTGCGGATTCCACTACGCGAATCAGCTGACCAACTAGGCGACTCATACAAGCGAGCGGAGAATCGGTTCCTCGCGCTCGAACGTAAGTTAGGTCGGTGCACACCGAGTTATAAATCGTTATATTTTGATTTTATGCACGAATATTTACAACTCGGTCATATGACAAAAATAGATACATATACGTTTCCCCATTATTTCTTACCGCATCACGGTGTGTTAAGAGAACACAGCACTATTTATATTTGCTATTTTATTAAGATTCCGTCAGTATAAATATATTGCTTGCGCCGATGTTGAAAAAATGTATCGACAAATTTTAATTCAACCTGATCAACAAAGTTTACAATTAATATTATGGAGAGAAAGTTCTACGGAACCACTCGGTGTGTACCGGCTTAACACGGTTACATACGGAACTGCATCCGCGCCATATTTAAGCATGCGCTGTCTTAAACAGCTCGCATCAGAGTGCACTGATAACATTATAGCAAAGGTCATTGACCAAGACTTTTACGTAGACGACTTAATAACGGGTTGCGATGATAAAGTTAAATTATTAGACATTTGTAATAAGGTTTCTAATCAATTAAAATCGGGTGGTTTATATTTACGTAAATGGTTGTTTAACTTCGATTTGACAACTTTCAATTCGTCAAAAAATTTATCTTTAGGTGAAAATTGTCATAGTAAAACTTTGGGATTAGGTTGGTTTGCAACAACAGACGAGTTGCATTATACGACAAAGTTTAAGCCAACTGGGTATCACGTCACAAAACGCATTATGTTATCAGCCGTCGCGCAGATTTACGACCCGTTAGGTTTGCTTGCGCCTACTATAATTGTTGCAAAAATATTATTACAGAAGTTATGGCTGTATAAAATTGATTGGGATGATCCCATTCCTCACGACGCTTTAACTAAGTGGAAAGGGTTCGTCGAGTCACTTAAATATTTACCAAATACACGTATACCACGACAGGCAGTCGACTGTAAAATGCAACATAAAGAGCTTCACATTTTCACTGATGCTTCACAGAGTGCATATGGGGCATGCGCCTATGTTCGTTCGTACTCTGACACTGCGGATTCGGTGGTAGTACATTTACTATGCGCCAAGTCCAAGGTCGCGCCTCTCAAACCAATTACAATCCCGCGTATGGAATTATGCGGCGCTTTGTTAGGGGCTAAATTATATACGAAAATTATTAGTTCGCTTCGTCTGAGTTTTGACACAGTTTATTTTTGGACTGACTCAACAATTGTGTTGGGTTGGTTAAGAATATCGCCCCATTCTTTAAAAACGTTTGTTCAGAATAGAATATCTCAAATTAACGAACGTACCGGTAGTTTACCGTGTAGTTTACATGTAGGTAGTAAATCTAATCCCGCTGATTTAGTATCACGTGGGGTAACACTCGATGCGCTGTGTACATCCGATATTTGGTGGCATGGCCCAGATTTTTTGCATACATTTAATTCTAAATTCGTTCATGATTATAGTTGCCACAATATTGATACTCGTGAATTACCAGATATAAAAGTAAACACTACGTTATTAGTTTCTCAGAGTAATATTAATACATTTCCATTTCAAAGATTTTCATCATTTAATCGTATGAAACGCGTATTCGCTTACATGTTACGTTTTATTGATAATACTCGCAATAAAATAAAAATTAATCGTATAATCGGCCCGCTACAAGTGGATGGATTAAATAAATCTATTCGAATTTTAACTTGGTTCTCGCAAAGGGAATCGTTTCCAGATTTAGTTAATTCGTCAACGGGAAACTCAAATTTTAAACTATCTCGTAATGTATCTGGTCTTAATATATTTTTTGATGATAATAGCCTTATTAGAGTCGGAGGTCGCATCGAAAATTCTTAAAATTTTTCATATGACAAAAAACATCCTTTATTATTATGCAGTAAGCATATTTTTACACGTCTTCAAAAAACAGCTTCATGCTGGTCCTCAGGCATTATTAGCGTCAATACGTGAAGGCTGGTGGCCTCTTAGAGGTCGCAATTTAGCCAGGTATGTCGTGCATCACTGTGTGACATGTACTCGAATGAAAGCAAAATCTTTCAACATTCAAATGGGCAACTTACCATCAAAAAGGTTAGAACCAGGCTATCCGTTTCTGCGATGTGGTGTGGACTATGCCGGACCACTGTTAATATTGAACCGCAAAGGAAGGGGCGCTAAATTAGAAAAATGTTACATATGTTTGTTTGTGTGTTTTTCTACTCGTGCAGTTCATCTAGAATTAGTAACTAATTTAACAACAGACGCGTATATACTCGCCTTAAAACGTTTTGTTTCGCGAAGAGGTAAACCGGCTGAGATATTCACAGATAATGGTAAAAATTTTGTCGGGGCAATGAAAGAATTGTCACAATTTTTACATAATAATCGTAATAATATCATTGAAATTGCTGCTGATGATAGTATAAAATTTAACTTCATACCGCCTTATTCACCGCATTTCGGGGGAATGTGGGAGGCAGGGGTGAAGTCGTGTAAGTTTCACTTACGCCGCGTCGTAGCTAACGCAAATTTAACCTATGAAGAATTAAGCACGGTATTAGTGCAAATAGAAGCCGTCCTCAACTCTCGTCCTATGTACCCCTTATCCACTGATCCAGCAGACCTCCTCCCTCTTACTCCGTCCCATTTTCTGATTGGTCGGCCGCTCACGGCGCCCGCCAGCTCGGACCTGACGACCACTGCTTCACATCGTTTAACTCGTTATGACCGAGTAGAACAAATGCGACAACAATTTTGGGAAAGATGGTCTAAAGAATACGTTTCTGAACTTCAAACTAGAACAAAATGGCAAACAAAGAAAGAAGAGTTGCAACCCGATACTCTAGTATTAATCAAAGAAGATAATCTTGCACCCATGCAATGGCGTCTCGGGAGAATAATACAAACATTTCCCGGCAAGGATGGCCTCTCACGAGTCGCTACCATTAAAACGGCGAAAGGAGTCATGCAGAGGGCGTTTCCTAAAATTTGTCCTCTTTTTCCACAAGAAAACGAGGAAACTGCATAAATTACAATCATCACCATCATCACCATCAATTCACTTGTATAATATTCATCGTCAATACTTCGTTGAAAGCAGAGCTTCCAAGGCCGGGGGCTTATGTAAACGCCAATTAATTCGTTTTGTCGCCACCGCCACGGAAATGGCGCTGCAGTCGGCACCGCGCGCCGCGGCTCGAATTGAAGGGGAAGCGGGAGCGCGCGGGGAAGAGAAGACACAAAATTACGCGACCGGTGAGAACGTCTTGCTCCCGAAAATTAATTCTAATTAAATCGTTTTACTCGTATACGTTGCAATTTAAGTAAATTTGATTGAGTGGCGGCCACATATACGTATCAAACCAAACAATTACTACTGAACTAGCTAACTTAAAGCAACAAAATGAAGTACTGCAAAATACTAAGGATGAAATTGAGAAATCAGCAAACCTGATGAACGAAAAATATGAGGAAATTAAAGTAAAAATGGTAAAACTGGAAGCTGAGCGCTGCGAACAAAGGAATTTCATTGATAAGCTGGAGAAACAAGTTCAGGAAATGCAGAAGTGTCATCGCCCTGCCCTTATTGAGATAAGAAATTTCCCATCAAAGGAAAATGAAAATTTTAAAGACTTACTTACAATGTTTACTGTAAACAAATACTGTTTACAATGTCTGTAAAGCTTTACAGGTACAAGTCGAACCAATAGAAATTCGTGATATATACCGTATATATAACAAACAAGGCCCTACGAGATCAATAGTCACAGAACTTCACTCTGTTACAAAGAAAAATGATATTTTGCGTTCTGTACGTGATTATAATAAGGGAAAGCCTGCTGCAGAAAAGCTAAACAGTACATACTTGGGGATGAACGGTGAAAAAGTTCCTGTTTATGTAGAGGATCGTCTCCCTGCAAGTACCAGACAACTGTTTTATGAGGCTCGTAAATTTGCCAAAACTCATGAAATTAAATTTTGCTGGACCACGAATGGTAAAATATTTCTCCGCAAAAAAGAAGGTGACAAATCAATGCAAATTAACTCAGTACAATGTTTTCAGAACTTTTTGCCTGCACAGTAGATCTGTAAGTAGATTAATGATTATTATTTTATTTAACATAATTCTATTGAATATTCCTATTTGTTATCAACTACTACATCGAGAATATTCTAATGATTTACACTTAAACATTAACTACTCTAAATACATAAGTCACAAAATAACACAACAATTACACTTTAAACCATACAACATAACCTCCAATACAACAACTACATTTAGAATATTATATAAACTAAGCTCAAACAGGTCACACTCAAAATCACAAAACAGATATTTAAATATAATTTATTTATTAACATTTTTATTAAAACCAACATTACTTGTTATTGGATTTGAGAGCGAGACTTTCTGTTGCTATCCGAGTTTAATCATGAACAAAAGTTATGTACATGACTCCGTCTTGAGTAGGTATAAGGCTCTGCAGAGGAATTTAATTATTTTTAATGGTGGATAGCATTAATTGTAATTTTATTACCGATAATTTGGATTTGTATGGTAATAATGACCATTACAACTGTTCAGTGGACAGGTGTAATAAATTGGTAGGTGAAAATAGCAGAAACATGAGTGTCCTACATCTCAATATCCGCAGTCTAAATAAGAACTATGATGGTTTATTGGTTTTACAGACCTCATTAAAGACAAAATGTGATGTGGTCGTTATTTCTGAATGCTGGCTGAGTAAAGTTGTAAGCATCCCAATTTTACAAGGTTACTCTTCCTATTCTACAGCAAAAATATATAACCAAAATGATGGGCTAGTAGTCTACATCAGCTCTGACTTACAACACGGAGTCACTGAGCCACAATTTACAGAAGCAAATTGTCTCCTATGTAAACTCAATAATGATACAGTTATAATAGCTGTCTATCGACCTCCATCATTTCACAATATTCATAATTTCTTAGAGAATCTAAATAGCGTACTAGAGTCTGTAGCAACATACAAAAACGTATTTCTTATAGGAGATATAAACATCAATATCAGCCCAACAACTAGTGATCCACACTATAATGACTACTTAAATGTTACTGCCTCGCATGGATTACTGCCCGCGTTTACGTGCCCTACCAGAGATAGTAGCTGTCTGGATCATGTCATAATTAAAATCTTGAACTGAGTCACATGTTTTATATTAGAAAGTACCATTACTGACCGCGCTCCAATATTAGTTTGCATAAAAAAAAATGAAAAATCACCAGTGAAACGATCTACTTCTGTTACAAGAATTGATGTTGATAAAGTGACTCTAGAAATTGCTGACACGGACTTTACTCCTATCTTCTTAATGGATAGCCCCGAACAAGCCACAGAATTCCTGATAAGTAAAATTGTTGCCATAATAAAAAAATACACAAAAATACATCACATTGCATCCAAACGTAGAATCATCAAACCATGGATTACGCCAGGTCTCTTGCGATGTATACGTAATAGGGATAAGCTACATCAAAAACATAAAAAAGCACCTGATAGCTATACCCTTAAAACTACATATGTTCGATACCGCAATTTTTGCAATAAACTTCTGAATAGATTAAAAATAAATTACGAAAAAAGCGAATTAACTAAATCAAAGAACGATACTAAACAAACTTGGAAAGTAATAAACAGCATACTAAACAGACAAAATTGTAAGTCTCCTTCTTCTGACCTTCTTTGTATATCAAACTCTGATAAAAAAACATCGATCAATTTGGTTAATCAGTTTTTCGCAAATGTCGGTAAAACGCTGGCAGACAAACACAAAAATATGCGCGCGGATAGTAGTTTATTTTCTCTTAACAATGCACAACCAAACTCGATGGTGCTTCTTGCCCCAGATGAAGTTGAGGTGGACAGGGTTGTGATGGGTCTTCGCTCCGACTCGGCGGCGGGATGGGATGGAATTACACCTAGGATGATAAAATTGAGCCGTCATACATTAAACGCCCCTATCACTTATATTTGCAAATTATGCTTCACGCATGGAATCTTTCCGAAAAGTTTAAAGAAAGCAGTAGTAACTCCTGTCTATAAAAGTGGGGACAGAGGCAGTGTCAATAACTATAGACCCATATCGGTTCTTCCAGCATTATCCAAAATCCTCGAAAAGCTACTAAACACCCGCCTCGTCAATTTTCTGGAAGCCCATAATATTTTATCAGCAGCTCAATATGGTTTTCGCCGAAGAATATCATGCGAAGATGCTGTTGCCGCTCTTGTGGATAATGCTGTTGAGTTACTTGATAGGAGACTGAAGTGTCTAGGTATATTTCTGGATTTATCTAAGGCATTTGACACTGTCTCTGTTCCTATCCTGATCTCGAAATTGGATAATATAGGAGTTAGGGGTCCTGCACTGGAGATTTTAAAGAGTTACCTCTCTGGGCGCACTCAATGTGTCAGGATTGGATCATGTATAAGTGATGAGCACAGCGTTACATTTGGAGTTCCTCAGGGCTCAATTCTCGGTCCCTCTCTATTTTTAATCTACGTGAATGATTTGTGTAATCTGAGTATTTCTAATTGCAGTATATATTCATATGCGGACGATACAGCTCTCCTTATACATGGTCAGAACTGGAAGGAAGTCCAAGAGCGGGCAGAAAATGCGCTTGGAACGGTTATGTCTTGGCTGTCCACAAACATTCTGACCCTAAATATTGCGAAGACCAATTATATGCCCTTCTCCATTTCATCCCTTTCGCAGCCAGATACTGAATTTTCCATTAAAGCTCATATATGTGCTGATACACCATTGCGTCAATGTAGCTGCGCTCCATTAACAAGAACCACAAATACTCGGTATCTTGGTATTATAATAGATAGCCATATGTCATGGAATGCGCAAATAAAGGGATTGACTGGCAAAGTGAGAAATTTATTCAAGCCATTTTTAAAAATCTGCGATATAGCGCTGACTGCGATACAATGGAAATGGTTTATTTTTCACTATGCCAGTCAATTTTATCTTTTGGTATCACGATATGGGGTGGTGCACCGAGAACTAGGTTTTTGCCTTTGAAGAGAGCACAGAGAGCTGTCTTCAAGGTAATGACTTTCAAAAACGTTCGTTATGGAACATCAAAACTGTATAAGGACTGTCAAGTCATGACTGTGAGGCAACTGTTTTTGCTCCATACAATAATGCGCAAACATGCTAATCTAAACTATAATCCTAAAAATATAGAAAAACGTAACTCTCGTAATGTCTGCCCAGTTGAAAAATGTAGTTCTAAAATGGCTGAAAGACACTTCCGTATACTTAGCAGTCGTATATATAATAAAATAAATCGAGAGTGTAAAATCTATCACCTAAATAAATTCGAATGTAAAAAAATAATAAGTAAATGGATCATAAATCTTCACTATGACAGGACAGAACAGCTCATATTACACACACTCGTATAGCGCATACAACACACACCCACGCATACACACACAGACACATACACACACACAAAAATTGTAGTTGAAATTAAATTATTATCTCACCACTTACCTAATTCTTTTTTGTTTAAAGTAAGTAAAATTAAGATTTTGCGTATTGTATAATTAGCATTAAATTAGGAAAATTACCTTACCATGGATCAATGTTGAGAGGAAGCCCTGACACCCATAACACAAGTTTAATCTTAGTTTGGGTGTCAGTGGTCCATTACTATAGTGATTTACTATATAAGGTGATTGTGTACCACATACCTAGCCACTGAATCTATAATATGTAAATCGTTTTTATTTGGAAATAAATATTATTATTATTATTATTATTATTATTATTCATGTGTCCCGTACGAATTTCCTTTAAGTTTTCACATAGAATTTTGTCAACGTCTGTCTGTACTTGTAAATTATTAAGTTTATAGCTATGGTTTTTATTGGTATCTGAGAACGATTCTAATGTCATTGAAGTTTTATGCGTTATAAATTTCTTATCATCACTGTAATTGATAACCGAAGTTTTAAAAGAAACATTTAATACATTAACTATAGCCGCGGGTGATATTAATTCATCTGACCAATAAAAATCATCGTGTAAGTATTGACCATCCATATAGTTAGTTAGTTTTAACTGTAACGATCTTTTCACATCTAGGTTCAACCTTTAATTTTTGTACTGGATTACTAAAACTTAATGGTATCTTCGCTGTAGAGGTATGTATAACATTTTTATTTAAATCAATATTACTCTTTAACTTTTTTAATAAGTCGAATCCTATAAGTCCCTTATACTTTGGGTCAAAATCAAATATTAAGAACTTATGTGTGATATCACTATTGAATGCGGGAGGCAAAGGTAAGTACACTACATGTTTTAGATTTACTATGAGCTGTGGTTATTTCAAACGGTTCTATTTCTACACAATGTTCAAAGATAGTACCGAAAATTTCACTAGACGATATAGCTGAATTTGAAAATTATGTAATTTTTTTTTTTATAATTTATTTTCTCACCACAACATTTTTACACAACTAGCTTAAAATAAATACATAGCATTGGTTTATTGTGGGAGACTGGTGCTAAACTAGGCGAGAGCCTGTATTTCAGGCCACCAGGCCTCCATTTCTGTTATTTTACATATGTGATCAAGAGCAGATTGTTGTGCTAGTACCTTTAATCCTTAAAGAGTTAGTGATGTCAGTTTATAATTATATTGTATGAGAGTGTTTGTTGTGTTTTATGTGTGTATGTGTGTGTATATCTGAGTGTGTGTGAATGCGTGTGTATGTGAATGCGTGAATGCCTATTTTATTCCATGATTTTTATTAGTTTTTCCGTATTTTCATAATTCAACGACAGAAGCCACTCGGTCAATATTTTTTTGCATGCTTGTTTTATAAGAGGGAATATGTTTAGTTTCTTGTTTACGTTATTATAGAGATATGGTCCAATAAAACAGAAAAAGTGATTGGTAAAGCGGTTATTGCAATGAGTATGACTGCGGTCTGCGGGATTGAAGTGCCTCTTTCTCATGGTAGAAGGTCGATTATAGATCAAAAGTGAGTGTTGTTTTAGAACTGTGTTGAGTATGAACAATTGACGAACACTCAAAACTTTACTCTTCTTATAAAGATCCTCCGTTGGGAAACGGAATGGTAGGAACGATGAAACCTTTAATACTGCCCGCTGGGCTCGCTCCAACTGGATCATATAGGTTTTGTATGTACCGCCCCACGCTGTAATGCAGTACGTAAGAAGAGACTGACAGAGCGTATAATAGACCATCTTCCTCAAGCCTTCATCCGCCACTTCTCTTAAATTTAAAAAAAAAAGATTAGTTTGCGGATTCTAGAAGTAAGGGATTCTATGTGCGAATGAAAACTAAGGGAAGGGTGCAGAATGATACCAAGATATTTGGTCGATATTGTTTTCTCCAGGGGTTTACACGAGCACCTTGCGATATGGGGGCTAGGACACACATGTGCTGTAATGGAGTGGGCGGAGATTGACGAAGCAGTGTTACGATACGAGAATGCTATGTATTTCGTTTTTTCCGCATTAAGTGTCAGTGAATTGCCACGCAGCCATTCTGACACCCTATTAAATCCCATTTGGGCAACTTTATATACACTTTCCCATATGTCAGAGTGAAACAAAACGGCCGTATCGTCTGCAAAAGTGAAAAATTTTGCCTTATGTAGTTTGAGCGCACACAAATCGTTAATGTAGATTAACATCACCTTGTATTTACATCTATGAGTTAATCCTATTTGTTAAAAAGAACATATCACTGTTTGTAACCCTCTCTAGCAAAAGGCATCACCACAAAATATGTATTCCATCGAACAAAACACATTTCCTAAATAATAGTATTTACTGTATGGCTCCTCGTGTGTATAACCATTTGCCTAAACACTTTCATGAAATTATTAGTGTAAATTTATTCAAATGCAACCTCAAACAATTTTTAGTTAAAAAGGCTTACTACAATGTACATGATTATCTATCTGACAAACTGTAATGTACCCGCTATTCTATGCTCGTATAATATTATTTAGAAAAGTTATAATGTATAAACATAATATATCTGATTGTTCGTGCTACAATTACAAATATTTGTACGCCCAAAGTGGCAGAATATGCTGAAATATAATATACCACTGTAAGACCCTTTCTACCTACCATATTCTAACAAATAAATGATTTGATTTGATTTGATTTTTTTCACTTGCACGTTTATTCTGTGGGGCCATCGATATAGTTTATACATATATTTTAATTTATTTGGGTAACAAACAATATCACAATAAGTTTTTTTTTCATGCATTAGGGTATACAATATTGATAATTGTGACATCCACTTTGTCTACCACAAATTAACACATAAGTTAACAATAGTACAGTTGAAAGTAGGTAATATGCAAGGCTTACTAAAGCAATGCTGAAGCAAATCTAAAACAAATAGCGATCACTGAGCTATCCGTTCCAAATTCACTGCGATAAACTATGTATTTTACCGCGCTATGTTCAGTTCAGTAAGGTTCTCCAGTACATATATTTTTTTTTACAAGTGCCCACGCCATTCGCGTTGATATCAATATGATTAAAGTGATTATTATAGGTATAAAGCACACGAACCTCTACTCCCTATTTATTTTCTATATAAATACATACGTGAAATAATTTTGACAATCAATAGTACTTATATCCGGCGATTTGAGTGAACTTAAATAAATGACTCATTGGGATAAATTTCCGTTAACAACATTCCATTACGATCGAACATAGATTGATTTTATACATAATATTGAGTTCATGCTGGTGGTAGAATGTAAACTAATATGGAATGGTAAAGTAACTTACATGAATTTCCCAACAATATAGCCTTAACCGCTTCCTCCCAAGTAAAAAATATATTTGTCGTCGCAAGCAATTTTTAAACTACAACACTCGTTGTATTTCATAATACTGGTCACACTGTAACTTGATTCTCATTGGCTGATCGGTTAGTACAGTGAACGCCGCGAGGTGGCGCTTTAGTTCCCCCTCCACCGCTCGCGTGGACAGAGTCGATTGAATATAGTTTGGTTCTCATTATTGTGCCGGACGCCAAACAGTGCAGATCATACGATCGAAACTGTCACGTTCACCGTACAAACCTAAGTTCTAGACTACTAATGGGTCTCTGAGAGGCTACTGTTCGGGTCTGTATGACTAATATCTGGGTCTGTATAAGACTACTGTTTGGGTCTCAATGAGGCTACGCTGCCGAGCAGCCGGGTCATATTAGTGTAGTGTGTTATGTGATTGTGTATTGCTCACTGTACAACAATTGAAACTAATTCTGATTATATTTTCTTATGAAAGATACCTCTTTTGAATTTTTATTTACCTACCTTGTAGTCAGGGTAAGCTGAGCAAGAGTTTTGCTACAAACAAGAAATTTGTTACAGGTACACACGAGGACGTGTGATTCGTCAGTATGGCCGTGTCGTCGCAAGCAATTTTTAAACTACAACACTCGTTGTATTTCATAATACTGGTCACACTGTAACTTGATTCTCATTGGCTGATCGGTTAGTACAGTGAACGCCGCGAGGTGGCGCTTTAGTTCCCCCTCCACCGCTCGCGTGGACAGAGTCGATTGAATATAGTTTGGTTCTCATTATTGTGCCGGACGCCAAACAGTGCAGATCATACGATCGAAACTGTCACGTTCACCGTACAAACCTAAGTTCCTAGTTATTTGAATTACCGAATAAACGCGACTGTGATTTGAGCTTCTACCTACGTTTTACTGGTTTGCCCGAAGTACCCACCTTACTCATGGAACCTTTACCAAGAGACGATAATGATGACCCCGTTATCGCTACGCCCACGCTCCCGCCGTCATCAGAAGTGGGATCAGCTCGGGCGCCAGCCATGGATATCTATTGGCGGCAGCTCTTTGAACAGCAAAACCAGATTACCATGCGCATGATTGAAGCTATGCGAGGATCAACGCCGACATCAGCTTCAATCAAACTGCCTGAGTTCAACCCGGATCTGCCAGACGTCGATCCACGTTCTTGGAGCTCGACGGTGGATATTTGCCTCACAGAACATCCCGTGGAAGGAGGCGCGCTAATTATTGCGCTTAGTAAATCCCTAAAAGGAAGTGCTTCTACGTGGCTTTCTCAAGTGTCGCATGCTGGTATGACGTGGAACCAGTTCAAGAACCTGTTTCTAGCACGATACGATTGTGCGGAAACCTGTGCAGCGACCATAATTAATGCCAACAACAGCCAACAAAAGGAGGGCGAAAATTTATCTGCATACGCGAGCCGTATGATGACGTCACTCATAGCTAAATGGAAGGATATGAGCTGTGAGGAGATAGCGGTATCATATGTACTTGCTCACTTAGCAAAAATGGACAGTCGAATCAACCGATTGGCTTTTACAACGGAAATTAAATCAAGAACGAAGTTGATTCAAGAGTTAAACGCATTTTCGTTGAAAAGAAAACATGATCGACACCTGGACAATCCAACTTTTGATGCTAAACGGACAAAGACAAGCAACATGCCGTTTCAATGCAATTATTGTCATAAATTCGGACACAAAGCAATTGACTGTCGTTTACGTAAAAGCAAGCAGGCCCTTGCTACACAAACGACCACTTCTACTGCTACACCTTCCACATCAGATCCTAAGAAGAATGTCACCTGCTTCCGCTGTGGAGAACGAGGTCACATTGCACCGCGCTGTCCAAGGGCTAACAACGTAGCAGCCAATAGCAATGCCAGCAGCAGTAACGGTGCGGCCCTGGAACGTAGAATCAACTGCTGCCACGTTCAAGGTGTACGCGGAGAGTTAGAACAATCCGGTGAGTCGTATATTTTTTATTTCGATAGTGGTGCTGAGTGTTCTCTCGTAAAGCAGAGTATCGCAGATAAATTATCTGGAGAGCGTTCTATTGCTAACATAAGATTAACAGGCGTTGGTAACGCTCATCTTTACTGTTCCGAACAAATTTTATGTGAGGTAGTTATTTACGGACATCGTTTACTTTTGTCATTTATTATCGTACCTGATGAATTTATGCCACATAACATAATGATAGGCTCTGATCTTTTAAATTATGATTTAAGTGTTACCTTATCGAGAGGTCATCTTGTGATAACAAAACCGGTATCTTGTTTAACCGTGATTACAGAAATTAATTTGAATGCAATCAAAACCGACGTTCCGCCTGCTTATAGAGAAAGTCTGGCGCGGGCATTGAATGAATTTTCGTTTGGTTTTATTGAAGGTTTACCGTTAACTCGAGTAACTACAGGTGAAATGAGGATTCGTTTGAAAGATCCAACCCGTACTGTTTATCGCCGCCCTTACCGACTCAGTCCCCGCGAACGAGAAGTAGTACGTAATAAAGTTAACGAGTTGTTGAATGCAAACATAATCCGACCTAGTAGCTCCCCGTTTGCTAGTCCTATTCTTCTTGTTGAGAAGCGTGATGGTTCAGACCGTATGGTAATAGATTATCGAGAGTTAAATGCAAATACGGTGCCGGATAGATTTCCACTCCCGCGTATAGACGATCAAATAGCTAGACTAAATGGCGCTAACTATTTCTCGTGTCTTGATTGTGCTAGTGGTTTTAATCAAATCCCTATCTTAGATCCTGAAAGCATTGAGCGTACGGCATTCGTAACACCGGACGGACAGTTTGAGTACCTGGCCATGCCCTTTGGTTTGCGCAATGCGCCCAGTGTTTTTCAGCGAGCAGTATCCAATGCTCTGGGAACTTTGGCTTTTTCATACGCAATTTTATACTTGGATGACATTTTGGTACCTTCAACTAACGTGGAAGAGGGACTCACTAGGCTACGTGAAGTGTTAACTGCTTTGACCAACGCAGGTTTTTCACTAAACCTCGAAGTGTTCTTTCCTCAAACAAAGAGTTGAGTTTCTGGGTTACGATATTTCTTCAGGACAGATTCGACCAAACCCTCGTAAAGTAGAGGCACTTAGTAAGCTGCCCCCTCCCGAAAATAGTTCTCAATTGAGGCAATTTATAGGCCTGGCTTCCTATTTTCGAAAATTCGTAAATAATTTCTCAACAATTATGCTTCCATTATTTCATTTGAACACCAGTGTCCAGTTCAACTGGAAACCTGAGCATGAAGAAGTCAGACAGAAAATTATTTCTGTTTTAACTGACAAACCCGTTTTAACTATTTTTGATCCAGACCTCCCGGTTGAATTACACACTGATGCGAGTGCTATCGGTTATGGTGGTATTTTGTTCCAAAAAGTTGATGGTCAGTTGCGCGTTGTTGAATACTACAGCCGAAGAACCACTAGTGCCGAGTCGAGATACCACTCTTATGAGTTGGAAACTCTGGCGGTGGTGAACGCTGTAAAACGTTTCCATCATTACCTTCAGGGACGTCACTTTGTAGTAGTTACTGATTGTAACTCGCTTAAAGCATCTCACAATAAGATCGATCTTTCCCCGCGAGTCCATCGCTATTGGGCTTTCCTACAGGCATATGATTTTCAGATTATATACAGGGAGGGTAAACTAATGAGCCATGTTGATTTCTTGTCTCGCAACCCTTTGCCTGAACTACGTATTACCGAATTACCTCAAAGCGTGTCAACGATCGATAGGATAAAACAAAGACGAATTGACCTTACAACTCTGTTAGATAATTGGCTGTTGGCTGAACAGTTGCGTGATGACGAGATTCAGGCTATTGTCATAAAGCTCAAAGAAAATCAACTTCCTACCGACATTGCCAAAACTTATGAGCTGCGATCGGGTGTATTGCATCGTAAAGTGCAAAGAAATAATCGTACGCGTTGTCTGCCGATTGTACCGCGTGCTTTTCGATGGTCCGTTATAAATCACGTACATGAGTCGATTATGCATCTTGGCGCGGATAAAACATTAGAGAAGGTGTATGAACATTACTGGTTTGACCATATGTCTAAGTACGTGCGTAAATTTGTAGATAATTGTATCACGTGTAAGGTTTCGAAGTCTCATTCCGGACGTATCCAAGCAGAGCTTCATCCTATCTCCAAAATTGCTGTCCCCTGGCATACAGTGCATGCCGATATTACTGGCAAATTAAGCGGTCAAAATGACCAAAAAGAATATGTGATAGTGTTGATAGATGCTTTCACAAAATTCGTGCTTCTATATCATACGCTTCGTATTGACACCGTTAGTGTTGTCAAGGCGCTCAAATCTAGTGTCTCTCTCTTTGGTACACCCTCACGCGTAATAGCAGACCAAGGTCGTTGCTTTGCTAGTAAGGAGTTCAAAGAATACTGTAGCTCGCATAACGTTCACCTTCATCTAATCGCGACTGGTTCTAGCCGAGCAAACGGTCAGGTAGAACGCGTGATGAGTACATTAAAGAGCATGCTTACTGCAGTAGAAACATCGCATAGGTCGTGGCAGGAAGCTCTTAACGAGGTACAACTGGCGTTAAATTGCACAGTAAATAGAGTGACAAAGGCTAGCCCCCTCGAACTTATGATCGGTCGTGTAGCGAGACCACTGAATCTTTTGACCGCTAATGATACTGAAGTTGAAGTAGATATTTCTGAGACGAGAAAGCACGCAGCCCACAATATCGAACTGTTCTAGATGGTCAATGTACCTATTTATGCACATCACGCTATCCTATCCCGCTACGTCATCATTTCTGTTCCTTTAGCCTAACAGCCCACTCACTTCCCATCAGTCTCTTTCCGATATCCATGCCAGACGGTTGTCCTTAAATATAATCCCGATTTTCATTTTTTAAAAACCTTTATTGATAGAGGCTCATAACATTTGGTGGCAGCTATAAGGGATTCAAAAGAATCCCCGGTACGTCTCCTTATAACCAATTTAAAAGTCGACGCGAGTGTGTGTTGAACTTAAGTGCCGACTCCATAGTGCGTATTGAAGCACTGAGTGTGTGCCCGACCCCCCTGGTCAGTGTTCGTGTTCGTGATCGTGATTGTGATCGTGAAAGGCCCACTGCTGCGCACTGCCCGTGCTGTAGCCGGCTTTGTACCGACAAATTATACCCATTGTCACGCAAAATCTATGCTGTGACCGGTGTAATCATCCCGACGAGCGACGCGGCGACCCGAGGCTTATCAACGCCTACACTTTGTTGAGACCTGCAAGTTCTACGAAACCATGATCATCCTTATCACGCTATCCGCATTCCAGTAAGTGATTTTAAGTGTTTGGTCATTGCTATATCCTATTTTAAAATATTGTACATTTAATTTCCGTGTTAGTTTATAAGTAACATATTATTTATAATAATGGCAGAAAGATCTGTCAGTCCTAAATTTGAAAAACCAGAAACTATGGTCACCGATACCGAGGAGGAAGGTCAAGGCCTCTATCCTCCCTCTCAAGGACCTTCTACGAAATCTCAAACAAAAAAGTCTAAATCTACACCACTTAAACAAGACATTGAATTATCTACTCTACTTAAATTTATTAAACCTTATGATGGTTGTAGAGACAAATTAAACTCTTTTCTCGTAAATTGCAATAACGCGTATGAATTAGCTTCTAACACACAAAAGGATATACTTTTCAAATATATTCTCTGCCAATTACAGGGCAAAGCGGAAACCGCTTGCTCTATAAAAGAGTTTGCCAATTGGCAGCAATTGAAAGAATTTCTTAAAACCCAGTTCAGTGAAAGAAAGCACTACGCTCATCTCCTGACAGATTTACAGGAGTGTAAACAACGGCCAAACGAAAATGTTAGTCAGTATGCTCTAAGAATTGAAACATGTCTGTCCGAATTATTAACAGAAATATCTATTTCACACGGCCATAAGAGCCGCGAGATGATAGGACGCACAGCAGCCATGGAGGAACTAGCCCTCCATCATTTCCAAATGGGATTGACATCCCATATTTCTAATTTTGTAAGAGGTAAACCTATAAAAACCTTGAATGAGGCCATAAATATGGCCATTTCTGAAGAAAAAATCCAATTATCCTTATCTAAACAGAACCCTTCTGGTTCTCAATCGTCACGGCATGATAAACCATATAATAATTTTACACGTCGTATCCAAAACCTAAACCCTAATCTTAACCGACCTAACAACAGAACCTACACCAATTCTACCACTCCAGTTTGCAGATATTGCAAAACGCCAGGCCATACCCTGGAACAATGTCGAAAACGAGAGTTCAATAATAACCGTTTTAAAAACTTCGACCATAATCAATCAAAAAACCCTCAACGCGTCAATTTTACTATAGACGAGACATCAGATAATGATGAATACCCAACTAATCCAACAGAGGGTTATGATACTGTTGATTCTGATCCAAAAAACGAGTAATCGTCTCGTCCCGGCGTCGTGCGGGACCTCGTACTCCGAAAACCGGCACCACAAATTCAATTTCTGTACCCAAGATGTCCCCACAATATGTTGGCCATCTTAAAAATAAATCTAAATCCTCGCAGGCATCGCTACATGATTGCCGAGCCAAACCTTCTATATCCGTGCAGCAACGTCAAGTTGACCTGACAAAACCTACTATATCCGTGCAGCAACGTCAAGTTGACCTGCCAAAACCTACTATATCCGTGCAGCAACGTCAAGTTGACCTGCCAAAACCTACTATATCCGTGCAGCAACGTCAAGTTGACCTGCCAAAACCTACTATATCCGTGCAGCAACGTCAAGTTGACCTGCCAAAACCTACTATATCCGTGCAGCAACGTCAAGTTCACCTGCCAAAATCTACTATATCTAAATCCAACGTTTTCGAAATCACAAACAATCCAGCAAAAACTTTACTACCTCATGTACTTGTTAAATCTTCTATATCAGATACCCCACTATCCTTGTTGGTCGATTCAGGTTCATCTGTAAGCCTAATAAAACACTGTTGTATTGAAAGACATCCCAAACTTATTAATGAAACAATCCAGCTGAAAGGTATCGACTCAAAGGAAGAAGCCATCAATACTCGTGGTCATTTTCAATTAAGCATGCTACTTCCTAAATCTAAAATTTCGCATCGATTTCACGTCATAGACATTATACATTTGCCTTATGACGGGATCATAGGATCCGACATGCTCAATGCACATAACTGCGACATACACTATAATGATAACCAACTTTATATTGGGAAAACATCCCTAAAATTACATTTTCACGATCCTGCCTACTTAATTCCTGCAAGAACCGAATCCATTATTGAATGTTCTGTATCCAATCCTGAAATGAAAGAAGGATTAATCCTTGATCAAAAGGTCTCCGAAACCCTATTAATTGCCAACTGCTTAGTGCGAGTTAAAGAAAATAATAGAATTAATATATCCGTTGTAAACACTTCCGACAAACCTATTACTCTAAAATCAAATTTAAATTTAAAGCTTAATCCTATTAATTCCTTAAAAAATATGCAAGGTCCTTCCTATTCAGTAAACACCGTTTCAACAAATAGTATTAAACGCACTGAAGAAGTGTTGAAACAATTAGAAAGAAAGAAAGAAAGAAAGAAAACTTTTTATTTTGGTCTCGCAAACACATATACATATTTAAAGAACAAAAAGAAAAAGAAAAGAACAGTAATGATACAATATGAAATTTAAATTAAACAAAAAAATAATATTAATAATATAAAAATAAAACTAAGGTCCTGTAACTAAGCAACCCTGTGCGAGGCCAAAAAAGGTACCTATCTCAGCTTAATGCAGTGACATCTATGTTCAAATCACAATGCCACTGCGCTGGTTTTCAGATAGGACCGTTCTGTGATATCACGGGCAGGAACGACTACGACATTGAAGTATAAGTAAATATATAAATACCTAAATAATTGAAAATACATAAAAAAAATATAAAAATATACAAATAGGTACACGAAGAAAATAATAGAAAATAAGTACATAAATATAAAGAAACAGGTGCATAGTTTATACGTGTGTTGTGTATTTATGAGCCACAGTCAATTGATAAATTTATTGATTTAATTTACCGGCCATCGCCTCCACATCATTTGTCTGTAACATAAATATATAAATAATAATAGTAATAATAAAATAGTGGAAACATTATGCCAACCACTGACAAGTGAAGGGAGCGAACGTAGCCTCATATACTGCAATTTAGACGCTGTGCGGTTGGGATTTGTCAACATTGTGTCAGTGTCATGCGATGTCATCGATCCAAATTAATATCGAATCGAACTATAATGATCGATATTTTACTTACGGTTCGGCTACCTACAATCATTTATACAAGGACAGCTAGCTAATGTACAAAAAATTGAATTATGAACCAAGTTAATGTTTGTATATTAAAGAAATAAATGTGTGTAAAATTGTATAAAAGTAAAAGTAAATATTTATTCTTAAAACTATTGTCTCTGAACTGAATTATATGTCAGCAATAAACTTGTATCGAATTGAGAGCTTCGCTGCTATCTTTCGGTCTGGCAGGGATTCTGATACTGTGTAATCGTGGGTAAGTTTATTGGTTTACCTGTTATTTTTGTTTTTGTGCACACAGTAAGTGTTGCTTATACTTAATTTTAAACGAGTTTACCGTTTTTATAGCACGGAAAGGAGGTGGTAGGTCATTCCAGCATCGAGTAGCAGCAAACTTAAAACTTCCCCGAAATGCAACAGTTTTGTGTCTAGGAGTTGATAAAAGGTAAGCAGATGCCCTTGTGTATTTTTTATTGAAATCACGCGACCAAGAGAGTTTACTATATAAGTATTCTGGTTTTTTAGTTAAAATAACATCAAAGAGCAGGGAAGCCAAATGAAGTTTTCTGCGTGCAGACATCTTCATCAGATTCCCCTGGTTTAAGAAGGGTGTGATATGTGATCGCGGAGGGACATTGAAACAAAATCTCGCACATGCATTTTGTACCCTTTGGATCATTTTCTCAGTTCTACCAAGAATACAGGTCCCATACACAGTGTCTGCGTAGTTCAGCTTGGATAAAACAAGTGACTCACATAGCATGATACGCATATCCACACTTATGTAGGGACGGATTCGGTATAGAAGCTTGAGCCGGTAGAAGGAGTTGCGTACTGCTTCCAAGATATGGGTTTCAAATTGTAAAAGACCATCAAATACAACTCCGAGGTTGCGAGCTTCTTTGACTTGTTCAATAGGACAGCTATTAATTTTTAGATCAAAGTTATATTTTAAAGTTTTAGAAATAGAATCCCTTGACCCCATAACTATATATTTGGATTTATCAGGGTTCAGAACCAGGGAATTTCTTGCTGACCAAGCCGAGATCCTATTCAAATCTTCATTTATTTTACTTACAGCTTCAACTGTATCCTGGGGATGGAAAGACATGTACAGCTGGAGGTCATCGGCATAAAGGTGAAACTTAGAATTGATCAGACAGCTGGTGATGTCAGCACTGTACAAAATAAAGAGTAGAGGGCCCAAAATTGATCCTTGAGGGACGCCCCTATTCACCTGCCTTGGACCAGAAAACAAACTATCTCCTTCTCCGTCATTTGTTATCTGTACAAATTGATACCGGTGGTCAAGGTAACTATGGAACCACTTAATAGTTTCTAACTGACATCCGTAATATGACAATTTAGAAAGAAGGAGTGAAGTATTAATCGAATCAAAGGCACGAGAAAAATCAAGGAGGATAAGCAGAGTACCCATGCTCTGATCCCTTGCTTCAAGCATATTACCTACAACATCCAGTAGGGCTGTTGCTGTGCTATGTTTTCTACGAAAACCTGATTGCGCTGCAGGCAATATGTTGTGGTGTTCCAGGTATTCCCGAAGTTGATTGCTAACAACCTTCTCCAGGACCTTGGAGAGACAGGGAAGAAGGCTAATAGGACGCAGATCTTTGGCACTAGTGGGATTGGAAACCTTCGGTATAGGCTTAACTATTGCCACCTTCCACAAGTCAGGGAAAGAAGAGCTAGATATAGATCTGTTGATGATAGAAGTTATCACTGAGAGTGTACGGGGAAGAGTCAACATCAACATCTCCAGTGAAATTTGGTCCGAGCCCTGAGCATTGGATCTGAGACTGCACAGAAGTTTAAGCACAGCATCCTCCTGAACAGGTTTCAACTGAAAGTTGTGTGACCCAAATCTATTGAACTCAAAAAATGTCAAATCCGAAATACTAACTTTATCGCTGCCTGGTACCTCCAAAAAGTGTTGGTTGATACTTTCTGGATCATTGCAAAAGTATGGTAAACTATGTTCTTGCTTTTTTGATATAGCCACAGTTGATTTGATACTATTCCATAGCTTCTTAGGCTGATTAATATTATTATTTATGTGTTTTTTAAAAAAGGCATATTTCTCACTCTCCATTGCGGCACGGACAAGGTATTTTAGGTCTTTATAGGATTTGATATGGCTCTCAATTTTAGTCACTCTGGATCTTTTATGATAGCTGTCACGTAGCTTCATCATTTCTGTAATAGTATCTGTTATCCATGGAAGTACTTTATCTTTAATTAAAACTTTTTTAACTGGTGCATGTAAGTCAAACAAGTTTGACATATAATAGTTAAAAGTTGCCACCATCGAGTTCACGTCATCTAAGGTCTCTATGTACTCCCAATCAATTTTGTTTAAATCATTGCTAAAAAGATCTGGAATGATGTCTTTTAGTGGTCGATAAATAATCAACCGAGGTCTGGGTTTTTCTATTTTAAACTTAAACTCAGCAGAGATAAATGCATGTTTGCCCAGTTCTGGTATGTGAGACACCAAAACTTTACTCACAGGTGCATCCGTGCACACAATATCTATTAAGGTTTCGCTATGGTCTGTAATATGAGTAGGCTCGGTGATTATTTGTTTTAGTTTTGTATATAATAAAAAATTATTAAGTAATCTGCTTTTGTTTTCCATATGATGTAGTAAATTAATATTATAATCACCAAGCAAAATGACCTTATCCGCTCCGGCTATGGAGGTAAGCGAATCAGTTAGTGCATCTAGAAATATGTTAACATCTAACCACGGTGGTCTGTAAGCCGTGCCAATGATGACTGAGCACGAGTTGATGTTTAGTCTGAGCCACATTTGCTCAACTTGAGGTGTAGGTGGGTGTGGTACGGTGCGCACACGCAGCCCTTGGTGCACGTAGAAACCAACGCCGCCGCCACGGCCGCCACGCACTACGCTCGGGCGCGGCACATGTCGGAAGCGATACCCCGGCACAACTGGCGCGCGACTCTCCTCTCCCTCCCTTATCCAAGTCTCATTAATCGCCACAATGTCCGCCGCATGGCTTGTCAACGCAACAATAAATTCCTCATGCCTCGTACCAAGCGACCCCGCATTGAACAGTCCAACTTTCAGACATTTTACCTTATTCATTTATGTAACGCAAATGTGTATGGTGTATCAGTGTTATTTTAGCACGCAATTGCTGTAAGTAATCATTGTAATGAAAATCTAGTAAAATATGACATTGTGTGAATTTTAGGTAAGAGTAAGAAGTAATATAGGTAGGTAGCGAATACTTGCATATAATGTTTGAAATAATTTGTAATGTAGTATATAAAAGTATTTTAATGCATTTTATAGTAATTATAATTATTATATGTTTTGATGTAATATGTAGTGTTGTATGTAGAATAGTGTATATAGAAATATGGAGCCGGAGCATAATAGATAAATGACAAACACAAGTCGTGGTTGCCCGGGCCGGTTCCGCTTCCTGTGTAACCCTAGAATACCGAAACAAAAGAAACGCTGGCCTCACACAAGAATCACTTAGGCTAATTATAACTATAATAATATTATACAACAACATGCAATGAGTATTAGGAAATATCCAATTAAATATTACTTTCAGTGGACACTTCCAGGCCAAAAACACGCACGAGATCCTCCTCCGAACGGATGCGGTGTGTCGGTTTCCCATCTCCCTGCTTAGCCAGGATACGCCCGGACTTCGACCAGACATATCTCCAACCAAGACGGCCTCCAGCTTCCCGTGCACGGTAGAATAAATACTTGTTAGTTTTAGATAGCCTCTCATTAAGATAAAAGCGGCGCGGGGGTGCGGAGAAACCGAGATCCGCTGTGGTGGCACCGCGCCGGACGCGCGCACCCTGCAGAAGCTCATCTCGCAGCGCGCGACGCGTCAAGCGTACCACGATGCGCCGCCCGCGCTCCCTCACGGCCCCTCCTTCCGCCGACCTCGGTCCGCTGGCCAACAACGCAGGCTCAGCCCGAGGACCCAACCGCTGTGCGAACACTATGTCGCGTTCATCCAACGTAACCCCGAGTTTCGTCGCCACCAGCCCGACAGTATGTATTACATTTTCGCCAGAGATCTCAGGGATGTTGGCAATCTCTAGATCAGAGCTAAGTGAATCCTGGTCCCGATCGTTGAGCTCTAGCTGTAGACGCGAGACGGTGAGTTCGAGCTGACTGATCTTATTGTCAGACGGAGCAGCCATATGCTGGTTTTCAAGAGCTTCAATCCTAGCTTCTAGGACGTCGACTCGCTCGGTGCAGACTCCCATCGATGAGTGCAGCTCGGCCATTTCCCGACGAAATTCCCGCATCTCATCTCTAACCTCTCGTAACTCAGACCTGAACAGCCTTATCTCTTCTCGAAGGGTCAGCTGGGATTCTGGCGAGGGGTCACCGTCACTCCCAGCTCGAGTCTGGACTTGGGTGACTGTTACTGTAGACCCAGTCGAGGCACCGCAAGAGGCAACAGTTCCAGGCGGGCCACTGCAGAGTTCCTTCACTGGAGTGGCGCTATTGTCACTCCTGGGCACCTTTCTCTTACAGTCGGGGCACAGCCAGTCGCTACTTATCTGTGTGGTCTCCGGCAAAAGTAGGCAGGCCAGATGATATCTATTTGAGCAAGTAAACTTGCTACAAATAGCGCCCCCCTTTCGCCGACAAAAATTTCCCACAGGCCGCGCACTTGACCATGGTTGGCAGTAGTACCGCAAGTAGTAGTTAGATGGCGTTGAACTCAATCTCACGTACAACGGCAGATGTCGCCTGTTGCGCAATTATTATTGACCCAGAGAACAGATCTGTGTAATTAGTTAATAACTCTGTGACGCTGTATATTTTACGCAGGTATTGTTGTAAACAGTTTATTTAGGAGTGACCGCTATGCGAAGAAATGCCTCGAAATGTTTCAATATTATAAGGATATTAAACAGTATTTAACAGTATTTAATTCCACACAAACACTCACGCACGTAAGTCACACTGTATCTAATTCACTTTAGAATTTTTACGCAGATTAATGCAGTAATTTATTTATAATGGTTATTTGTGCGAATAGCTGATACGCGTCGGTAACTGTCCGTGACATATATCTTAACTAAGATATCTTATCTTAATTACGAGTATCACATCTGAATGATGAAGAAAGAAACGTCCTTTTCCAATTATGTTCTGACTTTTCAGACATATTCCATCTTCCAGGAGAAAATCTTACCCATACAAATGCCCTGAAACATGAGATAAAGACTACGACCGACATACCAATACACACGAAATCTTATAGGTTCCCTGAAATCCATAAAGCTGAAGTCAGAAAACAAGTTAATAAAATGCTAGAACAAAATATCATAGAACCCTCCGATTCCCCTTGGTCATCACCTATATGGGTTGTTCCAAAAAAGCTTGACGCTTCCAATATCCAAAAATGGCGAGTAGTAATTGACTACCGCAAACTCAACGATATCACAATCGGTGATACTTATCCTATCCCTCAAATTACCGAGATTCTAGATCAGCTTGGTAACAGTAAATACTTCTCCACATTAGACCTGGCATCTGGATTTCATCAGATAAAACTAAATGAAGCTGATAAACCTAAAACTGCTTTTACTATCCCCGAAGGACACTTTCAATTTTTGAGAATGCCCTTTGGCCTCAAAAACGCTCCTGCAACATTTCAAAGACTTATGAACTCTGCGTTATCAGGTCTCCAAGGAATCCGGTGTTTTGTGTATTTAGATGATGTTGTCTGCTATGGATTTGACCTTAAATCCAGCATCTGCAACTTAACAGCTATATTTCAAAGAATCCGCGATTTTAATCTCAAACTCCAGCCAGATAAATGCGAGTTTCTTAGACGCGAAGTCGCTTATCTCGGACATATAATTACTGAAGACGGAGTCAAACCAAATCCTGAAAAGGTTAAGGCCGTAACCGAATTTCCAATCCCCAAAACACCCAAAGATATAAAATCATTCCTTGGTCTTGTTTCATATTACCGCCGTTTTATACCCGAATTCTCTAAAACCGCGAAAGCCCTCACTAACCTACTGAAAAAGGATGTACCATTAAAGTGGGAAAATCAACAACAACTCGCTTTCGATACATTAAAACACAAACTAACAACCGCCCCACTACTTATCTACCCTGATTTCTCTCAATCCTTTATCCTCACTTGTGACGCTTCAAACTACGCCGTTGGCGCTGTACTCTCGCAAGGTCCTGTTGGCAAAGACCAACCTGTAGCATTTACCTCTCGCACACTTAATAAAAGTGAATGTAATTATAGCACAACCGAAAAGGAGTTACTAGCCATTTTGAACGGTTGCAAAACGTTTCGCCCTTACCTTTATGGTCGTAAATTCCTTATCATTACTGACCATAGACCGCTAAAATGGCTATTTAATCATAAAGATCCTAGCAGCAAGCTCCAACGATGGAGGCTAAAGCTTGAAGAGTACGATTACGACATAATGTATCGTAAAGGAAAATTAAACTCTGCTGCTGATGCCCTCTCTAGATATCCAGTGAACCCTATATATCCTGAAAATAAAGATTCCTTAAATCCTAACTCTAATGATAATATTAACGTTAATGACGAACTTCTACTACAACCATCACAATCTTCAGACTTACCTTTTATTGATCCCGGCAACGCCTTACCAAGTCCTCTTGTATCCCCGCCATCTAGTCTTGAAGCAGACCTTATAAACCCTGAAATAGAAAAAGAAGTATTAGATTACCTGCAATCCACCGGCGAAGATCCTGAACCTCAACCCTCGACTAGCCGGCAGCATCCTGAAACCTTACCTGTCGCAAATGGCTCCGATCCAGCGACTACTCCCACTCCTGAAAACCTACCTTTACCCGACGAAACTTATACCAAATTCCTAAAATCACCTGCAAGGTCATACGATACATCTATTTTAGAACATAACGAAACCTTACTTAAAGGATCACAAAAACTGGTAATTGTACCTACCTCAATAGACATGGATGAGTCCATGCCTTATGTTCAAGAAATTATTGATAACTGCCCAGAACCTGATCGTAACGAATTCTTGCAATTAGAGAGATCCTTGTGCACCTTTTTACCTCTAACAATAAGAGAAAGAACTTATCTCCTCTTATTCACAAAAGTACATCATTTCGATGATTACTCGTACCCTGATATATTTAAATCCCTAAAATATGCACGTGACCAAATAATAATGTCCTATCCTACAATAAATGAAATCAGCACATCTGATTTTAAAAACCCTTTTGATAAGCATTCCTTTATAAAAATATATAACATGCTTTCCTATCTATTCGACGGAACCAACATAGAGATCCATATTTATCACAACAATATCATATACCCTTCTCTGATAGAAATCCCTAAGATCCTCAAGGAAAACCACGACATACCTATCGCAGGACATTTAGGATCTGTCCGAATGTTACACCGTATTAAAGAAAAATATTACTGGAAGAATATGCGCAGTGATATCGAAAGCTATATTAAGAAATGCACATCATGCCAAACGAATAAAGCGTTACGTAGAATAAACAGAGCACCAATGATAATAACTTCCACATCGACATCTCCATTTGAGAGAGTATCCCTCGACATCGTAGGTCCTCTACCCGAGTCTGGCATGGCCAAACTAAGATTTATTTTAACAATGCAAGATGACCTTACAAAGTTCTCATTAGCATATCCACTACGATGTAACACCGCCGAAGAATCATCTGAGTGTCTCCTTCATTTTGTATCGCTATTCGGAATCCCTAAACACATACTTACCGATCAAGGCACTAACTTCACGGCCGAGTTATTTAAGAAAACGTGTGAGTTTCTGAAAATTAAGCAGTTATGGTCTACTCCATATCACCCACAAACTCAAGGTGCTTTAGAGAGATCGCATTCAACCCTTAAGGAATATCTTAGGCCTTATATTAATGAAAATCAAGACAATTGGCCTCGTTACGTATATACGGCTATGTTAGCATACAACACAGCTGTACATACAACCACACATTACTCACCATATGAATTAGTGTTCGGACACAAACCCCATATCCCTGACTCTATCTATGACGATAACTCCACTACAACTTATCCGGAATACGTAAAAATGTTACAACATCGACTGAAACATACCCGTGACAAGGCTAGAGAATTTATCCAACGCTCTAAAATTAACTCTAAAGCCTATTATGATTCCCGTACTCGTCCAATTACTTATAAAGTTGGCGACTACGTGTTATTAAAAAACCACCTTCGGTTACGAAAAGCTTTGTCGCCTGTATGGAAAGGTCCATACAAAGTTGTTAAGGTGCACGGTAACCATACACTATCATTACTTATAAATAGACGCCATGTGAAACATCATTTCGACGAAATTAAACATGTAGACGTCCAAGATAGTGCCCAGACTCCTACAAATTAAGATTAACTTTATTATTAAGTTGAACAAATAATTTATACTTATACACTCTTAATTTTACATTTTACTTTTTATTTAGAATATAAACGTAATTATAATATAAAGTCACTCGAACAATGTTTCTTTTATTACAGCATACTGGCCCAAGGTCACCCAGAATTTATTCAACAAATCAACACGAGTTCTGGTATATACTTTGACCCAATTGGCGAACTCAAAATACGTGTAAGCCACCTGGATATAGTGACGCCATTCGATATCGCCTATATTGAACCCCACATTCAAAATATTAATTCGGTATTAGGTACAACACGACATATATGTAATCAAATCGAAATTAATAGCTCTTATAATTTAGAATGCCATAACATATTAGAACCATTGACCGTGAGATATCGTGATATCACTTCCGAGTATTCTGCTATCTCTCATTTAGTAAACAAAAGGTTCAAACAAGGGGCATGGATAGGTGGCATTGGCGTTTTATCCAAGACCATATTTGGCACTTTAGACGAAGACGACGCTGTCAAATATGACGACGCCATACAGAATGTACAAGATAATGAGAAAAGGTTAAGTTCATTAATTAAAGAAAACATCTTAATAACCTCTACTGTTTTATCAAAATTTAATAATACTTTACATAAGATAAAAGTTAATGAAGCTAGCCTTAATCAAGCTATCGACAATTTATCTTTAAAATTCAAAAACCTTACAATAATTTCGGATGAATTAAAAATAAAAGCAACCATTAACTCAATTTTAAACAGCTTAGAAGCATCTATACTCACCTTATCATTTCAGTTAGAAGACATAACTAGCGCTGTCTTGTTATGTAGTCAAAACATCCTGCACCCGGTAGTCTTATCTCCCATGCAATTATACCAAGAAATTATCGATAACTACCGATACTTACCTGTAGATCTTAAGTTACCTGTAAGCTTAGATATAAGTAATATTCATACCTTAATGAATGTATCTAGCGTAATGTGTTATAGTTTAGACAACAGGATTGTGTTTGTTTTGAAAATACCTCTAGTATCCCCCAAGGAATACAATTTGTTCCATAACATTGCATTACCGACTCCACACAACAATGTAAAACCAGATTCTTTTAGCTTCATAATACCTAGTAGTAAATACACAGCAATGACCAAAGACAAATTAGAATACTGTAACCTTGATTCACTGAAGGAATGCATAGCGATAAGCCAGCGCGAGTACATCTGTGACGTAATGACGGTGTTCCCGACAAGTGCGAATCCTAGTTGTGAAAGTGAAATAATATCAAACGTGATAAAAGTTTTACCAGTGCAGTGTCAAACGAATTTCCTTCAAGGACACGTAGATATATGGAAACCGCTATCCAATAATAATTGGATTTATGTGCAGTCCCAGAACAATAAACTTTATATAGAATGCCCTAATTATAAATTTCACGATATAAACATTATTGGTACAGGTATTCTAAATATCCCAAACAACTGTATTGCATATTGCAAAACCACAAAATTAATACCTAAACTTAACTTTTTTCAAATAAATGTTACTGTAACTCATTCAGACTTCAACATTATAAATGATTCCTGTTGTAACTTAGATAAGTTTAAAAGTGTAATGGGTAATGAGCCTCCTTTAAAACTACAGAATATTGACCTAGATGTATTTACATCAGAAACAAAATTAAAATTAAAATCCTTGTCCGATGAAGCAAAAACTATTTTAGATCAGCATCAAATTATTAAATACGAGACTCACTACTCAATAATTATTATTATAATTATTTGTATTTTAATTGCGTATTTTATTTTTAAAATGTTTTTATGCATTAAATCGTACAACCGTCTTTCCCATCGCTCTCCTACTCTATTCCAACCAGCCCAGGTAAACTCACCTCCAGAACAAACTAGTGATCCCGAAGTAGTTATCCCATTAAAAATATGTAAACGAGTTTCTGAATCAGTAGATCTCCCATCTCCTAGTATTAGGAGAAATGTCTAGATTTTTATTATCCTAAACATCGAAATTTAAACCCCGATGTTTCATCCACCCCAGGGAGGTGTTATAGATGGTCAATGTACCTATTTATGCACATCACGCTATCCTATCCCGCTAAGTCATCATTTCTGTTCCTTTAGCCTAACAGCCCACTCACTTCCCATCAGTCTCTTTCCGATATCCATGCCAGACGGTTGTCCTTAAATATAATCCCGATTTTCATTTTTTAAAAACCTTTATTGATAGAGGCTCATAACAGAACGATGTTCTAATTACGAAAAGTCTCGTTTTGATAGCAATAAAGATGTCCAAATATTAATAGACAAAATAAAAATAGAGATTACAAAAGAAATTCAAGCCTCATTAGACTATTTAAAAACAAGTATGACATCTTATATTGATCATAAAATAACGAACAGTGGTACGGGGAAGACTAACAATCCGTCTCAAAATGATAAAGCAACAGGTCGTGAATGAATTACATAAAACAGCTAGAAAAAACTTTGCACGTCGTTGTGTTATTTTAAAAGGAATCGATGACTTATGGCAAGCTGATCTTATTGATTTAAGAAAAATTAAAAATTACAATAAAGTTTCAGTTACATCTTAGTTATAATTGACTGTTTTTCTAAATATGTTTGGACTGTACCCATGAAGTCAAAATCAAAATTAGAAGTAACTAATGCATTTGAAAATGTTTTAAGTACATGTGATCGTTCCCCTAACCATTTACAAACCGACTTAGGAACTGAATTTTATAATGATACATTTTCAAGATTAATGAAACGTTTTAATATTAATCATTATTCATCGTTTTCAATTAAGAAAGCTTCGATTGCAGAAAGAGTAATTAAAACTTTAAAAAACAAACTCTACAAAACATTCAGTTTAAATGGAACCTATAGATGGATAGAAAAACCTTTAGAAAGTATAGTCTTTAATTACAACAATACAAAACACCGTACTATTGACTGTAAACCGGTTGACGTTAATATTGAAAATGAAATTCTAATAAGGAAAAATATTTTAAAATCACACCTTTCGTCCGTGCTGTCGTCCGAAGCAGACGTGTTACTAGTTTTTTATCCGAATATTAACGCTCAATTAGTCCAAAGCTATCCTAAACTGTAACTTATGCTTATAGCAACAAGCTTAATTATCGCGAACAGTGACATAAAAGTGAAAGGAAGGTCGCGGTACGCAGAGTGCCTGTGTGAGTAGTGCAGCCGCCATAATTGCCGTCTTTGTCACCCCGCGCTCGGCGACTACGACGGCGTGCTACATAACGGAGTATTCCGGGCAATTAATAATAACGCAGAATAATTATTTACAATGCCTCGCATGCAACGATCGCCCCCGCCAACATCAACACCAAACGCTGGTGTAACGCTAGTTAAATCCGACTCCGACATTCCCTTTTCTGTATTGAATAGTCCTTCTGAAGGTGTCAACATACAATCGCGGCACAAAAGACCCTGCCCCGCCTTTTCACCTGGCAACGAAGTTCAAGATTTAAAGCAGGAACTATTTGGAATGCTTTCGACGTGGAAAAAAGAAATAGAAGAACGATTCACTAAATTCACGACCGACCAAAACTCAACTCTTTTGAAACTCGTAAATGAACTGGCTGAACTTAAACAACAGAATCATGCTATACAGAAATCTAATGCGGAGATCGAGAAGACAGTGACTTATATCAGCAAGCAGTACGATGATATCATAAAGGAGATAGACTTGCTAAAAAAAGAGAATCTTGCTCAAAATCAGTACATTAGCAATCTCGAATTAAAAATACAGGACATTCAGCTACGATCCAGGACAGCAAGCATAGAAATACGAAATATACCTCCAATAAATAACGAGACAGCAGCAGATCTATCCACAATAATTGCGAAGGTCGGTGCTGCAGTCAGCATGCCACTCGATGTTGCCCAGCTACGCGACACGTACCGACTACCCGGTAAAGAAGGCACAGTGCGACCAATTATTGCTGAATTTTCAAGCGTACAAATTAAAAATCAACTTCTTAGTAACGTGCGCAACTTTAATAAAAGTAACCCTAATGAGGGACGTTTGAATACTACATGCATCGGGCTATCTGGTGACCGACGCCCAGTTTACGTTGCTGAGTACCTGCCTGTTAGCTCAAGAAAACTTTTTTACCTAGCACGGGAATTTTCTAAACAGAAGGGTTACAAATATTGCTGGACGTCGAACGGGAACATTTTCATCCGAAAAGAACCAGGAGCAAAGCAAGTACTTATTCGGTCTGAGAAAACATTAAAGGATTTACAGTCGGTAACTAATCAATGACTAACTTCCATAGCAACTTATAATTTAATTGTAATGTTTACATACATAGCTTTTTCTAGCCTCTTTACATTACCGTTTAAATATAGTTATTTGTATTGCTCAAGCAGTCTGGCGCTACGTATTGAGATAAGCGTCCTGACTAGTAGACTTAACAAAACTCACACCATATGCAAAAAATGTTTGAGAAATTGTTTACTTATAAGAACTAACTTAACTTATTCCTACTTATCACAAAATCACATTTACCTGCACTTTATAATTATAAATCAACTCACACAAATACATTCACTACCATACACAGAAACAAAAACACTGAAAGAACCTAACTATCTACATCTTACACTACACTACCTATACTATACCCTATTACTCATTTACATATTAATTGTTGGATTACCTATTGGAACTCGTACACGCTATTCCTACCACACAGGTAAACCAACAAAACCTACTAAAGTACACCTAGCTTTAATCCCCAATGGCTAACATTGCTGAAATTATTGAAGACATCGACAACACAGATTTCACCTCCTCTCTGACACTTGAATCAATAGATGAATGTAAGGTACATCTTGGAGATCTAAGTAAACAGTACACTGTAGTAATACAGAACATACGCAGCATAAAAAAGAATTTCGATGAGTTCTCTGTTCTCTTAAATCGATTGCTTTTTCCTCCTGACATAATAATCTTAACCGAATGCTGGCTCGACAACTCACCGCTATGTTATGAAATTGATAACTATAACTATCACTCGTCTAAAACATACCTAAATCAAAACGACGGCATCGTTGTCTATACTGAATCTTCTCTCCAGGCTTCCATAGTAGAACCTACCTTTAAGGACTCAAACTGTTTGCTCATTAATGTGGGTAGTGAACTGTCTCTTATTGCATTATACAGGTCTCCGTCGCATCACAATATAGATAACTTCTGCGTTTCCCTGTCGACCATCTTGTCGTCTTGTAGGGCAGACACATGTGCTATTATTGGCGACATTAACATTGATATTACAACTGGTCACACTGACAGACGTGCTCCCGACTATCTAGATATAACTAGCCATTATGGCTATTTTCCGGGACATACCTTACCCACACGTGGTGACAATTGTCTTGACCACGTTATGCTAAATACTAGGAAATCTGCTACAGTTATAATTTGTAAAACCGGCATAACGGATCACGAAACAATTGTCTGCGGCTTTCACAGACAACAATCAAAGACCTGTACTGAGCAATCGCGCAGTCGCATTGATTACCCAAATCTACTTAAAGACATTGAGATGGAATCTTGGGACTGGCTTTATGAATGCACAAATGTTACCTATGCATACCAACAATTTGTAGAAGTGCTATCTCATAAAATAAATTTACACACCAACATACACACTTTGCGTAGCTCAGACCACATTCTAAAGCCCTGGGTAACAAAAAGTTTACTGAAATGTATAAGGCGTCGAGACCTTATGCATGTCAATGCAGGAAAAAAGGAGAACCGTAATAATCTTCTAATACAACAAGAATATAAACAATATCGCAATTACTGCAACAATGTACTAACTAACTTGAAAGTAGCCTATGACCGGGAATTATTAAAAAAATCTAACGGTAATCCCAAACAATTATGGCATGCAATTAAAAAAATATGTAACATTAAAGACAAAAAATCTGGTAGTAAATCTGAACTTATCACAAACAGTAAAAACTCAAATGAAATACTAAATAACGTAAACAATTATTTCTCTACCGTTGGGGGAAAACTAGCAATGCAAACACTTAACAAGCTCGGTCTATCTGAAACTGAACTCGCCATAAACAACGAGCCATACAGTACCGTACACAATAGCCCTGACTCATTCTTTTTTGCTCCGACTAATCAAGAAGAAATTAACAAAATAATTACACAACTCAAGACTGAGTCGGCCCCCGGTTATGATGGTCTAAATAACAAAATCATAAAACTCTGTTCACATGCACTAGTCGCACCAATTACCTACCTGTGTAACTTAAGCTTGTTCAGTGGCACTGTACCGGAATGCCTGAAGATTGCCAATATCTGCCCTATACATAAAGCTGGGGATGCTAAAGATCCAGCCAATTATCGCCCAATATCGCTATTGACAGGACTGTCCAAAATTCTTGAGAAAATTGTTAATAAAAGACTCTTAACTTACCTTGAAAACAAAAACTTGCTGTCAGACAATCAGTATGGCTTTCGGTTTGGTAGATCCACGGAAGATGCAGTTACAAATTTAGTTGATTATATTACGCATAACCTAGACCAGAGCCGCGCATGTACTGGCATCTTCCTGGACCTAGCAAAAGCCTTCGACACTATATCCAGGAAAATCTTATTAAGGAAACTTTCGTACCTGGGAATCCGTGGCACTGCTCTGGAATGGTTCAGTTCGTACCTCAGTGATAGAACGCAAAGAGTGGTTTTGGATGGCCAATACAGTGATCGGACTACGATTAACTTTGGCGTGCCTCAAGGAAGCGTGTTGGGGCCTACTTTGTTCATAATCTACATAAACGGGCTATGTTCGACTACACTCCCTCAGGCAAAAATATTTACATACGCCGATGACACCGCCATAGTCTTCAGTGGTAAAACTTGGGAAGAAGTACAAACCTGCGCAGAAACTGGGCTTCAGGTAGTGGCAAACTGGCTCCAACACAATCTGCTAACATTAAATATTAAAAAAACAAAAGTAATTAACTTTGCAGTGTCGAAACGCTCTGCCCCAAGAGTTAACACTAACCTCCGGCTACATTCGTGCAATAATAACAACAGCTCTTGCACCTGTCCACATCTTGATCAGACAGATTGCCTTAAATACCTTGGTGTTCATTTGGACAACAGATTGAAATGGTTGACACATCTGAATTACCTGAGCAGTAGAATAAGGAAGTTGTTATTCATCTTTAAGAGACTTGGCAAGACCGCTGATGATTCAACTGTAAAAATGGTGTACTTCTCCCTGTGTCAGTCTGTTGTCCAATATTGTATTCCATCGTGGGGCATATCTGGGAAAACTTATCTTATGAATGTGGAAAGGGCGCAACGTGCTTTGCTAAAAGTGGCATACAGGCGACCATTCCGATACCCCACTGACCAACTTTACTCTGATGTATCGGTGCTTAGAGTTAGACAGCTATACATACTTAGTATTACTCTACGGTTCCATAAAATCTCGCTAAACCACTGTACTCAAAGTCACTCTCATCGGAAAGTAAGATGGGACAGAATTAGGTGTTATAAATCTATAGGTAGAAAATCTTCTGGTTTTATGGGACCATACATATATGGAAAAATAAACAACCTACACAATATCATAAAAGAGACCAAAAATAAATGCAAAAAATTAGTGACTCACTGGCTCCTTACGCTGAATTATAACCAAACCGAAGAATTTATCAAAATTCTAGAGTAAGTAATGCAGACACGCACACAAACACACACACACAGACATACACTCAACAGCACACACACCACACCACTCACACACTCCACACACACACACGCACACACCATACACACACACATACTCAAATTATGTAGATTGTTCTAGTTTAGGTTTTAAGTTCTAAAATTAAGTTTTTGTGAACGGATCGCAGAGCCTAGGTCCTACAACACAGGGAATCCTAGTGTAGGATCTAGGGCATAACCAATAATGTAAAAATTTCTGGCAATAAACGATTTTACTTTACTTTTACTTTTTACACAAGAAAACACAACCTAAAAAACACAAACTAGAAATCGGAGATCGTGTACGCATAAGTAAATATAAAAATTGTTTTCATAAAGGCTATACTCCTAATTGGTCAACAGAAATCTTTAAAATCATAAAAATAAATGAAACTATGCCTACAACGTATAATATTCAAGATCTTCGAAATCAGCCAATTTTAGGTACTTTTTATGAACAAGAACTTCAAAAAACGAATCATCCCGACATTTACCTAATTGAAAAAGTTTTAAGAAAAAAAGGCAGTAAGCTGTTTGTTAAATGGCTAGGTTTGAGTGATAGTGAAAATAGTTGGATTGATAAGAGAACCGTGCTAAAATAATAAATGGTATTTAATCATCTATTATTATTTTTTCTCACATTATAATACAAACCATGCAAGGAGGTGGACTTATTAATAATTTAATAAATAATTTACCATTTGAGCTTCATTTGCCAGGCTACAATTACTGTGGACCAGGCACTAAATTACAAAAACGTTTAGCACGAGGAGACAAAGGCATAAATCAATTAGACGAAGCCTGTAAAGTTCACGATATAGCCTATACAAATTATTCAGACTTGTATAACAGACATCAAGCTGATTTACAGTTATTGAATATGGCAAATAAACGATTAAAAGCAGCAGATGCAGGGAAAAGAGAAAAAATTGCTTCTTGGTTGGTAAGCAAAGCAATGAAAACAAAACTTAAAACGGGATCTGGATTAAAAACTTTTGGATCTTTAGTAACAAAAATTCGATCACAGATAAAAAAGTTAAAACCGAAAAACAAAGAAGACGTAATAAAGTATGCTTACTTAGCGGCAAAAAAGTTGTATTCAAAAAATTGTCGGATTCCTGTACCTAGAATTATACCGTTACCAAAAACAGGAGGTGTTTTACCGCTGATTCCAATTTTCGCTGGATTGTCTGCATTAGGTACTTTAGCTGGCGGGGCAGCTGGTATCGCAAAAACAGTAAACGATTACAAAAGTGCTCAAAATAATTTACAAGAATCTCAACGTTGGAACATAATAAAATGATGGAATCGATTGCGTTGGGTAGAGGCTTGTACGTCAAACCATACAAGAAAGGAAACGGATTGTTTGTAAAATGTTCAAAAAACTAATCAAGAGGTTACCTAATCGTGCTCTTACTAATATAGATATCCAGAATCATGCATATAACGTACCTTATTTCAGAGGTGTGTTCATGAAAGATCAATTACCAAACAAACCGAAACCTATTGAGAGCGGAGTTGTTAATTTGGATAATTCTAACAATGAAGGAACACATTGGGTAGCCTATGTAAAAGTGTATAAATATTGTGAATATTTTGATAGCTATGGCAATCTAAAACCCCCATTAGAGTTACTAAATTACTTTAAAAATTGTAATGTTTTTTATAACTATACGAGATATCAAAATTTTTACTCTGTAAATTGTGGACATTTATGTTTAACGTTTTTGTATGACTTCTGGGATAAATATATAAATTGAATAAAACATTTTTTAGTTTCATTTACATAATGTCACTCTCGCTGTCAATAACTGGTAACTCATCAGTGCTATCTACTTATTATTCTCCTACTCTACAACTTGAAGGAGAGTATGAATGTGCATTATTATATTTATCTACATTTAATTCTATACCAAATATTGATAATAAAAATAACAAATTTTATTACGATCATAACGTTATTGAAATTCCTGAAGGAGCATATGAACTGCAAGATATCAACGATTATTTAAAATCAAAAATACAAGACGCAGGAATCAAATTAGAGTGCAATAATAATACGTTAAAAACAAACATATTTTGCACAAAAGCTATTGATTTTACTAAAGAAGATTCTATTGGTAGATTGTTGGGTTTTGAAAAAAAAATAGTTGAAGCAAATAAATTACACGTATCACAGTCTCCAGTGAACATTCTATCTACGACTGTGGTGAGGGTAGAATGTGACATAGTGAGTGGATCATATGTTAATGGTCTACCAAGTCATATCATTCACGAGTTTGCTCCGAATGTACCACCTGGTTATAGAATTATCGAAGTACCTAAAAACGTAATTTACTTTCCCGTAAACCAAAATATAATTAACAGTGTGAATATAAGACTGTTAGATATTAATAATAATTTACTAAATTTACGTGGGGAGGAAGTGCAGCTATATTTACATCTTAAAAAAAAATGATTGATTATAATAAAACTAATAAATATCAGAGTACCTCTACTAAAATAAACAGTGCGTCTTGGGCTATCCGCAAGACAACATCAAACTGTAAGAATAAACTGAAACTTACTAAAGAAAATCATAAATTCCTCAAATCAATTGGTCTTCTAAAATGAGTTTATTAGATGTATTATCTTCTCCTGCTAGTGATAATAGCATTATTGGTATTGAATATCATTCATACAAACCATACATAACAAGTTTCAATAGAAACGATGAGATTCGCATACCTATTAATCAGAAAGATCTGTATGTTCTACCATCAGCCAGTACATTATATTTAGAAGGTATAGTAAATGTTACTAAAACTGCCACTAAAGAAAAAACTAGTGTTAAATTTACAAACAATCCTTTGATGTACCTTTTTCAAGATATTCGATATGAACTGAACGGTGTTGAGATTGATAAAATAAAAAATGCAGGCGTTACAACTACTATGAAATCATTGCTATCCATGAATGAAAGCGAGTCAAAATCATGTCGTTCTTGGGGTTGGGATATACATGGTTTTAAAAGTAGTAATGGTTCATTTTCTGCATCTATACCGCTTAGCAACATTCTTGGATTCGGTGAAGATTACAAAAAAATTATAATTAATTGCAAGCATGAACTGATATTGTTGAGATCGAATACAAACTTGAACGCTGTGAAACTCGATGCTGGAGAAGTCATAAACGATATTGAAATTAACAAAATCATATGGCGTGTACCACATGTTAAGGTATCTGATAAAGAGAAGATAAACTTATTGAAGATTTTGGAAAAGGATAAAACACTGCAATTAGTTTTTAGAAATTGGGATTTATATGAATACCCGCTATTGCCTAGAACTACAAAACATACTTGGTCTATTAAAACTTCATCTCAGATTGAAAAACCGAGATATGTAATTATAGGTCTACAAACAAATAAAAAAAAAATTCTGCTGCTGATATGTCTAGATTTGATCACTGCACTTTACGAGATGTCAAAGTATACCTCAATTCAACTTACTATCCCTATGAGAATCTAAACGTGGATTTCATTGATGATAAATTTGCATTGTTATACGAGCAGTATGCACGTTTCCAACAATCGTATTACGATCGCCGATCTGAACCATTGTTGAACACAAGGGACTTTAAGGAGATCGCCCCTCTGTTTGTTATCGACTGTTCTAGACAAATTGACAACCTCATATCAGGACCAGTAGTCGATGTGCGTGTAGAGTTAGAAAGTAATGATGAAATACCTGATCTAACTTCTGCCTACTGTCTTATATTGAACGATTGTATCATTGAGTACAAACCACTGAGTAATATTGTAAGAAAAATATCTTAGTTATTTTATTTTAACGCAAATCTACTACTATCAATCTACGATGTGCAAAGTTCATAGATTCTCAAATTGCATGACATATAAATAAATTCTGTCTTAATTTTGTACTGTTTAGTGTAGAAATATTTTATTAAAGTGTTGGTATAATGTAGGTATGTAACTAGTGTACCTAAAAGATAGATTAAATAAATGAATTTAATTCAAGGAAATTTATTTTATTTCATAACCCTACCCTACACTTGATAAATTTTCAATGTGGAATATAGTGAATAAATAAATAAAGACACATTTATAAGGTCAAATCATTTATTTAATTTAATATAAAAATAAACAGTTAAATAATTACAAAACTAACAAAAATCATAACCTATTAAAGACTTAGCAATTTTTTTAACTAATGCCTCCGTTTCGTTCATTACATCATCAACCGCATCTTGCACTACATATTGCGCATTTAATATAACATTTTCACTGTCACTATCACTATCACTCGTTTGAGGGTTATTGCACAGATCGATAACCGAAATCTTTATGAGTTTTAGACCTCTCTTCTGAATCCTATTCATAACAAACGATTTTGTTGGTTTCACAATATTACGTGTTTGTTTATCTCGTCGATGCCTTGATTTCTTTTCTTTTTGGATATGCGTGGTCTCTGGAACTTCAGTGAAGACCTCAGAAAACTGACCACAATGTCCTTGTCCATACTGACTGAACACAATTTCCGAATCCGATATCTAAAACAAAACATAAAAATATTAATAAGTATTCTGTCAAAAGTATTGTTTTGATATTAAAAATAACTAGGTATTTATAAAAACACTTACCGATGACATTGTGTGTTGTACAACAAGTTTAAACAGGTTACAACAGGTACAAAAATTAAAATAAAATATGTAATTATTTAAGAATTAATTTATTAGATGTCTTCACTACGACAACTATTTTATGAATGAAACATTATGGCACAATTATTTTTGGATATAATAATTTGTTGTTTTATAAATATGTACTTTCAATTCAGAACACATAAGTCACGATTTAGAATGTTCCATTGAAAACTGCAAGCTTGCTTTACCTACATTTTATATATTTACAGTGCAATGAACTGGCACATGTTCGCTAAATGTATTACAACACTGAGCTCATATTACTATATTGTAATAAATTATGGTTAGGATTTCTGTTTATGTGAAATCAATCTTATTACCTCACATTTAAGACACTATTCAGAAAATTACTTTAGCTTAGAATATAATAGTGCAGTCTGTTTAGTGACTGGTTTCCGAACCGTCGGTTGCGGGTTCGACAACAACGGATATACATATGTATATACAATTACAGTGGAATTCGTAATGGACGAAATAAAAAAATAAGTTTGATTCATCAATAAATTTATTTACCCTTTATATCATAATTAATATCTTAAAAATTAAACAAGTATTTTTATTATTTACATACCTCTTAATTTAATCTAACAATATATAATCTATACAACATTTAACAATTTAAATTTCCCTTTAAAATACATGAAGTACCCCATGCTCGGGTTGCAATATTACCTGGACGTATTAACCGCTTATCATCATTATTAGAGAGCGCAATTTTAATAACACTTTCGTAAATATTTCATGCTTTATTGATTTAAACAAAATGTTTTTTCTCCGAATAATCTCATTATTAAATAGTACATTCTCATAATCTGTGATGTTCAGATCACGTACCACGCTACTTTTAACCCCCTTAGCTTTTTTAATTATTTTATCCACAGTTTTTATTGAATAAAGTTTCGACCTCAAACCAACAAAATCAGTTATAATTTTACCAGCCATTTCATCTTTAAAAAGGCCTGGTATTTTTTTGTTTATTTGCGGTATCATGAACTCATTTTTAATGCTATAGTTGCTGGTATCAAGGTATTCCAAAAACTTGTGTTTTAAGTCGTAGTAAAAATCGTTGGTATATATTTCGTAAACAAACGAATCTGTGTCGGTATAACATAATTTTACCCTCTCATTATAAAATGGTTTGATTATATTATAATGGAAATTATACATGTGTGATTTAGATAGTTCTAAAACAGTGAAGCCAATATAAATCGGTTTGTCTAAAATTAACCGATCTGGTTTCATCTGGATTGCTACTAAGTTTTCAGATAAAATTGTTGCACTATGAAAGTAAGGGTTTGCTATGAGCCTTTCTGCATATTTTGATTTTTTTGTTTCATTATTTTTATCATTCCACTGATTAACTAAATGAACAGTTACTCTATTTTCAGTGTTTTCGAGCGTTTTCCCAAAAACACTGTTATTTAATAACTTGAAAAAATCTTGTTCAAATACACTTTTTGCTTTTTGTCGCAATTGAGTATTTAATTCAATATACTGTTTCAAGTATGCACTTTGCCTGAATGTAATGACTCTATGGATTTTACGTAAGATAAGGCCATGTTCCAAACACTTCTTTAAGTGAATATAATGAATAACGTAATTGTATTTATTATACAAATTTGAAATAAGTTTTTTCGTCTTTCCTCCAGGTGGTATGCATTTTTCAGGACAAAAAGGTAAGTCATCATGCTCCTGGTGTAAATATTCAGGGTACAATAAATCTACGTCTAATATGTAACCCCACTCTGAATGATCTGTAATACTTTCCACATTTAATTTATCTATTTCATTTTGATTTAAAAATCTAAATCCGGAATAAGGTAGATGTTGACACATACTGTAACCATAAAGATTATTGCAGTCTAAATAAGCTATAAAACACTGCGGTTTTGTTACATCACAATCTTTCATATATTTATTGTTAGCCTTCGAATAGCGATGAGAGCACATACACAATCCACCTCTAATACCATCTTGAATCATTCGTACGATAGCTAAGTCAGAAACAAGTTCAAGCTGAACACCTGTTTTCATTAACATCGCATCAAAAGATAAACTAGGCGCGGTTATGTAAAACGCTGGGTCAAGTTTGTAATGCTGTTTACAGGTTTTACGAAAATTTTTAAATATATCAGTCAATAAAAGAACATCGGTTTTCAAATACAAATCAGTATATTCACCTAAATTTTGTATATTAAACTCATTCCACACTAAATTAGCATGTTTATAATCTTTATCTGAAATCTCCTCATTCGTTAAACAACTAAAAAAATACCGTTTAGCCGGTAACATTGTTTCTTCATAACATTTCCAACTAGTCATATAATCATAAGGGTATACACCTTTTCGTGCAAGTAATTTGAATCGATTATTTTCGGGAAAGTGACATCGTAAACTTATAAAATCCTCAATTGGTATGGTTTTAGCAAGATTGTCTAAACTAGCTCCTAAAAAATGAAATGAATCCAAGAACCGGAGTTGTACATAATCATTATCGGTGACCTGCAGGAATTTAGAAAAAGAAATATATTTTTCTTTGGTTTTGGGTATAATATTCAATTTACCTGGCATTTCGCCTAATTTCTTTATGAATAAATGACAATCGTACCCTGATAAATTGTGAAAAAATATAGGTATAAATTTAGGTATTTTAAATTGTAGGTTACAATGTCTATGGGCGGCTCCACGGTATTTACCGGTTATATGACAGTGGTCTCTAACTTTATTTGTCCATAAGAGATTTTCACATATATGACAGATAGAAGCTTCTTTATAATCAGACGCATTTTTTTCTGTAAATATCATTACATGATTTTGATTTAAAATTTTATAATTTTTTTTGACATCAGATGTAAGAAAATCGATAAATTTTGAAACACAATCTATACCGCGATAACTTTTAAAACTATCATCAAAAGTATAATTTAATGAAGAAACAATGTTGTAAGCGAATGCCGCAGGTACGTGTTGTTGTAAACATGACGTAGTAGCGGTGTCAGATTCAAGAACGGAAATTGGATTTAACAATGTTTCGAAATCGGCATAGATAGCAAAGGGAACATTTTCTTTTCTATCATAATTTTTAAATTTAATCACACTCCCCTTTTCTGGTAAAACAGTAACGATCCCTCCACACAAATGTTTATCAATCTGTTCAAGGCTAGGAAAGAACAATAAACAACTTTCACAGAAATATAATTTGCTATGATGTTTTGTTATCTGATTTTTAACAAGACGTGGCAAATCTTTTATAAGACAATAATGAGATGATTTATGATTTTCTAGGAACAGTAAGTGAATGCTCTTCATTGTTGTACCCCTCTTAACTTATTCAGGTTTGTAAAGGGGGCCAATTATTACCCTGTTATTTTTTAAACCATACACATATATATTTAAAAATGGGTTATTTTTTTCAAAAACAGAGATATCCGAAAACGATATTGGAAATGAAACACCTTTAACATTTAAAACGTCTCGAAAATGAGGATAAGATGTTACTCGTTCAGGATGACGAGTTGTAGGATATAAGGCGGCCACTATGCACCACAAAAAACAATAATCATCCTTGTTTTTGATATTCAAGCAAGCTTTTTTGGTTTTTATAAATTTAGGTAAATCTATATAAAAAGAGCCGCTGAGTGGTTGATATTTATTGATATTAATTTCTAAATGGGAATTACTAAGAAACGTCCATCCACTGTCTCTCTCCTGAAACTCTTCAATTTTTTTCAATAACGTAGTAGTAATTGTATTATAAAGAGTTTCAAACTCGTAATTAAAATGTATAGCAAAGTTTTTTGTCGCAAAAGATTTTAACTCTTGTACATCATTTTTGTACATTAAGAATAAAGAAAAAAGTTCAAAATTAATTTTTAACGCTTTATATTTTTTGAGAGAATCATCAATTAAACATTTCACTTGATCATGAATATAATTGAAAAATAATTCTGGCAAATTTACTGCTTCGCTGTTAGACGCAATAATACGGTAACTAACAATACGCCCTTTAAACGCAGAGTTAAGGATTTGAACGTTATCATTAATTGTTACAGCATTATTATTTTTATGTTTATTAGTTCGTAAATGATCAGTCCACGAACGTCTATCTATATGTATATTGCAAACCGAACAATGAGGCATTTTCAGTATATCAAAATAACGGATTAAAGTTGCACACAACAATATAAATATACCTTAAATATTAAGCGAAGTAGAAGATTATTTCCAGCACAGCTTCTCTCAGTACGTTTTGTTCAGTCTAGGTTAAACAAAAAAATATTAATCAAATCTTCACGTAGGTCATCTTAGTGCCGTAGTAAGTAGTTAGTCTTTATATATCCTGAAAATAATACAAAGGCATTAGAAAATATGCATAAATAACAAATAAAATACTAGGCTTAAGTAGATATTGATAATAATTATATGTACCTTCAAGTTTATGCACAATATTGATCAGCTATTATAAAATTTATATCTCCAAAATGTCGTGCTCCGCAGAAGCAGTTTATCAATAAATCTCATTACCCCAAGATGTTGTAAGGCATCAAATAACTGAAAATACAAACATTAAATTTAAAATTTATATATTAAAAATTTCTTGACGATAAAGAATAATAATAAAATAAAAAATAATTAATTAACATAACTAAGGTTTATTTTATTATGGTATGGACATACTCTGGTTATCACTACAAGCTATTTGTAAGTAAATAGGAATAAAAAATTAAATAATATAGTTTAATAATTACCTTACTATTTTCAAAGAACAATATCGAGATGTCGTATATTTATTTACTCATGTATTCTGTTCTACAGAATACTACTTATACAGAATAATGCGATATATAAAATAACTGTCTTCGATTTTTACTAATTTAATAGTATATGATTAAGTTTTACGAACACATTTACTTGAATTATGTATTATTCATTATAACAAATAATACGTAATTCAAGTAAAGGTGTTCGATTACTAATCAAATAAATTAAATATTATATTTCAATTAATATCGTCATCGCTTACACGTGTCTTCCGTTCCAAATTCATATCATCATTTTTTATAGCACAGTCAGTAAATCAGTAGGGATGTACACCTACAATACTTAGCTGTTATGTTAACTCTGAGTAGCTACTGAGAATTTTATACAAAAACTTAATAACACTAAACCACAAAGGAATCAAACCATTGCAGTTGCACTTAACCACTTATGAGACAGTTTTATTAAATATATTTTTCTGCCATATCACATAAAAACACAGATTATTTATTTGACTTATCAAACATAACTATACTGTAATTAGATTTGTGGTTAAAGTAGGAAAGTTAAATAATTGTGTATAGGTGTGCCTGTGCATGTGTACAAATTAAGTACTTACTTATATTATACTTTTATTATTAATGAATCAACTTAATGTAAGTGTGTCAGCCCTAAGTAATTTAGCTACATCGACATTATAAAAATGCAACATTTTATTTTTAGACAGGCAATTTACCAGAAAGTCCTATGTGCATCATTACTTCTATGCTTTTGTGATAAAATTCTTAGTTAATTAATTTTGAACGATTAGTATAAAAGCTATACTTTTCATAAACATTTAACAAATTCGAGTTCGCGTCTACAAGAGTTGGTTCATCATCAAGACCAGTATACAGTGATAGTAGTGTTAGTAGTAATACAGACTAGAGTCTACAGTCTGCAGTTCAGAGCGGTTTCCACAACGCCATAGCCCAGAGAAGCGATTCAAATAGCTTAATAAAATGTAAGTATGAACATTAACTTAATTATTCTGCTTTCAGGTTATTTACTGACTTATAAAATATTCTTTAATTTTACTTTAATTCTACTTTAAACCTCCCAATAAATTGAGTACTTACGCTACTTTCTTTAGATTGTTTATACATACTTAAATTCCTTATTTCTTTATTTTAAAATTATTAGATTTCATTACTTTCTGCAACTAATATGTCCATTATGATCACGAACTTATCTCACTGTCAATAAAATTTAATCTGTTTAATTTAACCGTTAATCTTACATAATTGTTTTTTTAGGTCCGAGTCTGAAAGTGAAGTTTACCAAGAGTCGTCGAAGGTGCATGAAGATAAATCTAATCGCAGTCAATCAGTAACTGGAAAGCGCAAAGCATTGAAAAAATCACCTACCACTACAAGGTACTTATTTAATCTTCATAAATTTACTCAAGTGAATATAACCTACGACATACGAGCTATACTTATAAATAATAATATTTTTTTTTAATCATGCGTTCACGTTAACAGCTATAATGATTTCAATGTCCAGTGTTTCAAGGAATGCGATATCGCTCTATCTTGGTTTCATTCAACATTCACAGTGTATACATATAAAGTTATATTACAATCTTTTATACATTACGTACATGTAGCTGGTTTGGCTGCCTATGTAATAAATATATTAAGAAGTTCTTAAACTGAATACATATAATTTTGTTTATTTATGTGATGGTTATTTATTAAAGAAACAGGAAAACATGTAGGTTGAAGTATTGTTTTATATGGTTGTGTGATGGTACGATGTTTATTCTTTTGTTCTAGCAAAAAATCTAAGACTCTGGACATCTTCGGTCTAAGTCGTGAGCGCGGCGAATCCACAACAGGTTATCCTGTTCTGTCTTCGTTCTTCGTGAATCGAGTTGCTAATGGTAACGAACGGCGATCAAATGCTACATCTGGCAAATACTATGTTGATTTTAAAATATACAGGACGAGTGACGCGCGAGATACCGAGTCCATGGAGCTGTGGAAAAAGGCACTAGTACGAGTCAAGTTCCAAACGAATGAGGATTCTGTTCAGTGGCGCAAACTTCAAGACTTCATGCGGTCAGCTGATACGTTGTTTGACGAACAACCTATATTTACTACTTAATATTATACATTACAGTTTATTTAAGTATAATGTTATTTAACTTCAAAATATAATGATGATTTCATGATAACATTATGTTGTTTTATTTCATAGCTATTACGACGACCAGATTTGGCGCGAAGGTTTGTGTATCAGATTTTCGTGTCAAAGGTTGCGGGTTCGATTCCCGCTAGAGCGATGAATTTCGTCTCTAGTCTGGTTACAACTTTGATAGTTGGTACTGTTGTTCGTTCGCGTTAAATGTTAACGCAAACTCGATCGTAGTATCTAAATTTACATCACAACGTAACACATCACAAATTAAAACACATCACAATTTTTTTATCACAATTCCAAACTCCGAGCTGATTGATACTGAGTAATTCACAGAAAAACTCAATAACACTTTCCTCGACCTAGGAATCGAACCCAGGACCTCTAGCGTTGCAGTCGCGCTTAGGACCGCTGGACCAACGAGGCAGTTATATTGTGTTTATCAATATGTTATTATAAGTTTTCAACGGTCTATATCACGTTGCGATGAACGATTCGCGCTTATTCGTCGGTAATCTTTTTATTGTGTAATTGTACGCCGTTAGGCATTCCGTCTCGTTTGAACAAGTAAATAATGAATTATCATTGTGATTCAACGAAGTGATGTGACGTACAGACAGTGACAGTGAACGAAATAAACAGGTACGTAATGTCGAAGCGGACAAGATTCGATCGTATATTATTGGGCATTCTATCCCACCGAAGTGGAGGCGAAGCCGGAACGGCAGGTGGGGTAGAATGCCCAATAATATACTACTTATATTGTTCAGTAGATTCATTAGCGCAGTGAAAAATAGGTCAATTTGGTCCTTTTTGTTTCTAGGTGGTCGATAAACGCATAATATCAAAATTTTGTGGTCCGTTAATTCAATGCCACTACATTCAAAAATACCACTGATATTAAATCTTTTGGCTTCAGCTATAGTTTTGAATTTATGATTTGATTTTAACAAAATGCCCCCATGTCTATTTTTCCGTGAGAAAATGTCTCCTAATATGAAATTCGGTAGTTTGACTAGCTTGCTATCATTAATTGTCATCTTATGTTCAGTTATACATATAATGTCTACCAGTTTGTAGTTATTATTTTTACCTAACGAGTGTAAGTGTACTGTTAGTTCATCTAATTTACTTATTAAACCGTTTATATTTTGGTGAAGTGTGTTTACATGTTTATAAACAAAAAAAAATCATTATCTAATGGAGATTTTTCATTGTCTAGATTACTCAGTTCTGTCTGAGTACATTTGTCCGTTTTTGGAATAGTTACAATGTTAGGGCTCAACTTTTCTTTACCATACTTGTCATAGTTTTGTTTATAAACGTTTCTTAACACTTCTTTCAGAATTAATTGAGATATTATATGTAGTGGTAAAGAGCGATACTTAGGCACATAAATTGAGTAGTCCATGTCTACGTAAGTTGAATGACTATAGTGAGAACATACAAATTTTAGTTTATAATTTAACTTTGTTTCAATCTTTTTGTATTTTTTAGCTTATTTCAAGCTAAGATTTTTAAATTTTATTAAGAAAGAAAAATTCAACCTCAGGCGGACTCGAACCCGCGTCTTCTGGATTGGTACTCCAGACGCTCATACCTCCTACCTCGTAGGTAGGAGGTATTTTTGCCTGAAGCCTCAGATGTTACGTCTGTTCGAATGACGTTATGGATAAGCGTTGAGTTCCCATCAGTACTTTGTGTCGGGTTATATTCCCGTATAATTGTAGGTTCTCTCAATTTTGTAGGTGTGATATTAACGACGTCAGTTTGTTTATCCTCTTTTTCATTATGTATCGGTGTGGAAGATTGCTTTTTTTTTCATAGGCGTTATTTTGTTATTTTGGTTCGATTTTCGATTACGTTCTGAGCAAGAAGTCAATTTATTTATGTCAATATCATTTATTTTCTTGTATACACTTATCATTTTTATATGTTTTTGGATGTCAGTTTTAAGTCTAAAGTTTTCAAAATTTAAGTTATATAGGAGTTGTGGTTGTGTTAAATTAAAGGCACTTTTACAGTACTGTGAATTTATTTCAATTCTCCACAATGTTTAAAAAATGGTTTTTGCACTTTATTTATGTAACTACAATCCTACAGTGAAAATTAAGAAGGACACGTGGTATCGCAACTTAATCTTCCTATACACACTCTTAAAGACTGCGGGGCTATCACACTTGGATCCGTCTAGTTAGCGAATGAATCTGATACGCCTCTGCTGGCTTTATACACCGTGAAATTGTATAGATTTATGGAACGAAAATTTTGGACTCTATATCAATAATGGAATCCATTTATGTGAAATTTTTATGAAATAAAGATATTTTTTTTTATAAAAAATGTTACAGACATACAAAAAACTAGAACGAAACCAGGATACATGGTAACGCCACTAAATGTACGATTACTACGATCGATATCATTCATGTTACTCACACATAGGTACACAACTAACACAACTAAGCAGTAAACCATGCCGACAAAGACATAAAAGCCGCCCGCGCTCGCTGCCGCTAACTTACCTACACGTTTGCCGACAATCCACTCGGACGCACTACCTATTATTACCTACCACGCTGAGCGGCGGCGGCGCCGCAGTGTCGCCGCTGGCGGCGTGCGGGGCGGGCGCTAGTTCTGCTGCAACTCGCGCGCGGTAAGGTTATGCAACCTTACTTACGATTTACGTTGTCACGCGAAAATGTGTCGTCAGTACGAATATACGAACGCGAAGTACTTAACAATTGTTCAGCTGTACTGTGCACATTAATGGACTCTCGTGAATCCATACTTAATACGGGAAGACCATCACCAAGTTCAGTTTAGTGCTAATGTATAGGCAGTTATTATAACGGCCAATTAATAGTGACATTTTCATTGAACGCTATCTAACAGCTCGTTTTTAGACATGTTATAAACGATAATATCGGAGCTGGCTGTTAGATGATATCCCTGTAGCGTACTAACAGGGATTTACTATCAGCATGATGGCTGCCCCGCTCATTATTCAAGTGTAGTGCGTGCCTACCTAAACACTCAGTTCAGTGATAGGTGGATAGGCCACGGCGGCGGTCCCGTGGCTTGGCCGCCTAGGAGCCCGGACTGAACGCCTTTGGACTTTTTCTTGTTGTCGGAAATCAAAAGACTTGTTTATACCCGTGAACATGAAAATCGTGACGAGTTACGCAGTGCGATAGTGGTCGCCTTTGATAAAATGAAAAGTGACAGAGACACGTTAAGAAAGCTAAAAGACAATAGTATAAAACGGGCACGTTTATGTATTGACGGACTCCACTTCGTCGTCGTAAATAAACTTTTAGCAGGTAACTTGTATGTCAAGTTGATTATTTTGTAAAAAGCTCCAATTTTTTAAATACGCCTGAAATACCTACCCAGTCTCTTGACTGTTTCAGCTATCTGTTTTTAATATTAATACAGTAAATACCTAAAACTATGTTCAAGTAAAGTATTTCTGGCGGTCCTAAGCTCGTGGAATGTATGAAGGAGAAATTGGTGTACAATTTATTCCGTGAAAATGTTGCCGCAATGATTGGCGCAGCGGCTGTACGAGCGACTGCTGCGCAAGGCGTCGCGAGTTCGATCCTTGCTCGGAAAAAAAATGTATGATTTGCAGGTAATTGTTCTAGGTCTGTGTGTGTTAAATCTTTGCTTGGGGCAAAGTTAAAAAAAAAGGTTTTTTTAAAGCTATGTACCTACTTAACCTAGGTACCTACTTAATTTTTAATCCCTTTTATTTAATTGGAATGTAGGTTCTACGTTCGTATCTCGTATCAGCTGATTAAATTAAGCAGCTAAGCGCCAACCTTGTCGTATTTCAATTTATATCTAGATAGGTAAGTTACGTAGATAGGTGTAAAGTAATACTTACCATCAATTTCGTCGCCATCTGCATCGTATTGCTAAATACAATTTATTTCAATAATAAAATGACATCAATAAAGTACTGACCTACTAGCTTTTAAATAACGCGTAAGTACTTATTAGTACTTTACTTATTCGCTCGGACAGCCGCTAGCCGTTTAGTACCAGCTAACTGGCGGGCGTTCGGGTCTATGAACCCGCCGCCCGCGCCGCCCTCACGAGGCGGGTTCAGAGTAGCGAGTTAGCGACTGCGGCCGATTTTGAATGAAATATTGGTGCACTACTACTAGCAAACTCGATGAAGTGAAAATATTCTTTTCACTTGCCAACTTTTTTATTATAAACAGTAGAGTTAATCTAAGACTTTTTTTTGTTCTACTAATTACCATAAGTTTCCCACCTTTCGGTTCCACAACGACTACAATTTCACGGTGTATAGTCGCCGTGTGAAGTAGTTGTCGCCTTTACGATGACACGGCGACCGGTTCCTTGTATGTGTGCGTGCGCCGGCGATGATGCGTCATTGTATCAAGTTGCTTAGTACTTGGTATGTTACATTCTCCCCCTTTGGTACTCTAGAGTCGTCCCGACATGAGTACCAGGATCCTTACGTGGTCTACCTCATCCACGAATTGGTTTGATAGGTTTAGGCAGGTTGTGATCCCTCATATTGAATTTAGTTAATGCTGAGGTATGGTATTTTCCAATAGGTTTTGTAGGAGTATCAGGATGCGCTATTTGATATGTAGAGGTACCATATTTCTTCAATCTATTATTATTGTATATATAAAAGGAGAAGCTGACTGACTGAATGACTGACTGACTGACTGACTGACTGACTGACTAACTGACATATCAACGCAGGGCCTAAACTATAAGGGTTAGAAACTTGAAATTTTGCACAGGGATTCCTTTTATAACGTAGGGGAGCACTAAGAAAGGAATTTTGAAAATTCACCCCGTAAGGGGGTAAAACGGGGGTGTAGGGTTAGTATGTAACTTTGCTGTTTTTGAAGTTATTCAATTGAAATTCGGTTTGAAGGTTTGTCATTGAAAGTTATGAAACACGTGAAAAATATTTTTCAAAAAATCATCCTTTAAAGGGGTAAAATGGGGGTGCAATGATAATATGAAATTTCTTTGATTTTCAATGAAACTTGGCGAGTGTAGTCTTTGTACGACGTAGGCATCCAATAAGAAAGGATTTTCCGAAATTTTGTCCATAAGGGAGGGGGGGGATAGGGGGACCAAGTTTGTACGAGACAACGTGATTCCTTGGTCCTATCTACTTCAAATTTTGCATAAACATTCTTTAACAGAATTGATGGAAGACGTATTACATATTTTATCGAAATTCAGTCCCTGACGGGATTAAAAAGAGATAGAGAATTATGCTGGAGGTGATATCAATACTCCTTAGTGCTTTTGATTAAAATTACTTTTTATTTTGACACATGCTTGAAAACTCAATCCGATTTTATTCAAAAGAGGTTGAACTCACATAAAAACTCACAAATATTTTATACTCCTTAAAATTGGAATTTCTGTTTGTAATTTCATATATAAAAGTATATATACGGTAATTACACAAAAAAATAATTTCTAAAATGTTTGTCTGTCTCTCTCTTCGTTCCTTCTAATTGCTGCAACAGCTGGACCGATTTTGTGGGAACTTTCACCATCGTTATAAGGAGTAACTAAGGCTACTTTAATTTAAGAACAAGAAACGAATTAGAGTTCCGTATGATTTAAAAACGTGGGAGCTGACCGATGCATGAATATGAACATTAAATTTTTCGTTAAATTTCACGCGGACGAAGTTGCGGGTAACAGCTAGTGTAACATAGGGACCATCCCGACGTGGAGCAAACTTCGCTGAATATTGATTTTCACTTTTACTAATTGGATCAGTCTCAACTAGCACTAGGTCACCGATTTTATATCCTGGATCAATTCTTCGTTTGCTATTTGCTTTTAGTCGATTTGTTTCTAGAATATTCTCAATGTTTTCTTTTGCAAGCTTTAAATCTTGAGATAGCTTACTCATAGTTGGTGTAATTTCTTGTACAAAGTTTTCAGATTCTACTATCGAGCTTAAATCGTGTGTTAGGTCATACACTGTTCTGAGTTCACGCCCAAATGTTAAATAAGCTGGTGTAAAACCTGTAGTTTGGTAGACAGCTGAATTCATGGCAGGTAATGCATCTGGTCATTTTTGATGCTTATCTTTAACCATGATAGCAATTTGTGATTTCATATCTCTGTTCTTTCTTTCCACCATATTTGGTTCGGGGTGGTATACTGGAGTATATTACTTGTTCAATTTCAAAACAAAATGTCACTTTTTGCATAACTGCTGATATAAATTGCACTCCATTGTCACTTATTATTTTTCTTGGTAACCCAAAGCGTAGAAATATTTCATTTATTAAGATTAATGCACAATTTTCAGAGGTTGCTTCTTTTAACGCGAATAACTCTATCCATCTAGATGCAGTATCTTCTACAATGAATATCCATTTTTCACCTAGAGGTCCTATTGGCAAAGGACCAAACAGATCAATTGATAGTGCCTCAAATCTCTGATAACTTGGTGAAGACTGGTATAATCCGCAGGCTTTTGATTTGAAGGTTTGTATCTATTATACGGTGAAATGTTCGTTCCAGATCCATATGTCCAGCAGTGGGATCATCATGGAATGATTTTAGAATATTTGGTATTTCATGTCTTGGAATTAACAACTTTGCGTTTTCATCCTCTTGTTCAGGAATATAACGATACAAAACTCCTTTATGTAATAAGAACCCTTTTTTAGTCCATTCTATGTAGTTTTCAGATATTATTCCTTCTTTTAGTGTTTCAATAATTGATTTTAACTCTTCATCTTTAAATTGTTCTTCTCGCAACTGTTTTTCATTCATTTTTGGCAACTCAAACTCTATGCTACATATCATACAGTTATCGCTGTGATTTGTACATCGTGGGCGCGATAGTGTGTCCGCAACTACATTAGTGCGACCTGGAGTATATTGTATTATAAATTCGTATGGTTGTAATTGTAGTGCCCATCTTGCAAGTCGACCAGTTCGAGTTTTAAGATTCATCAACCATTTTAGGGAATGATGGTCAGTTATAGTTATAAAACGAGACCCTTCTATATAGCCTCTAAATCGTGAAACTGCCCATACGATAGCTAATGCTTCCTTTTCTGTTACTGTATAGTTGTATTCGGCAGCAGTAAGCAAACGGCTTATGTATTCTACTGGGTGTTCATTATCACCCTCCCCCTGCACCAAAGCTGCTCCTATAGCATATTGACTAGCATCTGTTTTAATAATGAAAGGTAGGTCTATATTTGCCTGTTTCAATACCGGTGTGGTAGTCAATGCAATTTTTAATCTATTAAATTCTTCGCGTTCTTCCGTATCCCATCGCCAACTAACTTTCTTTCGTGTTAAATTAGTCAATGGTCTCGATATTTCTGCGAATTTGTATATGAATCTTCGATACCAGGACGCTGTCTGAAGAAACGATATCAATTCTTTCAGGTTTTGGAGTTCCTGCAGGTTTAAAATAGCAGATACTTTCCCTGGATCAGGTTTTATACCTTCAGGCACAATAAGATGTCCCAAATACTTAACTTCCGAAGAACAAAATTTACATTTCTTTCTATTTGCACATAATTTATATTCTCTTAATTTATTTAATACTTCTCTCAAGTCTGTCATATGTTGAGAGCAAGAGATAGACCTGACAATCAGGTCGTCGAGATATGAGAGTACAAAGTCCTCTTATAAATCTATCCATTAATCTTTGGAATGTAGCGGGTGCATTGCGTAATCCAAATGGCATTCGTTTAAAACGAAAAGTTCCAAACTGAGAAACGAACGTGGTCTTATCTTGGTCTTCTGGTCGGACCAAAATTTGATGGTAACCTGACTGTAAATCAATGGTGGTCATGTAGGGCATAGCCTTTGCTTGATGCAGCAAGTCATCAATGCGTGGTAAAGGGTATCTATCAGGTTTAGTAATTTCATTTAATTCTGTCAAAAATAATCAACACAGACTCTGACGTCATTGTCACCTTTAGGTACAGTCGCCAGCACGTCAAGCTACCCCACATTGACCTTGAACGCATTATTAGCAGCGACAGCGCGATTCGTGCGAAAGAGATAAATAGCGTTTTGTCAGTTCTTGCTTGCAATGTTTCGTGCTGCAGTGCTTTCGTGAAATGCGCGCCAAATATGAGTTTTTTACTCTTTGTTAGTTACGCATCATCATGAAATGTTGCATGTAACACGTTGTCAGGGGTACTGATAGAAAAGGATATGGGATCCGTGAGAAATCGCGGCAAAAATATCAAAATACAATGCGGAATAATAATCTTAATCTTTTTATTTAATATAAATTATATTAGTTGTTGTTTAGGATGGTAGGTGGTAGTTGTTTATAAGTTTTCAATTATATTATATAATTGAAAACTTATAAACAACTACCTAACTACAAAACTCATTAAAATCTTTTTGGTTGGGTGTTGAAAGCATTTTTTTTCCGGCGTCCTTCAGGCGCCTCCTGACTATATCCATGAGTCCATTGAAATCTAAAACAAAGAAAATTTACATAAGATTCATTATTGTGATAAAATAGTACGGGCCTAAAACTACTATTTACCTTCTTTTTGTATTTTTTAGCATATTTCAAGCTAAGATTTTTAAATTTTTATTAGGAAAGAAAAATTCAACCTCAGGCGGGGCTCGAACCCGCGTCTCCTGGATAAGTACCCCAGACGCTCTGCCAACTGAGCCACCGAGGTATCCGCCTGATGTGTTGAATTTTGCCTTCTTTATGTTACTTATGTCTTACGGCGACATAGCAACATCGATTGGACAATTCTGTCCGACCCAGAATACTCCCTTTACAGCGAGTAGATTCCGGATGATATTGCATTACCTTTATACAATCTTTTTGTATTTTTTAGCATATTTCAAGCTAAGATTTTTAAATTTTTATTAAGAAAGAAAAATTCAACCTCAGGCGGGACTCGAACCCGCTACTGAAACTGAAAATACTATTTACCTATTACTATTAACCCGACGCGACGTTTCGGATCCTTATCAGCATCCATAGTCAAGGGCAGTCTACCCGTAGTATCAATATACCGGGATAAAATCTATAAAAAATATTCGCCTAAGTGTAAGAATTTAGTAGGTACGGGCCTAACTTAACTAATCTACATTCGCGATTTATTTAATAAAGAACTAACGATTTATCTGATAGTAATTAATAAATAGTTCCGGACATTATTAAACAGCGCCATCTAATACCGTGCTAAGCAACGAGGCTTGTGTTACGGATACTAGATGGTTGATATACTACATACACTGTGAAATTATAACTATTGCTGGGACGAAAATTTTGGACTCTATATCAATAATGGAATCCATTTATGTGAAATTTTTATGAAATAAAGATATTTTTTTTTATAAAAAATGTGACAGACATACAAAAAACTAGAACGAAACCAGGATACATGGTAACGCCACTAAATTTAACGTACTACGATTACTACGATCGATATCATTCAATGTTACTCACACATAGGTACACAACTAACACAACTAAGCAGTAAACCATGCCGACAAAGACATAAAAGCCGCCCGCGCTCGCTGCCGCTAACTTACCTACACATTTGCCGACAATCCACTCGGACGCACTACCTATTATTACCTACGACGCTGCGCGGCGGCGGCGCCGCAGTGTCGCCGCCGGCGGCGTGCGGAGCGGGCGCTAGTTCTGCTGCAACTCGCGCGCGGTAAGGTGCATGCAACCTTACTTACGATTTACGTTGTCACGCGAAAATGTGTCGTCAGTACGAATATACGAACGCGAAGTACTTAGCAATTGTTCAGCTGTATGTACTGTTCACATTAATGGACTCTCGTGAATTCATACTAAATACGGGAAGACCATCACCAAGTTCAGTTTAGTGCTGTGTAGGCAGTTATTATAATGGCCAATTAATAGTGACTATTTTCATTGAACGCTATCTAACAGCTCGTTTTTAGACATGTTATAAACGATAATATCGGAGCTGGCTGTTAGATGATATCCCTGTAGCGTACTTAGCAGGGATTTACTATCAGCATGATGGCTGCCCCGCTCATTATTCAAGTGTAGTGCGTGCCTACCTAAACACTCAGTTCGGTGATAGGTGGATAGGCCACGGCGGCGGTCCCGTGGCTTGGCCGCCTAGGACCCGGACTGAACGCCTTTGGACTTTTTCTTGTTGTCGGAAATCAAAAGACTTGTTTATACCCGTGAACATGAAAATCGTGATGAGTTACGCAGTGCGATAGTGGACGCCTTTGATAGAATGAAAAGTGACAGAGACACGTTAAGAATGCTAAAAGACAATAGTATAAAACGGGCACGTTTATGTATTGACGGACTCCACTTCGTCGTCGTAAATAAACTTTTAGCAGGTAACTTGTATGTAAAGTTGATTATTTTGTAAAAAGCTCCAATTTTTTAAATACGCCTGAAATACCTACCCAGTCTCTTGACTGTTTCAGCTATCTGTTTTTAATATTGATACAGTAAATACCTAAAACTATGTTCAAGTAAAGTATTTCTGGCGGTCCTAAGCTCGTGGAATGTATGAAGGAGAAATTGGAGTACAATTTATTCCGTGAAAATGTTGCCGCAGCAATGATTGGCGCAGCGGCTGTACGAGCGACTGCTGCGCAAGGCGTCGCGAGTTCGACCCTTGCTCGGAAAAAAAATGTATGATCTGCAGGTAATTGTTCTAGGTCTGTGTGTGTTAAATCTTTGCTTGGGGCAAAGTTAAAAAAAAGGAAATTTATTTCTTTATTTTGTAAATATTAAATAACCAATAATAAGTATTTAATATTAATAATTTAATAATATTCAGTGTTAATTATATTACATAAAAGTATTTTAATTTATATCAATAAATAATACATACGGATAGTTAACCTCAATTATATTGGAGCACTTGAAAAAGTATATAAGCACAATTTTTTTCACTAATATTCACAAATAGTAAGTAATATCAATCAAAATATTCAATTTAAATCACTACTGAATATAAGTTATTAGCACATATATAATTCGCACTTGTATGAAACTAAAACACGTGTTGTGAATGTATAAACTAGAAACATGCTGATAAATATTATAAATATGAAAACAGTGATCAGAGGTGACGAGCGTACCAACATGCGCGACTAATATCGAGGTTCAATTTCTATTTTGTTGGTAGCTTTTTTTTCGAGACTTAATGAGCGGTTAAGCAGACAGCTTCATACTGTTAATTTTGTGTCACAGATGCGCGCGCATCTTAAAATTTCACTCTCATCATTTTTTCATAACGCGCCTAAAGAAGTATAACTTCAAAAGTATATAAGTATTTATATCCATTGTCTAGTACCCATAGTACAAGCTCTGCTTAGTTTGGGACTAGATGGTGAAGTATAAAATGTCGCAGAATGTCAAAATCAAAATCAAAATATCATTTATTCAAAGTAGGCCAAATTTTATTGGCGTCTTTGAACGTCGACAATAAAGACAGCCCCCAAAACGCCCGCCCTTCACCGCTTCCTAGTGTTTTTGTTGGGAAGAAGAAGCGGCGCAACAAACTCCCCAACAACACAGTTCTGTCTGTTAATTAATTTAACGATTCTATACAATATTACAATGAATCAATTGGTACACAGTTTATCGAATCAGCTAAATTATTATTATTATGTGAGCTAGCATACACAAATCCATTTTACCAATAAAAATATATAATTATGAATATTTTAATACACACTTAGCCTCCATTTGTCTGTATGTGCCCACATGTAATAACACGTTTTAACAAGTTACAATAGTGAGTTGTCTTGGGTCAATCCGGTGACCATCTTGTACTGTCACTAAAATAGTCAGTTAAATTATAATATGCCTTCTTGATAAGACAATCTTTTATTTTACGTTTAAAAGCGACAGTCGGTAGATTCAAAATGTCACTAGATATTCTATTATAAATACGTATACCGACTCCCTCAAATGAATTATGCACCTTATGTAAACGGTGACTAGGAGCGCATAATTTATGTTTATTTCGCGTGTTAATATTATGAATGTCACAATTTTTACAATAGGAATGTATATTTTGCCTTATATATATTATGTTGGCATAAATATACTGTGATGCAACTGTCATTACTCCAATTTCTTTAAAACGTTCCTTAAGAGAAACTCTAGCACTTAACTGATATATGGAACGAATAGCTCTCTTTTGTAAAATAAAAATACTTTCTATATCGGTGGCTCTGCCCCACAAAAGAATTCCATAAGACATAACGCTATGAAAATAACCAAAATAAACAAGGCGAGCAGTGTCCACGTCAGTAAATTGTCTAACTTTTCTGACCGCATAAGCAGCAGAGCTAAGTTTTCCCGCGAGACATGACACATGAGCGCCCCATTGGAGTTTGGCATCTAATGTAATACCTAAGAAAACTGTAGAATTGACCGTCTCTAGTACTTCTTTATTGACAATTAAGTTGGGTCCTAGATTTTTTACATTGGGCAAACTAAACTTTACACATTTAGTTTTTTTAGCATTAAGTACCAAATTATTTACTGTAAACCAATGCATTACCTGAACTAGTGCACTATTTACATCGTCAAAACTATCCCTATTTCTGTCTACTTTAAAAATAAGCGAAGTGTCATCAGCAAATAGCACTACATCACAAATGGATTGTAGATAATGTGGCAAATCATTTATATATATTAGAAAAAGGAGAGGGCCCAAAATTGAGCCCTGTGGTACACCCAACTGCACTGACAATCCAGATGATTTTGTATTATTAATGTCCACAAACTGCATTCTATCACTTAAATAAGAAATTAGGACATTTAGAGCCTTATTTTGTATCCCATAATGAGCAAGTTTGCAAATAAGTGTTGTATGATGGACACAATCAAACGCTTTCGAAAGATCACAGAATACACCAATGGCGTTCTGTGAATTCTCTGTCGCAGAATATTATTTATTCTATTCCCGGCTCCGCGATCTTCGCGCACACTTGTCACGTCTACTGCGTGAGATTGCTCACAAGGCGACAATTGGTGTACGTTTTCCATGATTAAAATGAAACAAAATATCAACGGATAAAAAGTTGCATTTGAAATAAATGATTGACGACCCAGTTAGTCCAGCGGTAGTTAACACTGCCTTCTGTGCTATGGGTCCCGGGTTCGAATTCCGGTAGGGACAAATGTTTGTGTGATGAGCGTAAACATTTGTATCCGAGTCATGGATGTATCTATCTATAATATGTATGTATTTACAAAAAAAAAAATATATATGTAGTATATCAACCAGCTAGTATCCGTAACACAAGCCTCGTTGCTTAGCACGGAACTAGATGGCGCTGTGTGCCATAATGTCCAGGAATATTTATTTATATTTATTTATTTTGTACAGTGCCGACATAATCAACTGTGTTGTTAAATCAAAATTCCACCTTTATGCAAATGACCTTCAGCTTTTTCTCTCTTTTCATCCCCAGTTTACTAACGAGGCGGTTACAAAAATAAATGAGGATTTAGATAGGATCAAAGCATGGTCAAAAAGAAACTCACTGGTTTTAAACCCTGTCAAATCTAAATTTCTTGTAGTAGTGTCTAGGGAGTCCATCTCTAAAACATTATTACATAACCCTGATATCAAAATCAATGGCTGTTCTATATATATGTTCAGGAGGCACGGAACGTAGGAGTTTTATTTGATGGCTTACTACACTTTGAGTCACATATTTTGGAGGCTGTGCGTAACTGCTTTTACAGACTCAAACTGCTGTACCGAATTCGGCCATATCTTAGTGTGGATATTCGGGTCATGATCTGTGAGTCACTAATCTTGTCTAAATTAAATTATGCCGACACTGTGTATGGTACATGCATCCTTGGCAGAACAGAGAAAATAATGCAAGGAGTACAAAATGCATGTGCTAGATTTTGCTACCATGTTCCTCCACGCTCTCATATTACTCCATTTCTAATCAAAGGCAATCTCATGAAAATGTCAGCACGTAGAAAACTTCACCTGGCTACCTTGCTCTTTGATGTAATTCTTACAAAAACACCAGTCTATCTCTATAGTAAGTTATCGTGGTTGCGTAATCAGAATAAGAAGAGCACTAGGGCATCTGCCTACCGCCTGGCTATTCCCACACATAGAACTGCTGCTTTCCGTGGAAGCTTCAAATATGCTGCTACTCGCTGCTGGAACAACCTGCCACCCCCTCTCCGTGCTATAAAGACATTAAACACATTCAGGTATAGATATAAAGATTACCTCTTACGTCTACAAAAAGAAAATCATTAAACCTACCCATTGTCTGCACGATCTGGACAAAGGTGTTCCATAGCTATAGCAGCGACTAGGAAATGTCTCCTAAGCTGAGCGCTTTTGCGATGCGGTTTCTTGGTGTCGTCATCGCCCAGTACCACGTAAGTTAGAAATACACTTCCAAATTGTGTGAAATTGGTAGGCTATGTGGGTAGAAACTCAGATAATCAGAAACAATTAACACTATTTACAAGTACACATTTACGGCACAAACATAAAAAAAAAGTTTTATTTTAGGTTTTGCTTATTTCACTACAAACTAATTATACATAAACCAAACTATACACAATTTATAATAATTATAACTTTAATAATGACACAATATCTATAAAAAATCTATCTTTTACAGTTTTCTGAACTATTTATTCTATTCTATTTTTATTAATGGCAACGATGCCGATGTCGACAATTCTGCCAATGTCAAAAGTGATATTGAAGACACGAAGTGTATGCTTTAAAAAAAAACCAGGGATTAAAAATAAATTTTGATTTGATTCTGTAGCACTGAATGTAGACCTTGTTGGGTTAGTAGGATAACACTGAAACAAACAATAATATATAAATTAATTAAATATACTAAAATATCTATATACATTAAAAAAAAAAAAAAAAAAAAAAAAAACAAAATATCAACACCACACCAATATTCACAGGATATCCAATCATATTTTGATATCGTTCTTGCGAATAAAGATCATTAATGACTGGAGCAATTCAGGAGAGGAATGAGTGAGTAGAGCTGGAAAGTTAATAGGAAGGGGAATCTTCAGTTTAGGAAGACGGCTATATAAGTCAAGTGAAGGGTCGTTCTTGGAGCATGCAAAGAAAATGTGCTCCAAGCTACCCTCATCTAATCCACACTCGCATAGAGAAGAGTCCCGGATATGAATTTTATGGAGAAAGACAGGGGAGCAACAATGACCTATACGGATTCTACATATAGTAGAGATTACCGTTTTGGACACTTTTTTGAATTTATAAAACCAAGGTTTTGGGTTTATAATTGGTTGTACTGCTTGATAAAATTTTCCTTTTTTCCTACTAGAGAGATTCCACTGCTCCTGCCATGAGGAATTGAGACTCGATTTTGGAAGGCTTAGCAAATCATACCCCTGATTGCTGTAATAAGCAAGGTCCGCTGTAGAAGATGAGCTAGCTTCTTTAGCAAGGGTATCAGCACATTCATTGCCTTTAATGCCACAGTGGCTAGGAATCCACACTAGCTGCACATTTTTATGTTGCTTAAAACATGAAAATAACGACTTTTTAATTTTTAAAATTATGGGACTATGCAAATTACTTTTAAAAGGGTTATGTACTAAAGCTTGGAGGCAACTCAGTGAATCAGTAAAAATTACACCCGAGCTAATGTCATGTGATTCTATGAAAAGACATGCTTCCAATATAGCGACACACTCGCCCGTGAATACAGAGGACTCCTTAGGGCATTTAAATTTTAAAACAATTTTGGAGTTTTGATAGTAAACTGCAGCTCCGGTGCAGCTAACGTCAGTTAATTTTGAAGCATCTGTAAAAAATCTTTGAAACCCATTCCATCGCTCACTCACCACCGCATTGAAGGCTTGATTTGCTGAAGGGGACTTTTTGGAAATGCCAACATTAAATAATATATTTGGTGTGAAATATAGGACTTCATATGGAAAGTTAAAAAGAGGTAATCTGGGGTTTTGGACAATGGGACTTTCCAGGTTTTGACTCGTTCTAAATGTTTTAAGAATTAAGGGGAGATCTTTATTTCTCCAATAATTAGAGTTACTGCATAAGGCATCTAACTCTCTTAGTTTAGGAAGAAGAGGATGGGAGGATGTGGATAATGATTTAAATACAAATCGGGAAGCCAGATACTGCCGTCTAAGGGCCAGGGGAGCTTCAGCGCACTCAACCTGCATTGCGTTAATGGGAGAGGACTTCATACAACCTGAGATGATTCGAAGGCACTTAGACTGCACTCTATCCAGCCCAGCCAAAGCACCCTTGTTGCACGGGATTAAGAGATATAATCCATAGTCCATGATACTACGGATAAGAGCATTGTAAACTAATTTCATGGTATAGGGGTGGGCGCCCCACCAAACACCGGCTAAAACTTTCAAAATGGAAATAACCCTCTCACATTTTTGAGTTAAGTAGTTTATGTGAGGAGTACCGGTCAATTTAGAATCTAAAAATATTCCTAAAAATTTGACTTTATTAACTAGAGAAAAGAATTGACCCTGAATGCCCACGGAAACATGAGGGATCAATTTTTTACGGGAAAATATTATTGCCGAACTTTTTGGGGCAGATAAGGACAGACCATGATTAGACAACCACTGATCCAAAGAATCCAGGGAAAGGCATAACGATGAGGCAGCGTCTACAATGGAGGCATCAGTCACATATAGTGCCAGATCATCGGCATATTGTAAGATACGACAGTCATTATTTAAACAAGTGCCTATGTCAAATGTGTACAAATTGTACAGCAAAGGGCTAAGGACCGACCCTTGAGGAAGGCCTTTCCATGTCTGCCTGCTATCGAACTCCTCACCCTGGACCCTCAGGACCAGAGACCGAGACATGAGTAGTCCACATATGCATTGTACCATCCTAGCCGGGAGACTCAGCTGGTGCAACTTCTGCCTGAGAATGGGAAGAAGGACACTGTCATATGCGGATGAGATGTCAAGGAAAGCAGCAACAACGGATTCGTTTTTAGAAAAGGATAGACGAATATCCGTTATTAAAACAGCCACACTATCCATGGTACCAAGTCCTTTACGGAAACCAAATTGGGAGTTCGGCAGCAAATCTCTGGATTCCACAATCCACTCTAATCTATTTTTAATCAAGTGCTCAAGTAATTTTGCCAAAACTGAAGATAAAGCAATAGGTCTAAAGCCATTCGGGTCATCAGCATGCTTACCGGGTTTCAGAAGAGGAATAATAATTTGTGTTTTCCACTGATCAGGAACCCAACCATGGCAGTAACAGAAATTAATAATATTTAGGAAATATAATTTAGCCTTATTGCCAGAATGGACTATGAATGAATATGGAACCCCATCAATACCCGGGGCAGTGTCCCGGACATGTCTGAGGACCACACTCAGTTCCTCCATGGTAAAAGGGGCATCGAAGGGGTCCTCCGATATACTCACAGGCGACTGAAGACACTCTAAGCGAAAAGGCACGTATGTAGGGGCAATTTTATCAAAAAAAAACTCTGCAGTTTGTCTAGTAATAGGGGAAGACATGGATGAAACGCAACCTCGCCTGAATCTGTTAATACTCTTCCACACTAATGATACTGGAGTAGACGGAGACAATGAAGTGCAGAATTTGACCCAGCCCACTCGTTTCTTCCTGCGGAGAAGCCGCTTAGATTTGGCATATACTTGCTTATACTGCATTAAGTTGTCGTGGTTCATAGCTGCGTTGTAGCGTTTTTCAGCCTCATTTCTTTCCCTGACTGCCATAGTGCACTCCTGATCCCACCAAGGAGGTGAGGGAATTTTGTTACGGGCACTATTTTTTAAAGGAAAAGAAGTATCAGCGCTTGTTGTTATGGCTGCAATAAAACCTTCATAGCAATTTTTGGCATGGTAGTGACCGGACGGATCAATATAAGGTGAAGTTAAATTTGGAAGGTCATCAATTTTATGCTCCAGTTCTGATGAAAACTTTGTCCAATCAGGATTGGACAAATTGTATTTCAGAAGTGGAGGAGAGGATTTTTCTAAATAAGTTTTATTTGCCAAAGATATTACAATAGGAAAGTGGTCGCTACCATGCGTCAAAGATGTGCACTCCCATTGAGCTGACGATGCCAACTCTACAGAACAAAAGGTAAGATCAACGCAACTCTTTTGCTGTCCAGGGAGGCTTCTACGAGTTGGACAACCATTGTTTAGAATGCAGAGGTTAAGATCATCAAGGATTTCAACCAAACCCTCCCCAAAAGAATCACAACGGTTTGAACCCCATCTATAATGATGGCAGTTAAAGTCCCCCATAACAAGAACAGGGCCAACTAAATTTTCTAAAATGGTTTTAAAATTGGTAAGAAAGTTAATGTGAGGGTGAGCAATATAAACGGAGAGGAGGGTAATGCCGTCTACTCTAGCTCCCGCGATACTCATATCTCCACCAAGAGAAGGCAAGGATATTGCCGCAAATGGGACATGATTGTTCACACAGAGAGCCGACCCACCATAGCCATCAGATCTGTCGCATCTGAGAATATTGAAATGTGGTATACGAAAGCTGAGGCTTGGAATTAACCAAGTCTCAGCAATAGAGCAAGCTATAGGTTTATATTTATTCAATAGGAATGTGAGATCGTGCTTCTTATGCCACACGCTTCTCACATTCCACTGAAGGAACACTACTGGAGCCATTGATATATGGTGTAAGAGAGTTAATAAGTAAATTGGCAACGTTGGACGGTAAATGAGGAAGATTAGAGGAAGATATCAAAGTAGTAAGTAAGTTGATCAATACTTGGATGATGGAAGAAAAGTTTTCTTGGGGTTGAACCGGTTGGCTGTTCAGGGCACAACCGTTAGGCTGAGAAGATGGGGTAGAATTAATTAACAGCTGGTGAGCTGTTTTATCATAAGAGGGAGATAGGGGAGCATGGGTCTTAGGCTTAAGAGAGATGGTTTTTTTATATGACTGAGATTGGGATTTGGCAATGTCAGCATAGCTGCGAGAAGCAATAGGGACGGTTTTACTCGCTTCTGAGTAGGAAATAGCTTTTTCAGCCATAATAATTTTAATGTTCCTCTGCCTACCATACTCCGGGCAGGCTCTGCTGTTAGCAAAGTGGTTACCAGAGCATGACACACAGAAAGCTTCACTCTCAGAAATGCTGCAACCATCACCTGGGTGATCGTTGCCACATTTGCTGCAGCGTGGTTTCGATCTACATAGGGATTCTGTGTGACCAAATCGACAACACTTGCGGCACTGAATGGTTGGGAATATATATTGTTCGACAGGGAGAGCGGTATAAGAGCAGAATAATCTTTTGGGAAGGACCTGACCATCAAAAGTGATAACACATGTCTCTGTAGGTTTCCATTCTGTTATACCGTCTCTAACAATACGTCTGTTTAAACGCCTGATCTTAAGGATTGGCCCACAACCTGTAGGCACAGTCAGATATTCCTTAGCCTCCTCCTCAGTGAAATCTGTGGGTACGCCTGTTACTACACCCATACGGGTTATATTGAAGGATGGGATGACTGCCTCATACCCATGTTTCACTAAAAGAGTATTTGAAATAAATGAGTTGGCATCCTGAGGGGAAGCAAACTCTACAGAAATGCGATTTCTACCGACTTTTTTTACTCCATCACGTACAATATTTGAGATGTTATTTTTAAGTAGAAATAGGCCGAATGTAACGGGATGAAGGGTTGTGCCAGCATTAGTTTGTGTTTCCTGACGGGAAACATGTACAAGAAATGGAGATTTGTCCAGAACGGAATATTTCAATCGACTTACCTGACTCCTAGGTAGTTTAGGGGGGCGATTCTGTGAGTCGTCCGTAACAGGCCGTTTGCGGGTGATGGGTGGGATCTGTGAGCCTTGAAAGTCATTCAAACTGCAAGCGACCTCAGCAAATTAACTTAACAGGTTGGGAGTGGAGCTAAGTTTATGTAGGGAAGATGAAGAAGGGATATCAGGAGGGTCGGGCGGTTTATTCCTATCCATATTTACATTTAATGTTAAAAGGGTTAAAAAGAATACTAACTACAATAATACCTGTTAATAGATTATATAACTAAGAACGGACAGACACGAAACACACAAAACAAGTCACAAAAGGCACAAAATCACTGAGAAATCAGCCAAAATTCTTAACACACGTGTTTACAAAGCACACTCCGTGGCGAGAATCCGAACTATTTATTATATTTTGTCTCATCTACGCTCACGTCACTGTCAATGTCAATGCCATTGGTCTGTCGTTTCCGGTCACCGTAGGCGCGACAGGCGTCCCTTCAGTTGTCCTAAACAAATAATGTGGAAGCACTAGACCAAGCCACAGACTAATTAATTTGACTGTTATTATTTTATTTAGCCTATAGAAACACGTTAATAAGAATCTTAAATAAATTTATAAATAAATTACTACAATGATAAACTAGATAAAAATAGAGGCAATATTAAAGAAACCTGGAATACAATCAAAGAACTGTGTAATATGAATAAGTCCAGTGCTCCGTCCACAGAACTGCTTACCATAAAGACGACTGCTGCTGAATCCCTCGACGAAGTTAATGAGTTATTTACAGGTGTTGGCTCAAACCTTGCTAATCAGACCTTGAAAAAACTTGACATCGATGAATCAACCCTAGCACAAAAGGCTAAAATAACAAATTCACCACTAAATTCCATGGCCCTATATTTAACAGACCCCGATGAAGTTGCTGAGGTGATTAGCAGCCCCAAGACGCACAGCGCTCCAGGAATAGATAAAATAACATCCTCCATTTTAAAAACCTTTCGCCACTACCTTGCGGAGCCCATATCCTACCTAACTAATTTAAGTTTTTTCCTAATATATTTAAATGTGCCATTGTCTGCCCCATCTTTAAATCAGGAGATAAGTTTCTTGCAACAAATTATAGACCTATTTTACTTTTAAGTACCCTCTCTAAGGTAATAGAAAAAATTATGAATAAACGACTAATACATTACCTGGAAAGCAATAATATTATTGGGGACAATCAATTTGGGTTTCGTGCTAATCGGTCCACTGATGACGCTGTCTTGAAGGTCACACCTATCATCACAGAACATCTTGACAAGAATGATAAATGTGTGGGGGTATTCCTTGACCTACAGAAAGCGTTCGGTACCGTATCTATTCCTATCTTTTTGACTCGTTTAGAAAATATAGGAATTAGGGGGAACGCTTTTCTGTGGTTAAAGGAGTACCTAACTGAAAGAAAGCAATGTGTTAGGGTGGGGAGTCACGTCAGTAACTTCAGTTCGGTAACATATGGGGTGCCGCAGGGTAGTACCCTAGCTCCTACATTATTTTTAACGTATATAAATGACCTATGCAAGTACCAAATCAAAGGTGCTGAGATACAAATATTTGCTGACGATACTGTCATAGTTTTTCACAGCGACACCTGGGATAGCGTGAGACGGTTGACCGAAGAAGGCATGTCTGTGGTTACTGCATGGCTCGAAGATAGTTTATTATCCCTAAATATTAACAAAACAAAATTCCTCTGCTTTAGTAAGACCATGGCATCTTCACCTAAAAACTTTCAGGTCAACACACATCTTTATCCCTGTAACCGAACCAACAATGCTTTTGGGTCATGTTGTAGTTGTCCATCGTTATCAAAAACCACAGAAATCAAATATTTAGGGATAAATATTGATGACAAGCTAAATTGGAAGAAACACGTAGCCACGGTCAGCAGTCGATTAAGGAAACTTATATATATTTTCAAGGATCTGAGACTACTATCTAACAAAAGACTTCTGATACAAACATATAAAGCCCTGGGTGAGTGTGTAATAACCTATTGTATATGTTCGTGGGGTTTAGCAGCCAAAACACATCTGCTTCAGGTGGAAAGGGCACAAAGGGCAGTACTCAAAGTACTCCTTAGCTTACCGTTTCGACACCCATCACAGTATCATCACAGTATGTATGATAAAGCTGACGTACTAACTGTACGCAAGTTATTTGTTTACCAGTGTATTCGTAAATATCACAAAAACACTGTAACTCTTTTTAAATCATCGGCTAAAAAGAGAATAGACAAATGCCCTGTTCCCAGGATCAAAAGCAGATTTGCCCAACAACATTACAACAACGTTGCACCTAGACTTTATAATAAACTTAATTTGTAAAACAAAACGAAACATCTATCTAATTATCAAATCAAACATAAAATTAAACTGTGGCTCATGAATCTAGACTATAATGATATAGAAAACATGCTGTAAATTGTGAAATGAAAACAAGACTAACTCACACTTACACACACGGACACATAGAAGGAAAGAAAGAAAGAAAGAAAATGTTTATTGCCACACAAAAAAAATATTATAGTACAAACATAAGTTTTACCGTTACAGTATTCATTGTGACAAAAAGTACAGTCTCAGCAAATGTTGACATTGTGCAACACATTGTCAACGCTGATTTTCAGACCGCCCGTTTTACTGACATAAATAAACACTCCTCCAAGTTTTACTTTCAGTTAATTAAGTACTTACATAGCAATGTTCAAATCCTACATAACATTGTTTTAAGCACAGGGCCAATCCGGAACACTTAACACTCCTGCCGTTTTTTGTCCCTGCATCTCCCTTAGGTTGACCAGAAAAGAATGTCTAAGGCATTAGGTCCACCACTACATTTAGTACATTATGTTAATGAGCTTATTACATATTAAAATTCTTCTAGTTTCAGATACAGCTCTTATGTGTCATATTTCCCCACCTGAGTCTCCATGCATAAGTTTTTCAATTTAATTTTAAACAGGGCCAATGACATTGGTAGTCTCAGGGGAGGGGGTAGATCATTCCAAATTTTTGCAGAGCTGTATTTAAAACTGCACACTGTATTTAAAGCTACTTACACACACACACATACGCACATGCACCCTCACACACACATACACACCCTCACACAAACAGACACACACACGCAAATACACTCACAAACACACACACACACTCACACAACGCACACACGCACACATGCATGCATGCGTAATTCCACTCTAAAATTGTTAAATTGTTTTATGTGTTCTATTGATGTAATATAAATATTGTCAATATAAAAGGGGAAGACACTAATACCTGTAACACAGTTTCTAACTAGCGCAGGTGTTAGAGGATCCCATAATGTAACAGTGCCAATTATGTCAATAAAGAATATTATTATTATTATTATTACTAGACCAAGCCACAGACTAATTAATTTGACTGTTATTATTTTATTTATTGCATTTTAAATTTGACTGTTATCTTCTATATATATAAAAGGAGAAGCTGACTGACTGAATGACTGACTGACTGACTGACATATCCACGCAGGGCCTAAACTATAAGGGTTAGAAACTTGAAATTTTGCACAGGGATTCCTTTTATAACGTAGGGGAGCACTAAGAAAGGAATTTTGAAAATTCACCCCCTAAGGGGGTAAAAGGGGGGTGTAAGGTTAGTATGTAACTTTGCTGTTTTTGAAGTTATTCAATTGAAATTCAGTTTGAAGGTTTTTCATTGAAAGTTATGAAACACGTGTAAAATATATTTTCAAAAATCATCCTTTAAAGGGGTAAAATGGGGGTGCAAAGTTGATATGAAATTTCTTTGATTTTCAAATTTATATCAATAAAATGTTATATTTGGGTTATAAGATCCTAATCATGATTATTTCCGACATCCCTTTTTGAAATTCATCCCTTAAGAGGGTAAAACGGGGGTGTAAAGTTAGTATGAAAGTTCTGTAATTTTCAATGAAACTTGGCGAGTGTAGTGTTTGTATGAAGAAGGCATCCGACAAGAAAGGATTTTCAGAAGTTTTGCCCATAAGGGGGGGGGGGGGATAGGGGGACCCAGTTTGTACGAGACAACGTGATTCCTTGGTCCAATCTACTTCAAATTTTGCATAAACATTCTTTAACAGAATTGATGGAAGACGTATTTCGTATTTTATCGAAATTCAATCCCCGACGGGATTAAAAAGAGATAGAGAATTATGTTGGAGGTGATATTAATACTCCTTAGTGCTTTTGATTTAAATTACTTTTTATTTTGACATATGCTTGAAAACTCAATCCGATTTTATTCAAAAGAGGTTGAACTCACATAAAAGCTTGATGCAAAGCAAATATTTTATACTCCTTAAAATTGGAATTTCTGTTTGTAATTTCATATATAAAAGTATATATACGGTAATTAAACAAAAAAATAATTTCTAAAATGTTTGTCTGTCTCTCTCTTCGTTCCTTCTAATTGCTGCAACAGCTGGACCGATTTTGTAGGGACTTTCACCATCGTTATAAGGAGTAACTTAGGCTACTTTAATTTAAGAACAAGAATCGAATTAGAGTTCCGTATGACTTAAAAACGCGGGAGCTGACCAATGCATGAATATGAACATTAAATTTTTCGTTAAATTTCACGCGGACGAAGTCGCGGGTAACAGCTAGTTATTATATATACACCGTGAAATTATATAGATTTATGGATCGAAAATTTTGGACTCTATATCAATAATGGAATCCATTTATGTGAAATTTAAATGAAATAAAGATATTTTTTTTTATAAAAAATGTGACGGACATACAAAAAACTAGAACGAAACCAGGATACATGGTAACGCCACTAAATTTAACGTACTACGATTACTACGATCGATATCATTCAATGTTACTCACACATAGGTACACAACTAACACAACTAAGCAGTAAAGCATGCCGACACAGACATAAAAGCCGCCCGCGCTCGCTGCCGCTAACTTACCTACACATTTGCTGACAATCCACTCGGACGCACTACCTATTATTACCAACCACGCTGCGCGGCGGCGGCGCCGCAGTCTCGCCGCCGGCGGCGTGCGGGGCGGGCGCTAGTTCTGCTGCAACTCGCGCGCGGTAAGGTTATGCAACCTTACTTACGGTTTACGTTGTCACGCGAAAATGTGTCGTCAGTACGAATATACGAACGCGAAGTACTTAGCAATTGTTCAGCTGTACTGTGCACATTAATGGACTCTCGTGAATCCATACTTAATACGGGAAGACCATCACCAAGTTCAGTTTAGTGCTAATGTGTAGGCAGTTATTATAACGGCCAATTAATAGTGACTATTTTCATTGAACGACAGCTCGTTTTTAGACATGTTATAAACGATAATATCGGAGCTGGCTGTTAGATGATATCCCTGTAGCGTAGCATGATGGCTGCCCCGCTCATTATTCAAGTGTAGTGCGTGCCTACCTAAACACTCAGTTCGGTGATAGCTGGATAAGCCGCGGCGGTCCCATGGCTTGGCCGTCTAGGAGCCTGGACTTAGCCTTTGGACTTTTTCTTGCCGTCGGAAATCAAAAGACTTGCTTACATTACCATGACCCATGACATGAAAAGTGAAAGTGAAAAGTGACAGAGACACGTTAAGAAAACTAATTCACGATCTAATTCACGAAGAAATCTAGTCCACGTGAGACATTGATTTAGAAAGAAAGAAAAGAAAAGCCGTAATCCTATAAACGACGTACAAATAAAATTCAATGTAATGATTGTCAATGATGATAATTGTTTAGCCACAGTCCAACGTTCGGATGGCAAAATACAAAGAATTGTAGGAATATTCACCATTTCAACCGTTAGATGTCCACTGCTGGACATAGGTCTCCCCCAAGGATCGCCACGACGACCGGTCATATGCCGCCCGCATCCAGTGGATTCCAGCGACCTTTACCAAGTCGTCAGTCCACCTTGCCGGGGGCCTGCCCACACTGCGTCTTCCAGTACGTGGTCGCCACTCTAGAACCTTCAAGCCCCATCGGCCATCCGTTCTTCGAGCGATGTGCCCTGCCCACTGCCACTTGAGTTTAGCGATTCTTCGGGCTATGTCAGCGACCGGGTTCTTCTACGGATCTCCTCATTTCTGATTCGATCACGTAGTGAAACTCCAAACATAGCCCTCTCCATCGCTCTCTGAGTGACAGTGAGCTTCCTTATAAGGCCCATTGTAAGCGGCCACGTTTCGGTGCCATAAGTCATCACTGGCAACACACACTGGTCGAAGACTTTCGTCTTGAGACACTGCGCTATTTGGGACGAAAAGATTTGGCGTAGCTTCCCGAACGCTGCCCAGCCGAGTTGGATTCGACGATTGACCTCTTTCTCTAGGTTGGACTTACCTTTTTTTTTTTTTTGTTTACGGGGTGGAAATCCTCATGGATGTCCCTCGCCCCGGGGAGGGCGAGGGGGTCTGTCGGACTCTTACCGACTAAAACCGAACCCCGGTGTTCCGACTCGCACCTGCGCCGGGGGCCTCGGGAACTGAATATTCGTCCGCTGCCACGGGCTGGTGATGGCCCGCGTGGCGGGCCCCGTCTCGGGGAGAGTTTAGGGCACTCCCCCCCCTTACATCTCTCACTGGTGTGAGGGGCGCGCGTGGAACATTACGCGCCGCCGCCTCGGGGTCTGTTGCGGGGTGGCCGTGCCGTAGCGTATGTATGTGGTCTATGGTACTAAAGCTTTTCCGGAAACCGGCTTGTTCGGGAGGCTGGAAGTCGTCAAACCTGCGTGCGACTCTGTTTGTGATGGCTCTCGAAAACAACTTATAGACATGGCTCAGGAGCGATATAGGACGATAGTTCTTCAAAGTCTTATCGCCTTTCTTGAAGAACAATACGACCACGCTTCTGCTCCATGCCTGCGGCGTTTTCCCATCGAGGATGACAGAATTAAAGAGCTTTTGAAGGGCCATAAGGATCGGTTTACCACCCGCCTTCAGCAGCTCTGCTGTAATTCCGTCATCACCCGGTGCCTTGTTGTTCTTAAGCTGTTTGAGAACCATATGAATCTCATACAGGCTGACGTCCGGGATATCTTCGGTATAGTGCCGGGTTAATCTAGCTCTTTGGTCGTTCGCTAGATTCACGACAGGTTCGTATGTCGAGGTGTATAGCTGCCCGTAGAACCGCTCGATTTCACTCAGCAGCTCAGGTTTGGATGACACGATTCTATCATCGTCGGTCTTCAGCTTCGTCAACTGGCTTCGGCCAACAGTCAGATCTCTGGCAAATACCTTACAGCCTCTGTTACGGTCTATGGCCTCTTTAATACAGTTTGTATTAAATTGGCGTATATCCCGCTTCAGAGACTTTGAGATCTGTCTGTTTGCTCGCCGGTACTCAGTTAGATCAGCCGAAGACTGCAGAATCATCCTGCGTCTATCCTCCATGTTGAGCTGTGTTCGAGCGCAGCGCCTGCTCGAATGGCAAGAGCAACTAATATTAAGAAATGCAAATTAGTTTTAATTAATTGTAAGGTTTAAACTTGTAACTGAAATGTCATGTTTTATTCTCTTCACCTTAATTCGTCTTTGAGACAATACACGTCTATTCACAAGTTCCAGATATAGTTTTATTATAGCCTCCCGGAGAATTCCCCATCAAGCTGCATAGTTGTGTCGGAGATCTTTTTGGTTCCACCAGTGCGTCGGGGTCTGAGGCGGTTTGACCCGACTGTATGGACAGCTTTTACAAACCTGTCACTGATATCGTCAACATCGCTTCCCAGGCAATCAAAACGGTTGTGTAGTTGGAGCCGAAAGTTTTCGAGGTTTTGGATTTAATTAATTGTAAGGTTTAAACTTGTAACTGAAATGTCATGTTTTATTCTCTTCACCTTAATTCGTCTTTGAGACAATACACGTCTATTCACAAGTTCCAGATATAGTTTTATTATAGCCTCCCGGAGAATTCCCCATCAAGCTGCATAGTTGTGTCGGAGATCTTTTTGGTTCCACCAGTGCGTCGGGGTCTGAGGCGGTTTGACCCGACTGTATGGACAGCTTTTACAAACCTGTCACTGATATCGTCAACATCGCTTCCCAGGCAATCAAAACGGTTGTGTAGTTGGAGCCGAAAGTTTTCGAGGTTTTGGATTTCGGTTGGTAATGGACGGAGCGAAGACTTCATCAGTCGACGTCTTTTCAGCTTTACATTTAGATTCAATGTGCCTCTGACCATTCGGTGATCGCTGCCTGTTTTCACAGAGCTGATCACTGAGACATCATTGAATATCTGCTTCCTCGTCGACATAATGAAGTCAATCTCATTTTTAGTCGTACCATCGGGACTCATCCAGGTCCATTTCCTATGTTCCCGCTTCCTGAAGAAGGAGTTCATCATAAAGAGACCTTCCTTCTCCATGAAACCCGCTAATAGCTGGCCCCGGTGATTCCGTCGCCCAAATCCAAATTGCCCCACTCGCAGCTCATCACCGTTTCTCTTGCCCAACTTCGCGTTGAAGTCTCCCATTACAACGGTGAAGTGAGATTTCGAACTATGCATGGCTCTGGATATGTCCTCATACATAGTCTCAACCTCATCGTCGGAATGTGCCGAAGTCGGGGCGTAAACCTGTATGACCTTCAACGAATACCTTTCGGTGATTCTGAGTATAAGGTACGCCACCCTAGTCGACACAGTATCGATCTTCAACACGTTGTTGACGAGAGACTTGTTGACGATAAACCCGACACCACCCTGGGACTGTTGATGACCCTCCCGGAAGTATAAAAGGTTACCGGATTTCAGGATTATCGTGTCCTCCCCCTGTCTTCGGACTTCAGATAATCCCACGATATCCCATCGAACCTTGCTTAACTCTTCTTCAAGTTCCACCATCTTATCGTCCGTCCGCAGTGTACGCGTGTTGTATGTTGCCAGGTCAATCCGTCGTCGTCTGTGGTAGCCGGATCTCTGCCGGAGATTCTTCGCACCCCCTGCCCCGCCGTTACCTCGACCGCTACCACAATGGCCATGAGGGATAGCGGGGCCGCCGGGGACTAGGGGCCGTTGCCGTCTTGGTCCAATCATTTTGGGGGGCATTTGCCATAATCGCCACGCTTGGCAGGCGGGTTGGTGATCGCAAAAGGTGGGCGTGATAAATATACTTGGAGGGAGCTGCTGCCCCCCTTCCGGGTATCCCTTAGTCACCTCTTACGACACCCACGGGAAGATATGGGGTGGTGCTATTCTAAGCCGGCACCACGCGAAGCCGAATATAACATTATCTAAAGTAGGAATATTAAAAGACCCTAATTTAGATAATGTTATAGATATTAAAAACAATTACAAATTGAAAAATGTTGTTTAGAATAACGGCATCTGGGGATAAATGGATTGTACCAAAAGGAGTTCGCTGGCAAATAGTTAAGTAGAACCACGATGACATTGGTCATTTTGCTATTGACAACACATTAGATAAAATTAAGTCACATTATTGGTTAAAAAAAATGCGAAATTTTGCAAAAAAATACGTTAATTCGTGTCTAGAATGTAGTTACTCGAAATCTATGGATGGGAAAAAACCTAGGTATTGCCATCCGATTGATAAAGTCGCTACTCCTTTTGATACAATCTACGTGGACTATGTAGGATCGTTTATACGAAGTAGTAAAGGAAATATGTACATACTTGTAATTGTTGATGCTTACAGTCGATACCAAAACGCCGTGGGACTGGAACAATTTCAGCTCCATCTGGAAAATCGATTCGCTGCCCTGGAAACCACCTTAGACGTCGACGGGACCCTTGATGAAGTGGTGGGAATCCTACGAAGAAGAAGAAGGTTCGAAACTCTTTCAGCTGCAGCGTACAGGTATGAAGTCCAAGCTCACGGTCGAGACTCTTTGCCTTATGGACGAGAGGAGGAACGTTAGCCAGGCCACTTCGTCAGAGAAGCGGGCCCTCAATCGAAAGATTAGCAAGCTGGTGCGGCGAGACCTCCGCCACTGTAATACGCTCCGCATAATGGAGGCCATAGAGAAAAATCGGGGGTCAAAAGTCTTCGCCCAGCAATTGAGAAGGCCCCATTTGACGAAGCTGAAAACATCCTCTGGCAACACCGTCTCATCAGGGCCAGAGATACTCGACGAGATAGAGGACTTCTATGGCCGATTGTACGACTCGCATGCTCCACGACCTCGACCCAATAGAGAGGATTCCTGTGCCACTTTAATCACTCATCGGAAGAAAGTCCCTCTCCGTTGTTTAATTGACGACAGTTTTAATGTACAGACTAGTGAGCTCTTGGCAGACGAAATGCGCGATTTAAGGCAAGAGATGATGTTGCTCAAAAACCAAATTAGTCACGCTGTATCTCTTATAACCAATTATGAGATTAAGATAGTCGATTATGTTTCTGAAGTTAAAGAGCTCCGTATGAGACTCGAAGTCGCTTTGGAGCATAGTGCTATACATGATGCTAGACTTGTTATTAAGCCTTCACCTGTATCTCGGGCAACAGATGGCATAACTATAGAAGCTTCCTCATATGCAGCGCAGACAAAGGTGCAAACGAAGATTCAGGCAACACCTATTGTAGCTGCAGTGGCATCGAATACTATTGCACAGTCGCAACGCGACGTACCTAAGATAGCTATAGCCGCTAAAAAATCTCAAGTAGTGGAACAGCCACGACCATGTGTGGCCAAATCATCCATGGGAGCTCCCTCGCAATATAGACATAAGCAGGAAAAAATAAAAGGCAGAACCTGCAACCGGAACTCCGAATGTCTTTCGAACAATGAGGAAGTGGGGGCTTCCACAGTTCCCAACAGAGAAGTACCAGATACTGAACAGTGGACTGAGGTAAAAAAGAAAAGAATCCAGCGACCAACTTCCTTCTGTGGAACTGCAGATACAGCTAAAACAACGCTAAGAGCTGTTGAGCCGCGAAAGTACATACATTTGTGGAATATGGAATCTAACATCGAGGAAATCAGAGATTATCTACATCAACTGTGTCCCACTGGAACATGCACAGTGCAAGAACTAACACCTAAAGGCGACTATAAATCTTATAAGCTTGGAGTTCCAACTGCTGCTTATGACCTCTGTTTTTCCGCCGACATGTGGCCAATCAATGCCAGAATAAAAGTTTGGATACCTTACCAAAGGTCAACTAGTTCTGTAGTTCCAGTTAGTGCCCGAAAAACTGCAGCCGGGATAGAGAATAATCAGCCCTTTCGTGGTCAAATCGAAGCCGAGGAACAGAAATAAGTGTCTTAGTGCGATTTATCAAAACGTACGTGGTCTGAAAACTAAACTGCAAGTATGGCGAAATAATTTAATCCTGACTGAACATCACATTGTGGCTGTCACTGAGACATTTCTCGATGGCTTAGTTGGAGACTCTGAAGTTACATGTGGCGACTGGAACATATTACGTCGCGATGGAAACACACCGTGTGGAGGCGTAGCGCTTACCGCGCGGTCTCCTATTATACTGCGCCGCCGTCACAACTTGGAAACTGACAGTGGCGAAGATCTCTGGGCAAGTTTCTCGTGGTCGCCCTTTTTTTATGTGTGTAGTGTATATCAAACCGAGCGCAAATGACAATGACTATATGCATTTTTTTTCTAAAATCGAGAGTATTATCCCAACTCTAAAGGGTTCTATCCTAATTTTAGGCGATTTGAATCTTAACAGTGCGACCCTGAATATTAATAATTATTATCATTATTTTCTATCTTACTGTAACCTGTCTGAAATGAATGTAGTGAAAAATTCGCATGGAGGCATGTTAGATGTGGTGCTAGTACGGAAGAGCGATGACCTATTTGACGTTAATGTCAATGCCACTGAGGGCATTGTCCATCCAGATACGTACCATCCACCTCTGGATATTGAGGTGATAATTGAGACAGCTCATGGTACAGATTTCCTTGAGCCGACTAACATCAAGTCGTGTAAAGATTGGAACTTTACGAAATGTGACTACGATCAGTTGTTTCACTTACTTTCCGAATGTTCCTGGAGTTCGGTCTTGCACGGAAATGATATACGCACTTGTACCGATAGTTTATATTCCTTAATTTACAGGTTTTTTGACGAGTGCATGCCTAAAAAACGACGAAAAAATTCCGTCGGTAGACGCTACCCCGTCTGGTTTTCAAATGATATTATACGTGACATTAGACATAAAACCAACTTGCATGCATCTTGGAAGCGCACAGATTGTGATGAAACATATAAACTGTTCTCTGATCTAAGATCGAACCTTAAGCTACGCACGGCATCAGCCTATCGCTTGTATATGAAACGCATAAAGGACAACATTCAAATTAATCCGCGTGAGTTCTGGCGTCACATAACCAGCTTGCGTACGAAGGGAGGATTCGAACCTAATGTGAGATACAACGGTCAAACGTTTTCTGGAGTAGATGCCGCCGAGGCCTTCGCGAGTTTTTTTTCCAGTGTATTCTTGCCCAATATCCCGATATTGAACGCTGACTTGGCATATTGTTCTGATATTAGTTGTAACAGTAATTATATTAATATTTTCCAAATTACACCAGGTGATGTTATACATGGAATTAACAGGCTAAAACCGAGTAGTTCTACAGGCCCAGACAGTATACCTCCTACAATACTGAAGCAAGCTAAAAAATCTTTATGCATGCCCCTTTGTTACATCTTCAATCTAGCCCTGCAAACTGGCAAATATCCCTCTCAATGGAAACTGTCAAGAGTCAGTCCAATACCTAAAAGCTCAAATAGGTCAAATGTTGAGGAATACCGACCAATTGCAGTATTATCCTCTCCAGCAAAGGTATTTGAGAGCATAATCCACAAATATATATACACACAGGTGAATAAATACCTTTGTAACCAGCAGCACGGATTTAGACCAAAAAGGTCGGTTGACTCAAATTTACTGACCCTTGTAGAATTTATTTCATCTAGACTTGATGTAGGCTCCCAGGTAGACGTTCTTTATTTTGACTTCCGAAGGGCGTTTGATAGGGTCAATAACGATAGCTGGCTAAACTTAGCACCTTGGGCTTTGCTCCTGCGCTTCTGCGAATTCTCGCGGACTACCTTCGCGATCGCCAGCAGTATGTCAGACTTGGTATTTACGAGTCTGGACCCTATCATACTCGTTCCGGGGTTAGTCAGGGATCAATACTTGGGCCCCTTCTTTTTTTGTTGATGGTAAACGACCTCCCTTCTATCCTCGAGCACGCGCAATGCCTGCTTTATGCTGACGACTTAAAGCTCTTTATGGAGATAAAGTCTGAAGCGGATTGCATAGCTCTACAAAAGGACGTTGATGCAGTGCACGAGTGGAGTATTTTGAATGGAATGGAATTTAATACTTCTAAATGTTATGTAATGACTTTCGGTCGAAAACGTCTATTCATGAATTACGACTACCAACTTAATGGTGGCAGCGTAGCTCGTTCTTCATCAATTACTGATTTGGGGGTCGTATTTGACCGGAAGTTAACATTCCATGACCACATCATTGCGCTAGCAAAAGAGTCATTCAGGCGATTGGGATTCATTCTCAGAAACTAGCGATTTCCAGAAACAGTCTATAATACGACTTATTTTTGGAGCACTGGTGCGCTCCAAGCTTGAAAGTGCTATTTGCGTATGGAATCCATACGAAAGTACCTATGTCTTGTTGCTTGAAAAGGTGCAAAAAGTCTTTCTTAGATACCTCTACAAACGCATTCATGGTTACTATCCGTATATGTATCCTACAAAATTTCTTATGGGTTGTTTGGGATATAATTCATTGGAAGTCAGACGGAATTGTTGCCAACTTAAATTTATGTGCGGGATCCTCCGTGGAACAATTGATGCAACGGAACTGCATGATGAGTTGTCTCGATTTTATGTCCCTCAAAATTACCTACGTAATCGAAGGCATAAGTTGTTTGCCGTGCCTTCGTGTCGCACCGTGGCTCGCGCCAACTCCCCTATTCCACGTACACTTTCCGGGCTTAACGCTCTTCTGGATGCTAACCCTCAATGCGATTTGTTTGCGGATGGATGGCAGGATATATTGTTAGAGTGCTTGCGTTTTTGTGAAAAGGATATATGAATGTATTATTTGTGTTTTGTAATGTGTTTCTTTAATTATTGTAATTGGTTTATGCCGTTTTAATTAAAGTAAAAATAAATAAATAAATAAATCCGCCACTACACTGATGAGCTGCCAGACATCAGCCTCGACGAGATCGGGATTGCTCTTGGGCAGCTTAAAAATGGAAAAACCCCGGGGGAGGACGTAGTTACTTCGGAACTCTTGAAAGCAGCAGGTAAACCTGTACTTCGAGAGTTCCAGAAGCTGTTTAACTCTGCTCTTACCGATGGGAGAACTCCAAGGGCGTGGAACAGAAGCATAACGGTACTGTTTTTTAAGAAGGGAGATAAATCCTTACTTAAGAACTACAGGCCCATTTCGCTTCTGAGTCACGTCTATAAGCTGTTTTCGAGGGTAATCTCGAATCGTCTAGCAAGCAGACTTGACGAGTATTAGCCTCCGGAACAGGCTGGGTTCCGAAGGGGTTACGGGATCATAGACCACATACACACAGTGCGGCAGGTTATACAGAAGATAGAGGAGTATAATCAGCCCCTGTGTCTTGCTTTTGTGGACTATGAGAAAGCCTTTGACTCAATTGAAACCTGGGCTGTTCTGGAGAGCCTGCAGCGATGCCAAGTGGACTGGCGTACATCGAATGTGTTGTCTGAATCGCGTGTTGAGGTGTCTATATAACGCCGCGTCTATGTCGGTCCAAGTACAGAATCAGCAATCTAGACATATCCTGCTACGCAGTGGACAGTCTACAGGAGTGAGACAGGGGGATGTCATATCCCCGAAACTGTTCACCAACTCCCTAGAGGATATGTTTAAGATGCTGAACTGGAAAAGATTAGGCATAAACATAAACGGTGAGTACATCTCACACTTAAGATTTGCCGACGATGTTGTCCTTGTGTCGGAGTCGCTGCAGGATCTCGAGCGAATGCTGACTGACCTAGGTGACGCCTCTCGACGTATCGGTCTTGGGATGAACATGGATAAAACCAAGGTCATGTTCAACAACCTAGTTACCCCAAGATCGGTCGTTGTAAATGGTGTATCTCTCGAAGTTGTTCAGGAATACGTCTACCTCGGGCAGATAATGCAATTAGGTAGAAACAACTTTGAGAGAGAAGCCGATAGGAGGATTCAGCTAGGGTGGGCAGCATTCGGTAAACTTCGTCAGGTCTTCTCGTCGCCCATACCACAGTGCCTTAAGACGAGTCTTCAATGCGTGCGTCCTACCCGTTATGACCTACGGAGCCGAAACGTGGACACTCACGGTGAGACTGGTCCATAAGTTTAAGGTCGCTCAGCGAGCTATGGAGAGAGCTATGCTCGGAGTTTCTCTGAGGGATAAAATCCGGAATGAAGTTATCCGTCAGAGAAGTTACCGACATAGAAGAAGTTACCGACATAGCTCAAAGGATTAGCAAGCTGAAGTGGCAATGGGCCGGTCACATCTCTCGGAGAACCGACAACCGTTGGAGCAAACGAGTGCTTGAGTGGAGACCGCGTCTCGGCAAACGTAGCGTAGGACGACCGCCAGGTGGAGCGATGACTTGCGGAAGGCAGCTGGCAGCAACTGGATGAGAAGAGTCGAAGATCGAGCTCTGTGGCGTTCACTAGGGGAGGCCTACGTCCAGCAGTGGACGAATATAGGCTGATGATGATGATGATGACAGTCGATATATCTATTTAAAACCCGTTAGGAATATGAAGTCTTCTACATCAATAAAAGTATTCCCGGAGTACTTTGGTATTTTTGTCCCAAGGCGGCTTATATCTGACCATGGTACTTCATTAACCAGTGATATTTTTAGGAAATTTATGACCGATAAGGGTGTAAAACATAATATATATTGAATGCTGTAGCCACTCCTAGAGCCAACGGGCTGGTAGAGCGCTACAACAAAACAATAGACTCTCTCACTGCAAAGTGAGTAGGCACGGCTGACAATAAATAGGACGACCACTTGTTAGATGTGCAATTGGGTGTGAACAATACTTTTAATAAAGGCATTAAATTCCTGCGCTCTATGCACTACCGTTGCCACCGCAGTCGTCTTGAATATTCCCAACTACTTAGTAGATACAAGTTGCTAACGTTAAAATCAAGACGTAGTCAATTGGAAGCGACAATGCTTTATGGAATATGCCATTGTTAAGTCGATTGTATTGAAATTGTTAATAAATTATGTTACGTAGTTCCCAGAACAGTATTTCGACGGGAGGTGAGAGCAAAGACATTATTTGCAGTAGGAACATGCAGAAGTAACGCTGGCATACGTTCACCTGTACGCCAGCTTGTTGTCAATTATAATAATTCTTTCACCGACCTTGACATTTTTGCACAGTCACCTAATCAGTTTAAAAACAATGTAATTAAAATACTTTCAAATGTAGATAATAATGACCAAGCGTAGATCTGTTCTGACCAAGTAGGTATTAGTTTAAGGAGTCTTCTTTGAGTGCCATATTATTTCTATTATTATATTTTATTAAGTTATTAGCTTATTGCTTAAGTGTTTGATTTTTACCTTTTGTTTCATTCTTTAATATGTATTTTATGTTTTATGTGTTGATTTTATATGTTATTTTGTTTTCATGTTCTACTTATTGCGAATCACTAGATAATACTGCTTAATCTATTTCGTTTGTGCCCCTAGCATGTATTTAAAATATGTTGTTTGCAGATTGTGGAAAATGGTGTTGATTGTATATTTCATTAATTAGATATTAAGTACCATTGTTTTATGTTACATATAATATGCAATTGTTTATTTTCCTGAAATATAAAAATAAAAAATAAAATTAAAATTAATCGCACTCCTTCTGAGGCTCTTTTCGGAACAAGGCTGTCAGGATCAAGTGACAATAAAAAAGTCTCGGAATTAGGCGACGATGTAACAGATATTACTGACGGGCAGAATATTACTGAAATTAGGGAAAATATTAATTTCCATATAAGATTATCTCAACAAAAGGCCAAAGAACTATATGATTAGAAACGTTGTAAGCCTCATGAGTATTCAATAGGTGACTTAGTTAGTGTAGAAAGGCAAGTACCCGCTACAGGACAGAGCAAAAAACTTGTACCTAAATATCAGGGTTCCTACAGGATAACAAAGGTTTACGATTGTGATAGGTTTCAAATAGAAGACACCCATTTGACCAGAAAGGGCAATAAATTATACTCTGCTGTAGTGGCGGTGGACAAAATAAAACCTTGATTGAATTTTAGTAGACCCCACGATGAGTCTCTAAGTGAGGAAAGTGACGATACTGACCCAGAATAATGTATTAAGTCTGTCGTGGATTGATGTCGCTACTGTACAACGTACAGCGCCATCTATCCATTCAATTCGCAACTAAACATCATGTGATCGGAAACGCAAGCGCGCCCCACCGCTTGGACACGATCGTCGGTAGAGGGGATGCAGCAAAGACGGACAGAGAGACCGAGCATTAGCGCAGTCTAGTTCAGACAGTCTTGGCAGACGCTCAGTACCAACCCACGTGTTTGTTTCTGTTTTAATAATAATCGTTACTTAAAATAAAAGTCAGTTTAAATTAAAATCGTATTTCGTTTGAGTACCCACACATTGCCCACGTTCATTTAAAATAATGTCGGATCGTGAAAAAGACCCAGTGCTCCGCACCTCATCCACCCTCGATGCGACAAGTCTATCTGTTAGTAGATGTGCTATATGGTGGTAATATGTCTAGCTAGTAGTAGATGTATGTGGTGATAATTAGTGATAATTGATAATATTTGTTACAATATTAATGACGTGAATACGATGATACTGTTGGTAAATGAAACTAAGGATTTATTATATTTGTTTTATTAACTTGTATTGATTTTACAGGTCATCTTTCTTTAGTTGATGTGGATATGTAAGAATAATTTTGTGGGGCCTGTTCCCACTGGTATTCAGGACATAGTGGAGCCTGTTGCCAGGAGTATTCAGGACATGTGGGGCCCTTTGCCAGGGGTATTCAGGACATGTGGGGCCTGTTACCACTGGTATTCAGGACATAATGGGGCCTGTTGCCACTGGTATTAAGGACATATTAGGGCTATTGCTATTAGTATTAAGGATGTAAGGAAGCCTGTTGCTTGTAGTATTCAGGACATTGATTTATTAAACGTGCATTATAAAATAATAAGATGTGAGATTTAGTTACTTCTAATTTTCAATATTATTGTACAGTATGTACCTACTGTGTAAGAGAAGAATACTATTATGTTTAAGTTAAAGTGAATATTTGAGTTGTCATAGGTTCTTTGGTAGGTACAGGGGATAACTTAAATATTTAAAGCTAGAGTAAATATGAAAACTGGTATTATTAATTTTATTGTTGAATTAAATTCTATTGGTGAATTAGTAATTCATTATAATAATGTTATCAGGTTGATATTATTATTGTTATAGAAGACAAAACTATTGAGGATATACGAAAGCTTTGTATAGTGTGTACAAGAACCTACTGTCACTTTTAATACTATTTTTTTTTACCGTACGAGGACGTATGAGATTTTGGATGGCCAAATGTTAGCTATTTATATAAATCTTTAGGTATATTTATGTTATTTAAGGTATTTTTGAAATAACACATTATTGTATTTCATTATAATTTGACAGTTATTTAATTTGTTTAAAATGCTAAAATGGCGCCACCAGATATTCATCTCGACGGATAGTCAACTGACTATTTCAGTTTGATAAAGTGGAGGGATTTGAAAATTTACGTGGTAGCGCCATTTCAGCAAGTCAGTAGTGGTTGAACTGCGAAAGTGTAAGGATCTTGTAGCACCCATGTAAGTACTGAGAACTGTAATAATATAACTATAAATCTATAAAGCTATTGCCGTAATATTATTTATGCTTTTATCTAGTGTTTGTACCCAGTAAATAAATCATGCTTACTTATTCAAGTAAATACATTTATTTCCCTTTTGCTCTGGCTAGCCTCATAATATTTTATTTTTTGTATATTTTAAAAATATTATTCACCCGAACAGTTAAAGAACGTGGGTTCGATTCCTAACTGAATCAGTCATTTCTACTTTATTACAAGGTATAAACAATATCTTTGATACTAGGTTCTTTTTATTATTTCTAAAACAGTTATGGACCCCGTCGGGCACTTCTAAACTCGATTCAATGAACGAACTATTTACTTAACTAAAAGTTTTTTCAATGTCCAGTCCGGTATTCGAGAAAGTTATTTCATAAATACTAAGAGCTTATTTGAAAATATCAAACGTGTAATTATAACAAAAATAAGTTTACACCAAACCAACAGAGTAATTTTGCTAGCCGTTTGAAGTTTAGACACAACATACGAGAGAAAGTCAGGAACGCAACAAGACGGTTGTTGTCACCAAGTATGTGTACGTTACATATTATACGTATGTATGTATGTATTATAACATTTTTAGCAGTGAATCTCACTTGGGTAGTTATTGGTGTGAAATGATTGTAAATGTAAATGATTGTTTATTTCTGTAAATAGATCTTTTTTTTTTAGTAGCTAGTTGACATCGGCATTCCCTAACTGATGACCTCTGAGAAGAAATGCCGAAACAAACTCAGGGACAAAACAGAGAGAGGGTTGGACAGAATTGTCCAATCGATGTTGCTATGTCACCGTAAGACATAACATAAAAAGAAAGCAAAATTCAACACATCGGGCGGATACCTCGGTGGCTCAGTTGGCAGAGCGTCTGGAGTACCGATCCAGAAGACGCGGGTTCGAGTCCCGCCTGAGGTTGAATTTTTCTTTCTTAATAAAAATTAAACATCTTAGCTGGAAATATGCTAAAAAATACAAAAAGATTGTCATCAGAGAATCATGGTCTCTTTTAAAGTCCAAACATTTTGGTTACATTATGTGAACCTGACGATGTAGGATAAAGTCTGAGATGGCCTTTTGAAGAAAGCACCAGTGCAGCTTTGAGTTGACCTGTCCATACTGAGAGCACGCATGCGCCAGCCATCGTCTAGCTCAACCATTATTGAGGGAGCCCAACGACCCGACGCACGTCAATGCAAGATCAGTGGGACATTTACGTAGGCCATTTCAAAATTCCAAAGATGCCAGACATTAATTTGTAAGCGTATTTTTATCTACCTACAAAGTGCTCACATTCACATAGTTATCTATATTACTAATAATAAATAATCTCAGAACATAAAAATCAACATAATGTCAAAAATATAAAAAATTATGTCACAACATAACATAAACATAATGTCAAAATATAAGATAAATAAAGTCAAATAATAATTAAAAATCTATAGGTATACATACCTATACAATTAATGTCAAAATATAAAATAATGTCAAAAAAAATAAAATAAAAATTAACATTAATGTCACAATATAAAAAAATATAAAAAAATGTCCAAATTATAATAAAAACGTTCGATAGCCTGGTTCATTAGAACTATTCAATCCCAAGCAGTTTTATCGTCCATGTAAGCTTTCAACGTATAGTAGCCTTTAGCGCAAAGTCTCTGTTTGATAAAGGATTTAAATCTGCTGAGACTTAGTGTTTGTACATGGGTTGGAATTTTATTATAAAAGCGTATGCATTGACATTTAAAGGATTTACTTATCTTCTGGAGCCTAGTTGCAGGAACAATAAATTTATTCTTATTCCTAGTATTAATATTATGGATATCACAATGCTTTTCAAAGAGATTGATATTCTTCTCTCATGTTAGTGAAACCTTATACATTTGTATAAATGTATACGATTCGTCTCGAAAACTTCAATAGCGCGATGTAGGATTGTGCTACTACGCATGGCGATGTAAAGACAAATGTTTCTTTATACCATTTTAAAGGTGTCCAATTTTGATAGTTACCTATTTTATCGAGATATTAGCTTCGTACGTAGCTCAAAATCACCAAGGTGCAGAATTAGCTTTGCTAGCAATTTCAATGTCTTAAGTCTTGACTTTATTCAGAAAACAATAATAATTAAATACTACTACTAACCTGTTTTGTGTGTACATCAAACAATACAATTTAAATAAATAAATATTCTGCGACATTTTACACGGCACTATCTAGTCCCAAACTAAGCGGAGCTTGTACTATGGGTACTAAATGATAAATGATGATAAATGATATTGATTTCTGTAAATAGATCTTTTCAAGACACTTTTACAAGTCATGTGTATGTATAAGATATATTTTAGGAACTAGAAAATAGATATACTACAGTGAGTATCATTATTCCGCCATACAACACTTGGGTAGTTAATTGACTACCAATGTAGATGATAAATCGTATTTGATTTATAACCTTTAGTAATTTTATAATCATAAAACCTATGTTGACGATGTGTCCTAGGTATGACGTTTTTTTTTTTTTTTTTTGTGGGCAGGAGTGGGAAATCCTCATGGACACCCAGACCAGTCACGAATAACTGGTCTGGGTAGTGCCGGACTCTTACCGGCTAAAACCACACTCCTGCCATGCGAAGGCCCCCTGCCGTTCAGGTATCGCAGGGATTTTATTTGGGCTGCAGATATAAATGACATTCTTGGGTAATTTCGTTTTCGCGGGATAACATAAATACATAAATAGTTAAAATAATTTACAATATAGTGATTTTAAAAAAATTTCAATTATATTATATAGTTAAAAAGTTTTTGCAGCTAAAATTTCGAATAAATAATAGTAATAAATAATAACAGTCTATTGTTCAATAAATACTTCATTAATAAATTACGGGCTTATTTGTTTTTCTTGTTTGCAGCTTTTACGATATTTACAATAAATTTGGTAAATTTGGCTCTTGTGTACTTGCTGCTGATAAGGAGTTCAAGGTTATCCTGATCTATTTTAAGTCCGGTCATGATTGCTAGTTCGAGCCTATGGGAGGCAAAGATCGGGCATTCTGTCAGGAGATGGAGGATTGTTTCCTGCTTGTCCGGGTCACAAACACACGCTGGGCTCTCCTTGCACCTGAAGCGCGCTAGGTATTCGGAGAACCCACCGTGGCCCGTTAGGGCTTGGGTCAGCTCCTTCGTCATCTCCATCTTCCTCACCGTCCTGTGCGCAGCGATCGCGCAAGGGAAGAACATCTTCGTTGTGGCCGCCGTTTCTCCTGTACAATACCTCCGGTTCCACTCGTCCAGCGTTTCCAGACGGATCATGCGCTTGACGAATGAAACCGGGCATCTGTCATAGTCGGGTTGCCGCTTTGACTTCAGGGCAGCCTCCTTCGCGAGCCAATCGGCTCTCTCGTTGCCCTCCAGCCCTGTGTGAGCCTTGATCCAGAACAAGGAGACGCTCTTGTTCTGGAGATTACTGCGTCGGATGGCGTCCCTTGTTTTCATTGCAAGGGCGTGGAGGGCTTCAGGGTTCACGATTGTTTGGAGAGCTGCCATGGAGTCGCTGTAGATAGCGAACGCCGTCTCGGTCCTTCGGAGGACCTCATTCATTGCTTCGCAGAGGGCGAAGAGTTCAGCCTGGTAGACGGTGCTGTAAGACGGCAAAGCAAGCTTGAGGGCTTTCACCTCCGCCTGGCCGGTCCACACGGACAGTGCGGCCCCGACCTTGCCCTCGATTTTGCTGCCGTCTGTAAAGATGAGCACTGTGTAGTTGCAGTGGTTATTAAATTGATCCTCGTCTGCCAGGCGTCGCAATTCAATAGCCCTCTGCTCGACTGGATGTGGCATCTCCAGTGCCGATGTCACACGCTCGATCTCCCTGTCTCCCAGCGCTGGATGAGGTAGCCCCCTCTTGGCTTTATACAGTGAGGCCGCTTCTTGTACTCGAAGATCGAGAGGGAGTATCCCAGCCAGCACCAGTGCTGAGTTCAGGGAGACCGTGCGATAGGCCCGGCACAGTTTTTGTGCGAAGCTCCTCTGGACGGCGCTCAGCTTCTTTCGCACCCCGACTTTGTTTGCGGCCGGCGACCACGCGCTCGCCGCGTACAGGACGATGGGTTCCACTGCAGCAGTGTAGATGCAGCGGATAATTTCCGGATGGAGACCCCAGCTGACCCTAGCGGCCCGCGACAGCTGCTTGTATATGCCGATGGCTCGGGAACAGACGTTTGCGACATGGGTGTTGAATGTCAGCTTGTGGTCGATGGTGAGACCCAGCAGTTTGATCTCACTTGACATGCCAATGTCCACCCCGCCCATCCTAAGACATGGGGTGTCATGCTTTAGCTTCCGCGTTATCAGCATGGCTGTCGTTTTGTGCGGTGCAAATTTGAGTTTGTTCATGACACCCCATCCCCGAACATATTCGAAGGCGACATTGGCATCCCCCTGTACCTCAAGTGCAGTCTCCCCATCGAACACAAGGACGACATCGTCTGCAAACGCCTGGCAATAGACCCTCCTACGTTCCAGCTCTTTCAGCAGCGGGTCCAGCAGCAAGTTCCAAAGTATGGGACCACCGATTGACCCCTGGACACATCCCTTCCCGGTCCCGGTTTTGTGCTCCGCTCCCGCATACCTGACTTTCACCACTCTCTCGGACAAGTAGCTGTCTATGACCCTTCTCAGGTTCACTGGACACTTTTCCTCAGCCAGACGCACTCGTAAGGCAGGCCACCATGCGCTGTCAAAGGCTCCCTCAATATCCAGGGACACAATCGTGACAAGTCGCTTTTCAGCAAGCTTGCCACGGATGCGCTCCATCAAGATGTAGAGGGAGTCCTCAGTGCTTTTTTGGGGCATGAAGCCGTACTGGCGAGTACTCATCCTGGGTAGCAGATGGAACTTGAGTCGGGCCACAAGCATCTTTTCAAAAATTTTGCCGAGTACAGGCAAAAGACCAATCGGCCTGTACGATTTTGGAGTGGTGTAGTCGTCTTTAGCGGGCTTGCGGAGCACAACGACAGTTGCCTCTTTCCAGGACCGTGGAAAGTATCCATGCACCAGGCACTTGTTCACCAAGCGCAGAACTAAGTCTGGGTCTTGGTGGATCACGTGGCCTCATATGTCCGCCGAAAGACCGTCGGATCCAGGGGCTTTTTTCGGGTTAAACGAGGAGATTGCTCGCTTCAGCTCTTCGAGTGTAAACGGCGGGTCCCAATGTGTAGATTGGTCCCCCCGGTTTACATGTTCCGCCTGTTGCCGCAGCTTTTTGTGCTCCTCGCTTTCCCCCTCCGTACGGTCTTCCGGGTAAAAAGTTTCTGCAATGAACATCGCTGAAGCCTCTGGGCTCAAAGTCCTGCCATCCCTCACCATCGGCACGTCCTCCCTCCTTTTCTCTGTCCTGCGAATCACCCGGTAAATCCCCTCCCATAGGCCTTCCCGGTTTTGCTTCTCACAGAAACCCTTCCAGCTCTCGACCTGCGCTTTGACTGCTGCCTGTTCATATTCCTCTTTCTGTTTCAGATACTCCTCAACAACCTTTGGTCTCCGGACTGGCGCTGCACAACGAATTCTCCGCTTCTTGGTGGCCACCTGTCTCTTTAGACTGGCAAGATTTTTGGACCACCACGGCACGGTCAGCTTGTCTACACTCTTTTTCTTGGGTATCGCGTGTGTACTGGCGTCCTGCACTGCCGTCGTAAGTCCCTCAACTACCAGGTCTATATTGTCCACGCTGTCGATTGAATCGAGCAGACTTACGGTAATATTGTTGTCTAGCATAATTTGGCACAATTTCTCACGAAACCGGCCCCAATTAGCTTTTTTTGTGTTGTAGACTCTGGTAGTCCGGTTGACAGCGACACCCGAAGATTTTTCAAGATTGACACAGAACTCAATGCCGTTGTGGTCCGACCCTGTCAGGTCATCGACGACTCGCCAGCCGTCGATCACCGTCAGCATATCCGCTGTGCAGGCTGTGACGTCGACGCAGCTCGTGTAACGTCTGTCACCCCGAACTACGTCGAAGGTTGGAGTTTCCCCTCTGTTGAGTACTTGCAGTCCAAGCTGGTCAAGAGCTCCCAGCACTTCGTCGCCTCTGCTGTTTGTCTCGCTACTGCCCCACCAGACACTCCAGGCGTTGGCGTCTCCTCCCACTACAAGCCTATGCGGGCCGGTCGCGCTTTCCACCTTTCTGAGGCTATCCAGGTACGGCCCCAAGGGCCGGTCTGGCTCGAAGTAGAACGAGACCAGAGTTAGTCTCCAGGCTACGGTTTGAATCCCCACCACAACGATGTTATTTGTGGTGAGTTCTGGGTACTGCCTGACGGTAATTTTTGGGTCAAAGACGGCTATAGCCGCTTTGACAGTCCCTCCTCCTTGCCGGGTGCTCTGGAAAATTCGGACACCTCTGGTCTCGTTCATCTTCTTTGCATTGCCCACGTAGGGCTCCTGGATCAGCGCTACAGTGGCTTTGCGCCGCTCGGCCTCGAGCATAAGCTCGTAGGTCGCCAGTTTCTTCCTTTGGAGATTCGCCTGGAGTATCTTGTGCGGCATTGTGTTCACTGGGACCACCTTAGCAATAGGCAACGGATGCGCGTGCCAACTCGTCCCACCGGACTCTAACAGGACACTCGGGGCTGAACGCGTTGTGGTCCGTCTTCTCCATCTTCGCCTTGACACAGTTGTGGCATTTTGGGCAATCCGCCTTTAGCCACTGGGTACACTCTGTGCGGAGGTGAGTGTCTCCGCAATGACTGCATAAGTCGGCAGGCTCTTTACAGAGTCGCCGACTATGCCCGTACCCTTGCTCGTAGGTCGCCAGTTTCTTCCTTTGGAGATTCGCCTGGAGTATCTTGTGCGGCATTGTGTTCACTGGGACCACCTTAGCAATAGGCAACGGATGCGCGTGCCAACTCGTCCCACCGGACTCTAACAGGACACTCGGGGCTGAACGCGTTGTGGTCCGTCTTCTCCATCTTCGCCTTGACACAGTTGTGGCATTTTGGGCAATCCGCCTTTAGCCACTGGGTACACTCTGTGCGGAGGTGAGTGTCTCCGCAATGACTGCATAAGTCGGCAGGCTCTTTACAGAGTCGCCGACTATGCCCGTACCCTAGGCACCTCGTGCACTGCACCAGTGGTGACTGGTCATCGACGAAGACGGTCTGAAGGTCAATTCGCGCTTTTCCCTTGTCGAGCATCCTATTCCAGATAGCCGGGGACGTGCTGACCATCACGTTTTGGGTCTGAGGGTTTCTTGAGTTCCGCTTAAATTTAATGCTCATGCGATCCTCTCCGTTGTCGAGACCGCGAAAGACATCCCTGTTTTGACTCCGTTACGCCCCCAGCACTTCCTCATCTGAGTGGATGGGAAGGACTCCCCGGAAGATCAACAGCGGGTCTTTGTTCCTCACCTCCTCGACAACGAGGTGGTCTCCCGCCTTCTCAAGTCTCGCTTTGACCTTGTTTCGCTCCTCCACGGACCTGCAGCCCATAATTACCTTTCGGTCTTTGGCCTTTCGCACTATCTCCACCTCTACTCCCCCATCTTTGGCTTTGACGGCGTCTCTAATTTTGCTCATGACCTCCTCGCCTGAGTCTTTTTCGTCTTTCGACGTGACCACTATGGAGTGCAGTGCGGTCCTTCCTGGGGTCTGCCTTTTCGGTGGACCTGCAGCTACGCTCGCATAGGTAGTCATCCCCTCCAGCTGGTCCCTCTGTTTCTCCATCGCTTCCTGAAGCCTCTCCATCTTCTCGCTGCTCTCCTTCACCAGCGCGCTATGCTCCGCTAGTGAAGCGAGCAACGAGTTTATCTCTGTGGGTGTCTGTAGCGGGGCTGTTGCAGTATTTGCCTCCTTCGTCTCTATTTCAAGTCCCCCAGTTTGTGTAGCAGCCAACTCCTCCCCCTTAACAAGCTGATACAGCCTTTCCACCGACTGGGTGATTCCTAACTTTAGGTCGGTGCGTAAGTTGCGAGATTCATTGAGGCACGACTTTACTCACAGCAGATGGTTTCGGGCCTCAGTCACCCGGTTGGCGGGCTTTAGAGGCTGGTGCTGGTTCTGTCCCGTCGAACCTCCCGCTAACTCCGTAGATTGTCTGCGCGCCACAGCTTTAGCATCGGAAGGGGGCGCAGTCTTACGTGTCGTTTTTGGAATGGTCGCCGCGACCAGAGACGTCTTGTTGTGTGAGGGTGCTGTGGCTGGAGAGTGGGCCTGGGTTTCCGCCGCTTTTCCACTCTCCCCCTTACCAATACTTCGCCTCACACTTGAGGCTTGAACTGAAGCGTTGGGAGGGGAAGTTTTGGTCTCGAGTTGGTTTGGTAGGCCTCCACCCGAAGGAGAAACCCGGGAGCCAGTAGAGGATTTTTTGGCTGGTGTTCTGGAGAGGAACATGTTTATGGGAGTAGATGAAACTTGATCGTCACCTAAATTATTGATCCCTGTAGAGGGGGGATCAAGTAGTCGGTAAATAATTATACTAGATAAAATGGTCAAATACAATATTCCTCAATAAAGGTGTCGACATAAAAATATAAACTAAGTACTATTTGTAGAAGCCCCAAAAGAGGCCACTTGACGTCAAAATAAAAGTCTTTTTAAGTTAGTACGTAAAATAAAATAATAAATAATTATAATAGATAAAAATGGTCGATACAATATTCCTCAAAAAGGTGTCAACATAAAAATAAATACCTAAAACTATTTGTAGAAACCTCAATAAAGGTCCGTCAAATTTTTTGACGTTTCGCGCGAGCTAGCCGCACGAAAGTGGTGTCGCTGAATGCGTCTCGGCGAGGGCTATCCAACGGTGTGAAATTATTTTTTGACGTTTCGCGCGAGCTAGCCGCACGAAAGTGGTGTCGCTGAATGCGTCTCGACGAGGGCTATCCAACGGTGTGAAATTAAGAGGTAAGTGCTATATCTAGGTATGACGTTAAACTGCCTTGCATTCGACAAGTACATCCGAATGTATTAAAGCGACTCTCTCTCGCATTGTACAAAAGACTGTCTCGGCAAGGAAGGCAACCCACAACAGATATGTGGCGGGTTTGGTGGACCTGGCGGGACAGCAGGGCAATAATGGATGGCCAAGGGCGACGGTAGAAAGCATACAGTTACCGTCGGCTAGACATATCATCCGAACTCTCCTCTGGTCGTAGCGGTTCTCCGCTCCACCGGATTTAGGAGGGAGAGGACGAGTGTGTGCATCTGTGTCTGCACGAACACCTATGCACCTTAATATATCCTGCGCACCGGACAGCTTCCGAAAATGGACTCTGAGATAGTAAAGTCTTGTGGCGATGGGTTGAAGTAGAGAGGTCTGATTTGATGCAAACCAGGCTTTGTCTGATGCCTACACATAGGCGGTTTTGGGGGTGTGTATACACCGTGGTCGCTTTCGTTTTGCACTGGGGGGACAAAATGGATTCGGCAGCACCCAGAGTGACAAAGCAGCCCTATTTAGAGAGGCACTGCTTTCCCTGTTTAGCCAGGGAGGGGACTAGAAAAGGTGTCCTAAATAAATGCTTTCCCCGTCCTCAAAGATGGTAGTAACCACGGCTGCCTCTGCATCTTTTTTTAACGTGGTCGACGCAACAAGAATTTTAAAACAAAAATGCCATCCTCTACTATGATGTTCGGCGCGTGGAACGTGCGGACACTTCTTGATAGTGATGTCAGCGCCTGCCCTGAGCGGAAAACCGCCATTATTGCCCGAGAACTTGGTCGTTATAATGTAGATATCGCTGCTCTTAGTGAAACACACCTTGCCGATGAAGGTGAGTTAGTAGAGCATGGCGGTGGATATACATTTATATGGAAAGGCACTGCAGCCACTGAACCGCGGCGGTCAGGCGTTGGCTTTGCTATCAAAAACCACCTTTTGAAGCGTCTTCAGGAATATCCTGTGCATATTTCTGACCGCGTGACCACATTGCGCTTGCATCTTGACTATAACAATTATCTTAATGTCATCAGTGTCTATACAAGTCTGATGACATCAAGAGTAAATTTTACGAGGAGCTGACACATTGTCTCGACAGCGTACGTCACAGTGAACAGATCCTGCTACTGGGTGATTTTAATGCCAGAGTCGGGCGGGACTATGAAGCCTGGCCTAAAGTCTTAGGCAGACACGGAATGGGCAACATGACCAGCAATGGTCGGTTGTTGCTTAGTCTATGTGCTCAGTTTGATCTGGCCATTACGAACACTATGTTTCGACTTCGTGCCAAGCACAGGACTACGTGGATGCACCCTCGATCAAGGCACTGGCATCTAATTGATTACGCCATTGTTAGACAAAAAGATATTTCCCAAGTTCAGATAACCCGTGTAATGCGCGGAGCACACTGTTGGACTGACCACTGGCTTGTTGTCATAAAAATGAATCTCTGCCTACGGCGCCCTCGCAGATCGGGAAGAGCAAAGCCTGTGTGCTTAGACGTAGGTATGCTTCAGAATCCCGAAATAAGATATCAATATGTAGAAACCTTACACAGTACGCTACCAGTCTTAAGAAGCGAGACGAGTTCTATTGATGATCAGTGGGGAGCTTTATCATCTCATATTGTAGACATAGCGAAAAGCACTCTGGGTCTAAAAGTCCGTAAGAACGAGGATTGGTTCGATGAGTTTAATGAAGTCCTCACGGATGCAATTGACAAGCACCGTATCGTATTAAGAAGATGGAGTGGAAAGAAGAGAGTTCAAGGCGCTGCAGAGATCAAAAAGAGTGACTTAGAGCTACGGAAACTTACAAGGGAAAAAAAAAATCGGTGGTGGCAAGAAAATGCTCAACACATCCAATGGCTCGCTGATAGTAACCAGCTCGGAGAATTTTACGATGAGGTTCGAAAACTGATTGGTACTAAAAAATCGTTAAAGGTTCCATTGAAATCCATGGATGGCAAGGATCTTCTCGAATCTAAAGACGCAATCTTGAAACGATGGGCAGAACACTTCAGCGCGCTGTTTAACGTAGATCGATCAGCTGATCTACAATATATCAGATCGATGCCTTAGGTAGCCATAGTAAACCAGCTGGATGAGCCGTTGTCACGTGATGAGATAGTTCTTGCTATTAAACAACAACAAAACAAGCGCGCGGCTGGCATGGATTCTATACCGGGAGAATTGACCAAATACGGTGGTGACGAGTTGCATACAGCTATTTGGGAACTTTTTGTTCTTATGTGGGAAACGGAACGTGTCCCGAGAGATTTTAAAGTATCTCGCATTTGTGCTCTATATAAGAACAAGGGAGACCGTTCCAACTGTGACTCTTACCGCGGTATTTCACTTTTGTCAGTCCCTGGAAAAGTGTTTGCCAGAGTTTTACTGAACCGCCTTCAAGAATTTTCTGAGAAGATCTTGCCGGAAACCCAATTTGGCTTCCGACCTGACCGAGGTACCTGTGAAGCGATTTTCTCATTACGTCAACTACAGGAAAAGAGCAGAGAACAGAGGCATTTGATAGCGTGCCTCGAGAAGCCCTCTGGATTGTGCTGGAAAAGTTGGGATGCACGGAAAAAAATTTACGACTTTTGCGACTCCTGCACGATGACATGGAGTGTTGTGTAGCTGCGGACGGCGATTAGACCGACTTCTTCCCCGTTACCTGTGGGGTGAAGCAGGGGTGCGTTCTAGCACCTACACTATTTGCGCTGTACTTTGCAGTCGTAGTCCGCGAGACCTTGCAAATGTCATTCGATGGAGTACGTATACGTTTCCGCACCGACGGCAATCTTTTCAATGAGGCCAGATTTAAGGCCCGCACTAAAGTATCACATGCACTGATCACTGAGATCATGTATGCTGATGACTTATGTTTCGTGGCGGAATCCCCAGGCAGCCTGCAACAACTAATGTCCGTATTTCACGAGACTTGCCAAAAATTCGGCCTGAAGATCAATGTCAAGAAGACGGAGGTGATGGCTTTGGACAGTCGCAACCACGAGACACTGTCCATGAAAATTGGTGAGGATTCACTGAAGCAGGTTGATAAATTCCGATATCTGGGGAGCACTATAACATCAAAGTGTGACCTTGATGTCGAGATCAACAGCAGAATTGGTGCTGCCGCTGCAGCATTCGGCAAGCTGGATGCCAGGGTTTTTGTCGTTCTCATGACCTGAAACTGGCTACAAAAATATCGGTCTATATGGCAATAGTGTTGCCTAGTATCTTGTACTCCGCTGAAACGTGGACTGTGTACCGCCGACATATCCGTATATTAGACCAGTTCCACCTCAAATGCCTGCGTAGAATACTTAGGATCCGATGGTCTGATCTTGTGCGAAACACCGAAGTGCTGCGACGAGCCAATGTTGGTGGCATAGAAGCTTACCTTATGTGGCGATAGTTTCGATGGTGCGGTCATGTGTCGCGTATGGCAGAGGAGCGAGTAACTAAGCGCATATTTTACTCAGAATTGAAGGAGGACAAGCGGAAACAAGGCAGTCAGTTCCTCCGATACAAAGATATGCTAAAGCGTCACATGAAAAAATGTGACATTGAGCCCTTGCGGTGGGAAAGGCAAGCAGCCTCATGCCCGGAATGGAGAGCTCTCATCAAAAACAAAGTTTTTGACTTTGAGGAGCGACGTCGGTCTGAGCTTGACTCGAGGCGCGACAAACTGAAAGCCCGACCACCTTTTTTTTTAAGTGCGGAAAAATCCTTTACGGACCGTCCCATCGCCTGGGGAGGCGACAGGGTGTGTCGGACTCCGCTTGAGCGTTTACCGACTAAAAAACCGCACCCGTCAACGCCACTAACCCTATTGCCGGGGCCATGGGATTCGCAAAAGCATGCACCACAATCCCGGCGGGCTTCGGTCCAGCTCTTATCGCTGGACCCCGGCTAGGAGCGAGCCATAGCTCGCCTCGCATCCTCCGCGCAGGCGCACGTGTGACGAACACGCGCGCCGCCTACTTGGGGCCATTACCAGTTCGGGCGGCGGACTCCCCTAGTCGCGCCCACCCGCTGGCCACAGCTTATGGAGGCCGGAGGTCTGTTTGCGCCCTCCGGCGCCCGGTGCGTCTACTGCGGATCGGGAGAGAGGTTGTGATTTCTCTCTCCCTTTCCGCCGCCTCTTTTGCGCGCATAACTTGCTCGCAGTAAGAGGCGGCGGCATCCCACGCGTTCTCGCTCCCGACCATGGATAGGATCACGGCCGGAAGCGAGAGGTCACCGCCGACTGCCGCTATGAGTTCACGGCGCTGCTCTGTCCAGGCCGGGCAGGCCTGGAGTGTGTGCTGCGCCGTGTCCTCGAGGCAACCCACACAATGGTGACAACCGGGCGATGGCTCCCGGCCTATGCGACACAGGTACTTGCCGAAGCACCCATGCCAGACAAGACCTGCGTCAACCGGAAGCTGAGGGCGCCGTGGCGCCTCTCAAGCCAATCCTCCATGATGGGTCTTACCGCCACTATCGTGGCGTGCCCTGCACTTGGTGGGCCTGGAAACCTTACAAGTGTCCGACTCTAAGGCCGCCCTCAGCTTTTCGGCGAGGGCATCGGCCTTCGGACCGCTGGTGGTGGTGGCACCAGGGACCTCAAGCATGCGGGCCCCGGTTGCTGTCGTTTTACAGCGTATGCCCGCAATGCCAAGGTCGCCAAGACTAATCTCAGCTTTAGCCTTGCTTAGCAAATCGGCGTAGGTGACGCCCCTCTTAACGGCTTCGGGCTGCAGTGTGAGCACCACAGCCGCGGATCGAGGGGCGCGGAGCCTGGCTGCCGTCTTTTTGGCTTCCTGTTCAGCCTTTTTGGCCTTTTTAGCCGCCGCTTTCTTGGCCTTTTGAGCCTGCTTCTTTGCGCCCACTTTCTCCCATCCTCCCTGGTCGGGCTTGGGGGCAGACTGCGTGGCAGGTGCTGCTTGGGTGGCACCACCTGACTTCTTCTTCCTTCTTCCTCTCTTTTGTTTGTCGCCTTTTGCCGGTGCGGGCTGGGATGGGGCGCTTTGTGAGGCCTGTGGAGCGGCCTGTTGTCCGCTCGAGGACGCCAATTGGCTGGCCCGCTTGGGCGCGGCCGAAGTAGTCGCATTCGGTCGGGCCGGTGCGGCGGACCGGGTGGCCCGTAGTTCCGCTTGCGTTGCAGCAGTCTTAGCCGCGTAGGTGGCCACCAGAGTCGGCTCCACCACGCGGTCCCCTTTCAGAGGCGGGCGCAGGAGTCTTCCCTCTAACGCTGCAAGGCGAGTATTGAGCGCGCTCATGGTCTCCTCGCGGATGATACGAACGAGCTCCGAAGCAGACTCCGGCTGCGTGGACCTCACCTCTTTCTGTAGTCGCTCCTTCGCGACTTCGGCCCGGTAGTCCGTATATTCCCTTTCGAGATCGGACATTCGGGCCGAGAGACGGGAGACTACGGACTGTAACCTCCGTATCTCCTCCGTCTCTGAGCGCTTAAGAAGCGACTCTACGGCCTCCTCCAGGAAGGCGGTGCCTGCCTTGATGTCCCTTTGGCAGGGACTACTGAGGCCTTTGGATACCCGGCCGACCTTTCGCAAGGCCACCAAGGCATCCCGCGCCTTCACTGAGATTTCAGACGTGAGCATTTCGCTCACGTCCTGCTCCACATTACTGCTCACGGAGGACTCAGAGAGGCGAGTCACCTTATCCTCCGTGGCGTTACTGGCCAGCGCTGCAGTATTCTGCACCGCCTCCTGCTGCTTTTTGGCTTTATTATGGCCAACGTATTGGCCAGTTGCTGGAGGCCAGCCTCTGCCTCTTCTGGCTGTGGTGACCTTGGGGGCCACCGGTGCCGTCTCGTCACCTGAAGCGGATTCTGACCCCAGGTCGTCCACATCGGAGTGTGGCCTCTTGCGGAGGGAATACCCACCACTGACCACACTCTTCATACTCGATGCAGTGTCGGACCCCGACATCTCTTCCACATCCTCTACTTCTTCCTCCTCCTGTTTTTTATTTTTATTTTTTAATGTATCCATTTAAGTCCCACGAATATGGGGGATAAATAAAGTCCACCCGGGCAGTGCCCCCTGTACCCGGGTAAGCCTAACGTAACCCGTCAGAGGGTCGGCCGGTATTCTGACGGGGGACGCACTAGGGACTGGAAACCCTCCAGCCACTCATCCCCTCGCGGTGCGCCGCCGCTTGAGATTGGGCGGTCCGGGCGATTAAGCCAAGACCGACGGAAGGTACCTTGCGCTGAGCCGCGAGACCTGATCCACGACACCCAGCGTGGTGCAAGATACCTCCCGATTTGACGACGGTGGCAGGGAAGAGAAGCTCCCGCTGCCTGCCCGGAGGTAGGGTAAGTACACACCGGGCCCGCCAACGTTCCTCCACTGTGCTCTCTGCTAAGTCAGAGGGACACGTGGAACAACACACCGTGGCCTCAACAAAGGCCGTTGTCCCGTCGATACGGGCTCTCAAAGAAGATTGGCTATTGCAGTCATATGAGAGCACACGAGAGGCAAAATGTATCTCACCAGAGTTAGAAGCCGTCGCCATGACCGAAATCGGTCTGGAGTTCATCATCATCATCAATTAAAACCAATAAATAATACAATACATTTCATCCAAATGTTGTGTTCGAAACATACATCCTACCTGAGTATATAAAAGTATAAATAGGTCACCAGAGAAAATACATATAGTTTTTACATATATTTTAATTTATTTGGGTAACAAACAATATCACAATATTTTTTTTTTTCATGCATACAATATTGATAATTGTGACATCCACTTTCTCTACCACAAACTAACAGATAAGTTAACAATAGTACAGTTGAAAGTAGGTAATAAGCAAGGCTTACTAAAGCAATGCTGAAGCAAATCTAATATAAATAGCGATCACTGAGTATTCAATACAAGCTATCCGTTCCAAATTCACTGCGATAAACTATGTATTTTACCGCGCTATGTTCAGTTCAGTAAGGTTCTCAAGTACATTTTTTTTTTTACAAGTGCCCATTATTATAATTATAATAATCACTTATTATAAATATTGATACATATAAATATTGATTGTGAATTGTACTTTGCAGAAATCAGTCGTGTCGCAAAATTATTAAAATAAATAAATAATCGTCCATTTTAGCGTGACCTCGTTTGCGCAACAATACCTAAGTGTGTCATACCATACTAGGCATAAGTAATATTATGTGTAAATTGGAAATGATCAGTGTTTGACAAGTAACTCGTTACAAAATGGACAGCAGCCCTTTTAACCGGAGTGGCAGGACAGCTCGCACTCCACCTCCTACACATGCACCAGGTCTTACAGGTTCGGGCCAAGGTGGGGATGTCTCTGACCTTATTTCAACTCCAGAAATACAGAGCTGGATGTCGTCCATTGAACAGCGTCTGAATGAAGTTTGTAGCATCGCAACAGAAGGCAAGCTGAACTCGGAGCAGAAACTCCGAGTCAGCACCCTATGCCGGAAAGTGGGCCACGGAACATCGCAGATGGCAGTGCAGTACCAGTCCCTCAAGATGAAAACTGCTCAGGCCTACGCGAAAATACAATCCCTCCAAGACCAACATGATCTATCGCAGCGGCTTATCGACCTTAAATTAAGCATAGAAGAGTCTTCTAAACCTGCCGTGGAGACTTCATTTGCCGACATGGTTAAAAAAGGTACCAACAACTTTATTCAGCCCTCAAAGTTAAGTTCAGTAGCCATTTACCCGAATGATAAACTGAAATCAAGTGAGGAAACCAAATCACTTGTCCAAAAAATTATCTGCCCAGAGGAGATGAAATTACATGTAAGAGGCCTGCGTAAGACAAGGAACGGTGGTGTAATTATTAGCACTGATACAAAGGACGACATTGAAAAATTAAAAAAGGCCGAACAGTTGAAGAACTCTGGACTTACGATTGACGAGCCGCACAAAAGGAAGCCTCGAGTAGTAGTAATCGGAGTGCCCACTTCTATGACAGAGAAAGAAATCTTTACCTGTTTGTACCATCAAAATTTAGCCGACCTACTTCAAGATTTTACCGCCGAGACGTTTTTGAACTCAATCAAACTCAGCCATAAGTCTGGAAAAAAAGATGCCGAGACCTGTAATTATATAATAGAAGTATCAGCAGTTATACGCAAAGCCCTCATAACCAAAGATAGAGTGTTTATAAATTGGTCATCTTGCCCTGTGAGAGACTTTACTTTGGTTACTAGATGCTTCAAGTGCCAGCAATATGGTCATGCCGCTAAATCATGTCGGCAGTCAGCCCATACCTGCAGCCACTGTGCTAATCAAGGACACTCTATAAATGATTGTCCAAAGAAAGCAGAGGAACCTAAATGTGCCACTTGTTCGCACTTCAAGAAACCAAGCAGTCATATTACAGGATCAGCAGAGTGCCCGGCAAAAATTATGGCTGAAAAAAGGTACATAAATTCTATTGATTATGTAGGCGCCTAAGAGCGCCGCTAATTAAGGTTTTTTTGACCTTTACTTTTTGTCTATTTTTTATTTTTTATTTGTACATTTTATTTCTTGTTTTCATTTTACTAAAATATGATTAATAATTTTATGAATGACTTAGATAATTTCTCTGTATCAGAGTCTAAGACTTGTGAAGTAGAAAAATGCAAACACTATCTCGCCTCCTACCGTAATCCATTAACCATACTAACACAAAATATACGTAGCATTTATAAGAATTTTAACAATTTCAATACTTTTATACACCGACTTAATGTAAACTGTGACATTATTATTCTAACTGAATGTTGGCTTGCCAAGCAATATAACATACCTCAAATGATGGGATACAATATATACAAGAGTAATCGAATCTACAACCAAAACGATGGGGTGGTAGTTTATGTAAGGAATCATCTAAATGTCTCAGTGGAGGAACCAAACATGGACGACTGCAATTGCCTGATACTTAAAATTAGTACAACTTTTGCAATCTTAGCGTTATATAGACCCCCCTCCTTTAGAAATATTAACAAGTTAACTGACTCTCTGAATGGCGCCTTACAAAACTTATCTTCCTTCAACAACGTAATTTTAACTGGAGATATTAATATAAATATCGTTCCAGAATGTCTAGATTCTGCAGCTCAGGATTACCTCAATCTCTGTTCTTTTCATGGCTTGCTCCCTGCTCATACGTTTCCTACACATCAAAGCGGTTCTTGTTTGGACCACATCTTAATTAAATCAAACTTGCCTTCACTCGCACTAATTATTAACTCATCAATAACAGATCATAATGCTGCCCTACTAACTTTAAATTGTAAATTACCTAAGCATGATATCACTCGCACAATTTCTAAATTAAACATAAATAAACTCGAAGCAGACTTAAGCAACATCGATTTCGACCCCATTTATAATTCCGCTGACCCGCAGTATTGTTTGTTATATGTTATAGAAAATGTTCAATATGCAATTAAAAGAAACACTTCAACTGTTTGCCTGAGTAACAATAAACTAAATAGAAAGCCATGGATTACACCTGGTCTTATTCGTTGTATGAGACATCGAGATAAATTGCATATGAAGGCTAAATCTTATCCTGAAAATTCAGTATTGCAAATATCCTATAAAAGATACCGACATTTTTGTAATGATCTCCTAAGAAAAGTAAGAATCAACTACGATAAAACTATTCTGGAAAAAGCAGGATCGAACAGTAAAAAGATTTGGAAACACATTAAAAGTATAACATATTGCACAAAACATAATGAATCTTCTTCGAGTTTATTAAATGCACACTCATCAAAATTGACATCTGCTAACATAGCAAATAACTTTTTCATAAATATTGGCAAGAGTTTGGCAGAAAAAGTTCACGTCGTCACAGAACCACACTAGTAATACTTTTAAGTGTAACCCTACCGTAAAATCTTTTGCCTTACTGAATACTGATGAAAACGAGGTAGAAAATATCATTATGAGTTTAAAAGATGACTGCGCAGCTGGGTGGGATAATATATCGATGAAAATTATCAAACAATTTAGGCGCATTTTGATTCCACCGCTGACTTATATTTTTAACAGATGTCTATCTGCAGGGCTCTTCCCCAAATGTCTCAAAAAAGCTGTTGTGGTTCCTGTATATAAGTCTGGAAATAAAGAACAAGTTACAAACTATAGGCCTATATCGCTACTGCCCTCGATATCCAAAATATTGGAAAAAAATATAAACAAAAGACTAATGAAATATCTTGAAGAAAAATCGATCTTATCTGAGAGGCAGTTTGGATTTAGACCTAAAGTATCAACTGCCGATGCCGTACATCTCATGACTGACTATTTGGCACAGGAACTGGATAAGGGTAACCACACAGTGGGAATATTCCTGGACCTTGCCAAAGCCTTCGACACCGTATCTATCCCTGTTCTATTGCGCAAGCTTGAGGCTATAGGTATAAGAGGCACTCAGCTGAAACTCTTCACAAGCTATCTAGAAGAACGTTCCCAATGCGTTAGGATAGGTAGCATTCTCAGTGATGATCAGAAAAATACTTCCTTTGGCGTTCCCCAAGGAAGTGTTTTGTCTTCTACTCTGTTTCTGATCTACATTAATGACCTTTGTAAGCTAAAACTAGATCATGGCATGAGCATTTCATACGCTGACGATACTGCCTTACTTTTTTCAGCTGAGTCAGAACAGGAAGTGTACGAGTATGCGCAACACGGGTTTAATGTTGTCAATAAATGGCTTTAGCATAATTTATTAACATTAAACGCAGATAAGACTAATTATATTAAGTTCTCTATGCGCAAACTAATATCAACCAACACTAACTCACCATTACTCGCTCATTATTGTAGTCAACCAGGCGATAAACAATGTGCGTGCCCCGAAATTCATAGTACAAATAAAATAAAATATCTGGGTGTAATATTGGACGAAACTCTTACTTTTAAGCAACATATCGAAGCTTTAAGTTGTAAACTTCGGAAGTTGATATTTGTTTTTAAAAAGTTACGATACATTGCAGACCTAAAAATATTAAAACAAGTTTACTCTGCCTTGTGTCAATCAATCTTGACTTACTGTATTACTTCATGGGGCGGAGCAGGTAAAACTTTATTATTGACCCTCGAGAGAGCTCAAAGAGCAATTCTTAAGGTGTGTACTTTTCGTCCTTTCCTTTTTCCCACTAACCTCCTGTATAAATCCTGTAAAGTACTAAAAGCAGCACGCAGCGCTCTCTTACAACACTGATTATACTAATAAAAGACGGAAAGATATAGTTTACATTCGATATTCAGGAACAAAACGTGCATTTACAACAAAATTTTATGTATTTTTAGGTCCACTTCTATACACCGTGAAATTGTAGTCGTTGTGGAACCGAAAGGTGGGAAACTTATGATAATTAGTAGAACAAAAAAAAGTCTTAGATTAACTCTACTGTTTATAATAAAAAAGTTGGCAAGTGAAAAGAATATTTTCACTTGATCGAGTTTGCTAGTAGTAGTGCACCAATAATTCATTCAACATCGGCCGCAGTCGCCAACTCGCTACTTATCAAAGACGCGCGGCGGCGGGGCAATGACCCGAACGCCAGCCAGCTGGTACTAAACGGCTGTCTGAGCGAAAAGTCCTAATAAGTACTTACGCGTTATTTAAAAGCTAGTAGGTCAATACTTTATTGATGTCATTTTATTATTGAAATAAATTTTATTTCGCAATACGATGCAGATGGCGACGAAATTGATGGTAGGTATACTTATACTTACACCTATCTACGTAACTTACCTATCTAGGTATAAATTGAAATACGACAAGATTGGCGCTTAGCGAATCAGCTGATACGAGATACGAACGTAAAACCTACATTCCAATTAGATAAAAGGGATTAAAAATTAAGTAGGTACCTAGGTATTACCATAGCTTTAAAAAAACCTTTCTTTTTTAAACTTTCCCCAAGCAGAGAGTTAACACACACACACAGAACAATTACCTGCAGATCATACAATTCCGTGCGAGGATCGAACTCGCGACGTCTTGCGCAGCAGTCGCTTGTACAGCCGCTGCACCAATCATTGCGGCAACATTTTCACGGAATAACGTAAATTGTACTCCAATTTCTCCTTCATACTTTCCACGGGCTTAGGACCGCCAGAGATACTTTACATGAACATAACTTTTCAATAAATAACTTTAGGTATTTACTGTATCAATAATTAAAAACAGATAGCTGAAACAGTCAAGAGGTTGGGTAGGTATTTCAGGCGTATTTAAAAAATTGGAGCTATTTACAAAATAATCAACTTTACATACAAGTTACCTGCAAAAAGTTTATTCACACTTCTCTGTACCGAAGCAACTGCTCGAAATGGAGTCCGCCGCGTTCAATACACAAACGTGCCCGTTTTATACTATTGTCTTTTAGCTTTCTTAACGTGTCTCTGTCACTTTTCACTCTATCAAAGGCGTCCACTATCGCACTGCGTAACTCGTCACGATTTTCATGTTCACGGGTATAAACAAGTCTTTTGATTTCCGACCACAAGAAAAAGTCCAAAGGCGTTAAGTCCGGGCTCCTAGCCGGCCAAGCCACGGGACCGCCGCGGCCTATCCACCGATCACCGAACTGAGTGTTTAGGTAGGCACGCACTACACTTGAATAATGGGCGGGGCAGCCATCATGCTGATAGTACATCCCTGCTAAGTACGCTACAGGGATATCATCTAACAGCTCCGATATTACCGTTTGTAACATGTCTAAATACGAGCTGCCCGTTAGATGGCCTTCAATGAAAACAGGTCCTATTAATTGGTCGTTTATAATACCGGCCCACACATTTACACTAAATCGAACTTGGTGATGATCTTCCCGTATTAAGTGTGGGTTCATAAGAGCCCAGTAATGTTCATTGTGTACATTGTACAGTCCCACTCGAGTAAACAATGACTCATCTGTCCAAAGTATGGAAGCGTTACTATTATTTAGCAACCAATGACAAAGGGCAACTCTTGCCGGTGCATCGTCGTTGTTGATGACGTGAGCTCGACGGAAATGATATGGATGCAAGTTATTAGTATTTAATGTTTTCCATACGAAGTATTGGCTAACATTAAATTCTTGTGCCGCCATTCTTGTGCTTCGCCGCGGATCCCGCTCGAAGTACTCCAGAAGAGCGTCTTCGATCCCCGGCGAGTTATTCAGGCGACCTCGACCTTGCGCGTGAGCTGGTACACGGAATTGCCCATGGTCGAGAAGGCGCTGAGTTGCAGACAAGATGGTATGTGGTGAAGGCACTTGAGGACTTTCAATCCCTCGTAGCCGCAGCGCATTTAAATGTTCCGGCCGGGAATACAACCGCCTGGCCTCTTCTAAATTGTAGTTGGCAACAGCGTACAGCTGAACCATTGCTAAGTACTCCGCGTTCGAATATTCGTACTGACGACTCATTTTCGTGTGGCAACGTAAAACGTAAACAATGCAACCTTATCGCGCGCGAGTTGCAGCAGAACTGGAGAAATGGCGACCGGGCGCAATGTTGCCGCGCTCTCGCCGCGCAGTTTTAGGTAGGTAATAATAGTGCGGCCTTGCGGCTTGGCGGCAACATGACACGAGTAGGTAAGTTGGCGGCAGCGAGCGCGGCGCGGGCGGCTTTTATGATTTCTGTCGGCTTTGTTTGTCGGCATGGTTTACTGCTTAGTTGTTTGTGTGTGTGAGTAACATTGAATGATATCGATCGTAGTAATCGTAGTACGTTAAATTTTGTGGCGTTACCATATATCCTAGGTTCGTTCTAGTTTTTTGTTCGTCTGTCACATTTTTTATAAAAAAAAATATCTTTATTTTATTTAAAATTTACATAAATAGATTCCATTATTGATATAGAGTCCAAAATTTTCGATCCATAAACCTATATAATTTCACGGTGTATAATAGAATAAATGCAAAAGTAAATATCTATCCCCTCAACTTCAGAAATTGTAAAAAAAATATCCAGGAGGCCCTTCAAAGTATGTCCTACGAAGATACAGAGAAGTTACTAATTGTGCTAAAATAAAATAATTGCGTTACTTGTGTTCATTAGGTACCTATTCTACTTATACCAGATTAGTTCGATTAGGAAATATATTTTGTTAATAAATATTACTTATTCTACCAGTTAATTTATAATTTAATTTTGTTATTGTGTATATTATGTGTGATTATTTTAGAACGTATTAGCTCTTTTCGCCTGAAACACAGGATTACCTAGTTCAGGCACGTGTATTATTTTGTAACTTATTTATACTTTCCATGACCTTGTTTATATGTATCTTAGCAGTTAATGTTTTTACAGAATAAATATTATTATTATTATTATATAGGTATAAAGCACACGAACCTCTACTCCCTATTTGTTTTCTATATAAATACATACGTGAAATAATTTTGACAATCAATAGTACTTATATCCGGCGATTTGAGTGAACTTAAATAAATGACTCATTGGGATAAATTTCCGTTAACATTCCATTACGATCGAACATCGATTGATTTTATACATAATATTGAGTTCATGCTGGTGGTAGAATGTTAATTAATATGGAATGGTAAAGTAACTTACATGAATTTCCCAACAATATAGCCTTAACCGCTTCCTCCCAAGTAAAAAATATATTTTATTTCTTATAAACATATGTTTTTCAAATTCAAATTCGTTTATTGCTTCACTAGCTGTTACCCGCGACTTCGTCCGCGTGAAATTTAACGAAAAATGTAATGTTCATATTCATGCATTGGTCAGCTCCCGCGTTTTTAAGTCATACGGAACTCTAATTCGTTTCTTGTTTTTAAATTTTTATTAAGAAAAAAAAATTCAACCTCAGGCGGGACTCGAACCCGCGTCTTCTGGATCGGTACTCCAGACGCTCTGCCAACTGAGCCACCGAGGTATCCGCCTGATGTATTGAATTTTGCCTTCTTTCTTTTTGAATTTTATCTCGGTGGCTCAGTTGGCAGAGCGTCTGGAGTACCGATCCAGAAGACGCGGGTTCGAGTCCCGCCTGAGGTTGAATTTTTCTTTCTTAATAAAAATTTAAAAATCTTAGCTTGAAATATGCTAAACAATACAAAAAGATCGTTTCTTGTTCTTAAATTAAAGTAGCCTAAGTTATTCCTTATCACGATGGTGAAAGTCCCTACAAAATCGGTCCAGCTGTTGCAGCAATTAGAAGGAATGAAGAGAGAGACAGACAAACATTTTAGAAATTATTTTTTTGTGTAATTACCGTATATATACTTCTTATATATAAAATTCTCGTGTCACAATGTTCGTTCCCATACTCCTCCGAAATGGCTTGACCGATTCTCATGAAATTTTGTGAGCATATTGAGTAGGTCTGAGAATCGGCCAACATCTATTTTTCATACCCCTAGGCGATATGGATGTCCTTCACCAGATTTTTTTTCACTCTTCTACCACCAACCCATGTGGCAAAACAACGTTTGCTGGGTCAGCTAGTTTATATATGAAATTACAAACAGAAATTCCAATTTTAAAATATTTGCATTGCCGCAAGCTTTTATGTGAGTTCAACCTCTTTTGAATAAAATCGGATTGAGTTTTCAAGCATGTGTCAAAATAAAAAGTAATTTAAATCAAAAGCATTTTTTAATCCCGTCAGGGATTGAATTTTGATAAAATACGAAATACGTCTTCCATCAATTCTGTTAAAGAATGTTTATGCAAAATTTTAAATAGATTGGACCAAGGAATCACGTTGTCTCGTACAAACTTGGTCCCCCTATCCCCGCCCCCCCGTATGGGCAAAATTTCGGAAAATATCGGATGCCTACGTCATACACAGACTACACTCGCCAAGTTTCATTGAAAATCAAAGAAATTTCATATTAACTGTGCACCCCCATTTTACCCCTTTAAAGGATGATTTTTGAAAAAATATTTTACACGTGTTTCATAACTTTCAATGAAAAACCTTCAAACCGAATTTCAATTGAATAACTTCAAAAACAGCAAAGTTACATACTAACCTTACACCCCCGTTTTACCCCCTTAGGGGGTGAATTTTCAAAATTCCTTTCTTAGTGCTCCCCTACCTTATAAAAGGAATCCCTGTGCAAAATTTCAAGTTTCTAACCCTTATAGTTTAGGCCCTGCGTTGGTCAGTCAGTCAGTCATTCAGTCAGTCAGCTTCTCCTTTTATATATATAGAAGATAGAAGATGTGTAGGTACAAGGTGTTACATATGTAAAAGTATCAACATGACCCTGTTAGGGCGCAGCAAATTACGTTAGGCAGGTAAACCTATTACATTTATAAGAAAAAAAAAATAGAAATTAAACATAGCTAAAATAGAATAATAATATTATTTTAAATTATCATCGAAAAACTCTTGCAAATTATAGTAGCATTTATCTATCAACAGGTTATTTAATTTTCTTTTGAATAGTGTGTAGTTCGTTATTTCTTTTAATGTTGTTGGTATCCTATTATACATTTTTATTGACATTACATAGGGGCCTTTGTGAAAAATAGTCAGACTGGAAGTTAGAAGAGCGAGGTTATTTTTGTGCCTAAGGTTTCGATCTTGGGAATAGTTATCTCTATTGTAGTTATATAGATTTATATTTTTATACACAAACAGGCACAGTTCAAGAATGTATAGTGAAGTTAGTATGAGAATGCGAAGGTTTTTGAAGTGTGGTCTACGGGTATCCATTCCTCCGATATTGGTTAGTATTCGTATGCATTTCTTCTGGAGTTTGAATATAGCATCTGCATCGGCACTATTGCCCCATAATACTATACCATAGCGAATCCATGAGTGGGCGGGCATATGCATAATACGCTGAATGTGAATCTAGACAATTTATTGCTATTTTGAACATGAGATTTCCAGTTGAGGTGGGTTTCGATGTTTAGGCCTAATAGTTCGAACGTGTCGGTACATTCTAATTTTACGTTATTGTAAGTGAAATTAATTGATAGGTTGCGTTTTTGGTATGGTTTGAACTGCATGATTTTGGTTTTAGAAAAATTTACCTCTAAATTGTGTTCTTGAAGCCAAGTAGTTACATTTTTAAGTAATTTTTTAATAAAATCTTTTTGTATTTTTTAGCTTATTTCAAGCTAAGATTATTAATTTAATTTTATTTATAAAATTTATTAAGAAAGAAAAATTCAACCTCAGGCGGGACTCGAACCCGCGTCTTCTGGATTGGTACTCCAGACGCTCTGCCAACTGAGCCACCGAGGTATCCGCCTGATGTGTTGAATTTTTGGGTTGGGCAGAATTGTCCAATCGGCATTGCTATGTCGCCGTAAGACATAAATAACATAAAGAAGGAAAAATTCAACACATCAGGCGGATACCTCGGTGGCTCAGTTGGCAGAGCGTCTGGAGTACCAATCCAGAAGACGCGGGTTCGAGTCCCGCCTGAGGTTGAATTTTTCTTTCTTAATAAATTTTAATAATCTTAGCTTGAAATAAGCTAAAAAATACAAAAAGATTTTATAAAAGGTAATGCAATATCATCCGGAATCTACTCGCTGTAAAGGGAGTATTCTGGGTTGGGCAGAATTGTCCAATCGGTATTGCTATGTCGCCGTAAGACATAAATAACATAAAGAAGGAAAAATTCAACACATCAGGCGGATACCTCGGTGGCTCAGTTGGCAGAGCGTCTGGAGTACCAATCCAGAAGACGCGGGTTCGAGTCCCGCCTGAGGTTGAATTTTTCTTTCTTAATAAATTTTAATAATCTTAGCTTGAAATAAGCTAAAAAATTCAAAAAGATTTTATAAAAGGTAATGCAATATCATCCGGAATCTACTCGCTGTAAAGGGAGTATTCTGGGTTGGGCAGAATTGTCCAATCGGTATTGCTATGTCGCCGTAAGACATAAATAACATAAAGAAGGAAAAATTCAACACATCAGGCGGATACCTCGGTGGCTCAGTTGGCAGAGCGTCTGGAGTACCAATCCAGAAGACGCGGGTTCGAGTCCCGCCTGAGGTTGAATTTTTCTTTCTTAATAAATTTTAATAATCTTAGCTTGAAATAAGCTAAAAAATACAAAAAGATTTTATAAAAGGTAATGCAATATCATCCGGAATCTACTCGCTGTAAAGGGAGTATTCTGGGTTGGGCAGAATTGTCCAATCGGTATTGCTATGTCGCCGTAAGACATAAATAACATAAAGAAGGAAAAAATCAACACATCAGGCGGATACCTCGGTGGCTCAGTTGGCAGAGCGTCTGGAGTACCAATCCAGAAGACGCGGGTTCGAGTCCCGCCTGAGGTTGAATTTTTCTTTCTTAATAAATTTTAATTTTTTAATGTCATTATTCAGATTTGATTCATTATTACAGGGGAGGACAATCGATATGTCGTCTGCAAAAAGTATACTTTTTGCATTTATTATTTTTGGTAAATCGTTAATATATATTAGAAATAGTAAACATCCAAGCACGCTTCCCTGAGGAATGGATTTTTTCATGTCCATTTTTGTTGACCTTACACGTGTGATTTCACCGTTTTGATAGTGTTCTATTTCTACGTACTGGCTACGATTTTCCAAGTAAGACTGGAACCATTTATGGGCAATTCCACGCACACCGATACCCTCCAGCTTATTTAGAAGGATATTAAATGAGACTCTATCGTATGCCTTATTCATATCCAAAAGAATACCAACAGCATATTTGCGGTCATTTATAATATCTAGTATATTTTGTGTATATTTGTATACTGCGAACGTAGTCGACCTATTTTTTCGGAACCCATTTTGACTGTCATCAAAAATGTGATATTTTTCGCAATAAGCGTATAGCCGTTTAGACATAGAGGTTTCAAATATTTTTGAAAAAGTAGGTAAGAGTGCTATTGGACGGTAATTACTGCAGTCGGATTGGTCTCCTTTTTTATGAATAGGTTTGATTATGGATACTTTTAAAAGATTGGGCACATTTCCCTCAGCAAAGGATTGGTTAATTAAAAATACAAGTGGCATGACGAAAATTCTAACTCATTTTTTTATTAATGTTGGTGGCAGGTCATCGTGACCAAAACTGATTTTATTCTTTAGGTTACATATAATAGAGTTAATTTCATAGGGGTCAACTGGTTTTATATAAATAGACTGATCAGCAGGCTTAATTACTGGACGACCAGGCTGACTACCAGGTTCACCTCTTACTTTTGCGAAGAAATGGTTGAATGTATTTGCGATTGAATATGGATCGTTTATTAAGTTATTCTCTACTTTAAGTTTTATATTTTTCTTACTTTTTTGGGTGTTTTTATTTGTTTTTTCTTTAATAATTTGCTACATCGTTTTAGTAATATTATTACTTCTTTTTATTTTATTAATATACTGTATTTTTTTATGTTTTAGAATTGTGCTTTTAAGTGTTTTTTCGTATATTTTATATTATACTCGCACCTCGTCCTCGAGATAAGTATCCTGAAATAAATATATTATATACACTTGTAGTAACGCTAGGTGCTACCGTTCGTTGCACTTGTTGAGAGTATATAGATTGATAAAAAAACATCTTGTACTGGTCACCCTGTCACACTGGCAACACCGTCGATCCTCCATCTTGTATCGTCATTCGCTTTTTAGTGCTCAACCGTTCGACACTAATTCAAACCTTAGCTTTAAATTATTCTTAAATCTTTAAAAAGAAAATGTTAATATTATGCCAAAACGGAAACATAATAAAGATGATGACTACATAAGTGATCAATTCAAAAAGAAATTAAAACAGGTTCGCAAATGATGAATCATCGTCGGCAAGTGATACGGATTCCAGGAACAGTATTGAAGGTAAATACATAACTATTTATAAGTCTCTATTGTTGTATCTATTGTTGATTACAATACGACCTAATAATACGAAAGTAAACGAGCTGATCATAGAACTGTTTCACAATACGTTTATTGCGTCTACCTACAAAAAAAAAAAAAAAAGGTTATTTAAATTAACAATATACTAGTGCTAATGCATTTCGAGCTGATCTATGGACTGTCTCACCGCATTTAATTTTTATTGTCTGCACACGGGTGTATTCGAACTGTTATTTGGACTGTCTCACCATACCTATCAAATGATATTCACATCACGGGTACGTAATAAACTGGTGCTCCACTACACGATTAAGCCATCGGACATACCTTTGGGGGTGCTCCACGGCACGATTCAGCCACCGGACATACCTTTGGGGTGCCCCACGGCACGAATAATACATCGGACATACCTTAGGGGTACTCCACATCACGAATAAGACATCGGACATACCTTTGGGGTGCTCCACGTCCCGATTCAGCCACCGGACATACCTTTGGGGTGCTCCACGGAACGAATAATACATCGGACATACCTTAGGGGTACTCCACATCACGAACATGACATCGGACATACCTTTGGGGTGCTCCAAGTCACGATTCAGCCACCGGACATACCTTTGGGGTGCTCCACGGCACGAATAATACATCGGACATACCTTTGGGGTATTCCACATCACGAATAAGACATCGGAGATACCTTTGGGGTGCTCCACGTCACGATTCAGCCACCGGACATACCTTTGGGGTGCTCCACGGCACGAATAATACATCGGACATACCTTAGGGGTACTCCACATCACGAATATGACATCGGACATACCTTTGGGGTGCTCCACGGCACGAATAATATATCGAACATACCTGTGAGGTAGTTCACGTCTAGAATAAGATATCGGACATACCTTTGGGGTGCTCCACTCCACGGCACAATTAAGACATCGGATATACTCTTGGGTCGCTCCACGATACAATTAAGCCATCGGACACACCCTTGGGGTGCTCCACAGCACGATTAAGCCATCGGACACGCCTTTGGGGTGCTCCACGGCATGGAATAATCAACTATTACCCGCTGATTATCAGGTTACATAAGTTCGGTACCCAAACCTTTTACTCTAAATATTATGTGACATTTTACACAAAACTATCTAGTCCCTAACTAAGCAGAGCTTGTACTACCTATGGATACTAGCTACTCAATGGACATAATGATGGCATACTTATAATACCTACATAAGGTAGTATATACATAGATAAGAAATTGCTTATACAACCATTTCAAAAACGAGATAAATGTATAATACAAAGACCTGTTAGAGATCTTTGGCGATGACCCTGCCAATGCTGTTCACCATGGACCAGCCATCCATAAACAACTGCAACATGTTGCAAACTTCCAGCCTTCCCAAGGGAACCAAGAAACTGTTACACCAGCGACACTTGACACCCTTAAATTGTATTCTGCAACAGCATTGCCAGCGACACTAGTCAATCGGTATAGGCCATAGAATTGAAGGTAAAACTTCTTACTTCCGCTATCTCTTGTGCAGCATCGGCCACTTTGGGCTCCCAAAACAAAGATAGTATAATCTTGGGGAAAAATAATGATTTTTCTCCTATGTACCTAGTGGGTGCGTTTACAAACACAAATATTCCCATAAATAAGGTCTTCAAAAAGGTCAGGTGCGCAATACTCGTAATTGCGCGTGTGCATAACGAGGTGTACGAATGTGGACGAGGCAAAAGTGACATGCAGAGTCCGTAGCGCGTGGCATTTTGCACTTTCTGCCTATCCCCATGGGAAGTGCGCGAGTGTATGTATGTATGTTGTAAAACTTACCACTTCCAACTAAAAGATACATACGTAACTACTTCCTGACAAATGAATGAATGATTGTTTATTTCTGTAAATAGATCTTTTTAAAGACACTTTTACAAGTCATGTATTTTTTTTGTATATCTAGTTGAAATACACGAACAACCTAAAAATACTATGTATGTTTGACACTTAATCAAATTTATAAATTTAACGCCTTGCCATTTGGCCGATATTACCCCATATTAACCATGATAAAACTAAAAAGTTTTGCATATAATTGCAACTTGATTTCAAATTGTGGCTACAAGATACCCCCAATTTTGTAAAACGAACAAAGGACGATAACTATCTATCGTCGAGTTTCTTATCCGGCTGACGCCTTCAAAAAGGGGGGGGGGGGGGCGCAACATGTGGCGAGGAGACTGCCAGTAGTCCGTAGCCCGTGGCCATTATACAATTTCTGCACTTCACAAAAATATAAAATACTTATATTCATATTCATATATTTATTGCACTCAAGTAGTATAAAAGGTGTTACATAAATATAGAAGTTTCATACATAACCCTATGCTAGCACAACAATATGTACTAATTTATAGTTTTTAATTTACATCATTAATTAATCAATTGATTTTGATTGATTAATTAATTAATTATTGGCAGTGGTGCCAAAAATACGTACTCTATGGTGGGACTATGCTGTGGCAGATACGATGTCACGACGCACTCATTTTAACACAAAATGGGAACTCAAAGATGTTCACTAAAGCCAGAGGCATCGTAATGGCCCTCTTATGGCCTTCACAGGCATGCACCAGCAAGATACACGACAACCTTTTCCTGGGTGCCGGAATCTTGTGCAAGAAGCGCTGCTGATGCCAAGTTTGCCACCATCATAAATAATAAATAAATATATTCAGACATTATTACACAGCGCCATCTAGTTCCAAGCTAAGCAACGAGGCTTGTGTTAAGGATACTAGATAGTTGATATACTACATAGATACATATGCATTATTTGTAAATACATACATATACATAGAAATATCTATGACTCGGGTACAAAAGTCCGTGCTCATCACACAAACATTTATTTGCCCCTACCGGTATTTGGACCCGGGACCCATAGCAGGAAAGGCAGCATTCATTGCTGTTGGGCTCATCAGGGCGTCTCACTCTTCAGTACCTAGTCATATACATACTTCCTAACTCACCTATTTAGTTCAGGGGCACCTTAAATAGTTATCTCTCGGAATAGGGTCCCAATAGGGTCCCACATATTCTCAGTATGATAGAGTGAAAAAGTTTTACACAGGTGTTTATAGACTTCGTCCTCCAGCACCAAAATACAACATCACCTAGGACACTTCTAAAATATTAAATCATTCAAGCGCATAGTACCCTAATAAGCCTAACACTGTCACTAGAGAAAGACTTTCTAAGAAATGCGCAACATTTTTGGCCCTTACGCTCACAGCTTACAACTATCCTCAAAATAAGAATAACATAGAATCCCAACAAAACCACATTAACATTAGGATACATTAAGACATATAATGCAAGCAATAACCAGCCTTTCTATGCATAACTGCTTCCATTGAAAACCCTGCGCTACGCTACTCACCCTACTGTCCTATATTAGCACTACATTACAACTGCCACTCACTGTAAATACGATAATCTAAGTTAAAAAAAAAAAAAACCTGATTAAGTTGCAACTACACAGTCCACCAGCAGATGGATTTAGTCAACTTTCAAGGACCGTGGATTGACGAGTTCATATTCATGGCGCACGCGTCACGCCTCCAGGTCAAAAGCTTATCAGCTAGGCGGTAATATAGATATATTTTTCATTTTCCACATTTGGAAAATTCTACTACATATCTATAATCACTAACAATAAACAATATTAAGTAAAAATTAATCATTCTAACTACTCTTTACTATTTGAATGTATTGAAACTAGGTACTATAATATTTACGTACACTGAACTAATGCGATTCCTACTGATTATAATAACATAATTAAGAGAGGAGTCATAACTGCTTGTGCCCAATACAATAACAATTGCTAAATCAATTATAACAAGTTAAGTCATAAAACTCAATTTTATTTAGAATATGGTATATATTCTAATAACTAAATTGTGATATTCCCGGAATTAACTCTCAACCTCTACAAGTGTATATAATATATTTATTTCAGGATACTTATCTCGAGGACGAGGTGCGAGTATAATTAATGATTAAACGAACTTACCAAGTGAAGTTCTATCATAATTATACGAAGCACCTCGTCCGAAGAGATAAGTATCTCCCTCCCAACCCTTTCAAATTTACCCATATTAGTATCCGGCAATATCACAATAATCATAACTCTAAACTAAATGACGATACAAGATGGAGGATCGACGGTGTTGCCAGTGTGACAGGGTGACCAGTACAAGATGTTTTTTTATCAATCTATATACTCTCAACAAGTGCAACGAACGGTAGCACCTAGCGTTACTACAAGTGTATATAATATATTTATTTCAGGATACTTATCTCTTCGGACGAGGTGCTTCGTATAATTATGATAGAACTTCACTTGGTAAGTTCGTTTAATCATTAAGTATTTTTGAAGAATAGGGTTATTATTTTTTATTATGAAAATTTTCAGTAACCGTTTGTTTTTGCACGATATTTTTAGTCCTTTTGTGAGATGGGTTTTTTTAGATTTATTTTTTAGTTTAATACGAGTTTTGGGTATACACTTGTCCAGTGTGCTGCATATTATATCATGAAATGCTGTGAAGTTTTCGTTTATATTTTTATCTTTCGATAATATGGTTTCCCAATGTATGTTTTTTAATTCAGCTTGAAATGCATTAGTATTTTTTAAGTTGAATATGCGTTTATTCGTATACCAGAGCGTTTTTTCCTTTAATTTAGCGTCTGGCATATTAATCAATATTCCCTTATGATCAGACACACCGTATTCTTTTACCGTAGTAGTAAGTAGCTTATTATTAAAGTTTATAAATATTAAGTCTATGCAAGTGGCACTATCGTTGGCGATTCTAGTTGGTTCTTTTATTTGTTGGTCGAAGTTAAAGCTGTTCATTAGGTTCAAGAGGGTTAGTTTATGGATTGACTGCTCTAGAAAGTTAATATTAAAATCACCACCTATAATTATGTTCTTTTTGCTATCTTTAAATGTTAGTGTTTGCAAGAGATTTTCGAGAGTTTTATAAAAAAGTTCAGTTTCCCTGTTTTTTTAGGGCCAATACATAGCTATAATAATTAATTTTTGTTGAACTATTTCTATTGCACATACTTCAAATACATATTCAATGCTCATAGTTAGTATGTCTGTTCTCTCTGTGAAATCGATTTGCTCTTCCAGTAGAATACAAACTCCGCCACCTTCGTGGTTCTGTCTGTTGTAAGTTGACGCAACGTTGTAGCCATCTAAGTGCAGTAGATCTATTTTGTTCCGTGTTATCCATGTTTCTGTGAGATATATAGCATTAATCATGTTTTCCTCTTCTATAATCGATTGAAGCAGGTGGTATTTGTTTTTGATGCTTCGAATATTCTGGTATAAGATTTTAAAGTTATTCTCGAAATGTATGTTTTGTAAGGTTAGGCCTTGATTTCCTTTGGGTATGGTATTGTTGTGGTCGTTGCTTTTCAGATTGACATGACCCGGTCATTGTTCTATTATTTTTATTTTGTGTTTGTATATCTTTGTACTCACTAGTATTGTAGGAAAGGGTCCCATTGTTGGTATTCTGATATGTGTGTATGTTATAGATCCGTCGTGCGTTTCATCAAACTCAATACCATCTATTATTAATTTATTATCCTTAATTACCGCGTGTCGTCCATTGCGCCTAGCCTCTAATAAGATTTTCCGGAGTAACTTGCGTTTATGTATAGTTTCCTTGTCGAGATATTCTGATATAGCAATACCAGTGTTTTGAAATAATTGGTAGTTTTGTAATAGGTATTTGGGTATCCTCTTGCTTAAAAATTCAACCATGACAGGTTTGCGATATCCCTTTCTACCCATTCTACATATATCCTCTATGTAACCTGTGAGGTTAATGCCACATATTTCTTGAAACATTGTTACAATTATATAGTGCAAATCTTCTTCTGTTTCTGAATGAGGTTCGTTTAAACCAAATATAACTATTTTCTTGGACTTGTTTTGAATGTCATTCGATTTATTCTGGTAAGTAATGTTTTCACTATCCGGTAAGTTACAGGCATTTTTAAGCTCTTGAATTTCCGTTTTTAGTTTTTCGTTTTCGCTTTCAAGTGTGGAGATTCGATTATTTATACTAGCAATCATTTTGGAGGTGTTTTCTTGACGAAGGTTTATAGTTTTCAAGCTTTCTAAAGTATCAGATTTAAACTTACAGATACTTTTTGAAATTTCTTCAGATATAAAGGATTTCATGTTGTTAAGAAGGTAATTCTTGTGGTTTTCAAACTTATCATTTAACATTTTTTCTAATACTTTTAGGCTTATGTTGTTGGTGTTCGAATTTTCGCTTGGGATCTGTGTATCGTCTATTATGATTTTATTTTTTGTATACTTTAAAAATATTATTCACCCGAACAGTTAAAGAATGTAGGTTCGATTCCTAACTGAATCAGTCATTTCTACTTTATTACAAGGTATAAACAATATCTTTGATACTCGGTTCTTTTTATTATTTCTAAAACAGTTATGGACCCCGTCGGGCACTTCTAAACTCGATTCAATGAACGAACTATTTACTTAACTAAAAGTTTTTTTCAATATCCAGTCCGGTATTCGAGAAAGTTATTTGATAAATACTAAGAGCTTATTTGAAAATATCAAATGTGAAATTATAACAAAAAGAAGTTTACACCAAACCAACAGAGTAATTTTGCTAGCCGTTTGAAGTTTAGACACGACATACGAGAGAAAGTCAGGAACGCAACACAAGACGGTTGTTGTCACCAAGTATGTGTAGGTACGTTACATATTATACGTATGTATGTATGTATTATAATATTTTTAGCAGTGAATCTCACTTGGGCAGTTATTGGTGTGTTAGCGAAACCTTATACATTTGTATATATGTATACGATTCGTCTCGAAAACTTCAATAGCGCGATGTAGGATTGTGCTACTATGCATGGCGATGTAAAGACAAATGTTTCTTTTTACCATTTTAAAGGTGTCCAATTTTGATAGTTACCTATTTTAACGAGATATTAGCTTCGTACGTGGCTCAAAATCACCAAGGTGCAGAATTAGCTTTGCTAGCAATTTCAATGTCTTAAGTCTTGACTTTATTCAGAAAACCATAATAATTAAATACTACTACTAACCTGTTTTGTGTGTACATCAAACAATACAATTTAAATAAATAAATATTCTGCGACATTTTACACAGCACTATCTAGTCCCAAACTAAGCAGAGCTTGTGCTATGGGTACTAGAAATTGGATATACTACAGCGAGTATCATTATTACGCCATACAACACTTGGGTAGTTAATTGACTACCTATGTAGATGATAAATCGTATTTGATTTATAACCTTTAGTAATTTTATAATCATAAAACCAATAAATAATACAATACATTTCATCCAAATGTTGTGTTCAAAACATACATCCTACCTGAGTATATAAAAGTATAAATAGGTCACCAGAGAAAATACATATGGTATAAAATACATCGTCATTAGTGGTTAAGAATTTAGTGGGCATCATCAGGGTTAATTGCAAACACAAACATAATGATCATGGTTTTGCACTACATATTATCTTAATTCGGATTAAATAACAATTTATCACTTCACAATAATATCGAGAGAAAATACACAGTTAAGACCGAGCAGCGAGTTCAGGGCACCGGTCTTACTTTTACCATCAATAAATACTCTTTCAGTCTCTCAGACTCAATCTCAATGATCCAACTCGATCAGTCGCTATTTCTAAATAATGTCCAATACTGTCCGCGTCCCTTCAAAAGTAAAGATGGCGCCTCGACCACGCTCAAGCTAAATGCTCTGCTCTGATTGGTCTATAACTGACTAACAATATTTTTTACTTTTTATTAGACTAAGGAGGTTTTAAGCTATGGAAAAATTTAATAAATCATTATGTGCGTTATTCTTGCAAACAATAATCAAACCGACTTAAAGCTTCCTCCGATATATATAGGTATATAGAAATTGGTGGTGCTGTTGTAGCAAATCTAATAACCAGTGACGTCACATAATCTAAGAGAAGTCTTAATTAATTTTGTAATAATCTGACTCCTAATACTTAGCCCACACGCTACACACGAAATCAAGTTCATAGTATCGAAACAGCCACCTCGCCGTTATACACGTTACACATTTTAGATAATTGGCTACCCCGCCTTTTATCCAACAGATTTTAGGTACTTTCCAATGGCCACCTCGCCTTGCTACTAGGCGTGTGTAACTCTTTTCGGAACCGACTCACTGATTCGAATCATTGAAGTGATACAAAAGATTGGATCAGTAACAATGTTTCAAACGCATCATTTGGATCTGAATCATTACTTCGCTCTCTGCTCATTCCGCGCGACGCGTCGTCGCGATGCGATTGAGCCACTGAGCAGTGAGCGATCGAGAGAGACTGAGGGCTGAGATACACTGAGTCACTGAGTCACTTCGCTGAAGCACTCGCGAGTGAGCGGGCGACATAGTTACAATCAATACAAGTCAGAAAGAGATACCAAATGAGATGTGTATCACTCACACATTCAGAAATTTTCGTTGTCGTTATCCATGCACGTAAAAATGACCACTAAGGCGCTTACGTATCAAATACTATACGGTCGTTTTTTGTTTATAATGTTTGATCTAAGAGATACCAAATGAGATGTTCACACATACATTCACAGATTTTCGTTGTCGTTATCCATGCACGTAAAAATGACCACTAAGGCGCTTTCGTATCAAATACTATACGGTCGTTTTTTGCATATAATGTTTTCTCTAACATTTATCGTTTTAAGTTGATGCGGCACGCGAAAGATTGTTTAGGTTCGTTCGCGCCGATTTACGAAAACATTGTAGTTCAGAGTTCTGTTTTTATGATTTGATTGCGATAGTGATTAGTGTTTTGACTTACTTTCTTCCTTTTATTCATAAAGTTAGAGCTAAGAGACTTTACGTGAGAATTTTGTGTAAATAGACATTGAATTACGTAAATACGTAGGTTTACTTTACAAGTTTAGTGACTGTTGTCTCAGACTCTCAGTGAATAAAATGTGTAAATAAAAACTCTACGTGTTCGTACTTCTCAGTGACTGACTTTCTAAGGTATAGGTACCTACATACCTTAACTAAGACATTTATTTTCTTATTCTTTAAACGCACGCGACCAACGCCCAACGTAATGATACGTAACGTTCTGTATTTTATATACTTAGAGCCGATGATCCAAATGAGCCAAATGAAACATATCAGTGATTCAGATCATTTCAGTGAGCGAGATGCAAATGATCCAATCCCAAAAATGATACACTTTGCCCACCTCTACTTGCTACGGCCACCTCGCCTTGCTACGGTTACCTCGCCTTGCAATGGTCACCTCGCCTTGTAATAGCCACCTCGCCTTGCTACGGCCACCTCACCTTGCTACGGCCACCTCGCCTTGCTTTTGCCACCTCGTCTTGCTATGGCCACCTCGTCTGTCACAAAGTCTACCTAAACATTAACAGCCACCATGATGCTGGGTATATTATTAGGCATGAGATATACCTGCAACATTACCTTACAACATACCCGGGTTGTAAGGTATGGGTGCCCAGTACCTAATAATATGTCCTCCACACCGTATCCGGTGACGACCACTACTAAATGATCAGTTGGTCATTGTGATGGGCTCTGATGTGACTTGTAAAGCCAAATTTCACCACATCAGTGTAGACGGTATGACGCCATTCCGTACTCCTCATTCCGTCCTCCCAACCAGCAGTAGATATGTTACAGGCCGCGAGATTGCGTTTCAACACGTCTTTGTAACGCAGGTATTGAACTCCTTGTTTGCGCTTTCCGCATGAGAGTTCGGAGTAGAAGAAAGACTTTGGCAATCTACTATCATCCATGTGTACGACGTGTCCACTCCAGCGGACTCCAGTGTTTAGTATCTACTAAAACCCTGTATCAAAATACCTACAGGTTTTCCAAACCTGGCCTTAGTGATCGCCTTTTAGAAACTCAATTATTTTATACACAGAAAACTTAACGAAAAAAAATAACAACCCATCAAGCAAAACAACAAAAACAATACAGCATCACGATAACAGTTAAATCCCGCCAAAAATTTAATCCGTCTTCATAAATATTCACAGGCAAATAAACTGACGTAAAAAAATGTTTAAAATTAAAATAATATTAATATAATTGTCGACCAATTCCAATATTTTAAAATAGGTACTCTAAAATCACCTCTATCTTTATCAAATAGTCCAGAATCGATAATTTTTAAAACCAAAAAAAATCATAATAGGATGAAACCCATTAGAAAAGGAGGGAAATATGATAAAAATGAAAGGAAAAATAATTTACGGGCGATCTGAGGTTGGGAAGGGGATGGGGGTGAGTTTTTAAGGGTAAAAAACGGTTTTTCTCGATTTCTGGCAAAACTATCGTCCTATCGAAAAAAGTCAAATGGAAAAGTTGTAGATAATAAAAAGATCTAAAACTTTTGTATTTACACTTTTTTCACATAACCTCAAAATTTATGTGAAAAATTCAAAAAACCAAGTTTTTGGTTTTTTATTTTTATCTTTTACAAAAATTTTTTTTTTTTAACGAAATTTTGTGAAAACTTACCTTTTTATGTCCCAAATACGCTGTAATTTATTTAATTTAAAATATTTATTTTTTCACCTTATTTTGAATTAATATCGAAAAAACACCCTAATTTTCAATCAAAAATTCACCCGTCAAAATATCAGCTTTTTTCAAAAAGTTGGTGTGGTTTCTGTTCGTTAGAATCTCTACTTTCCGATGGTAAAAAAAAAAATATGTTACTATGGTAAATCTTCTCAGAAAATGCAAAAATTAAAAAAAAACTTGAATTCGAAAAAATTTTTTTAATTATTATAAATAATTTTGAGCTATTTATTAAAATTTAGACTTTAATTACTCGAAAAACGTTAGATTACATATACCACTAAACGATTCAAAGCTGCTTTTTTTATTGCATACACTTGCTTATCATCTGCCTTATTGCAAAGGATACAAACAGATTCATCCATACTGATAATCTGAAAAGACAAAATCGAATTAATGTCTTCACTATTTAATCGTGAATAAACTCCCATGAAAAAAAAAATATTAAAGAAATCAATGTCAAAATGTATAAATAATATATTATAAATCTATAAAAAAGTATAAAATATATATGAAAATCGGCCAAAAGTTTGTTTTATTAGAAATATATTTACGATATAATATATTTTATATATTTTTTATAGATTTTAAATATATTTTTTATAGATTTTGAAATATATTTTTTTTCATGGGAATCTAAATTTGTTTGTGCAAAATTAAGGAGATGATTATTTTTTTATCTTGTACTAAAATATCATTTAATTTCAATCTTTAGGTTATGTTAAGTTAAGCATACTATTTTTTAAAGAAAATATTACGATTTTTATGGTTGAGTTGATTGATACAGATAAAAATAGAGATAGTATTTACCTTCCTATGCAGATTCGAAAAGTTTTATTGTTTTTTTAAGTAAACTTGTCACAATTATCTTCAAGAAACTCAGCGTGCACGTGTATTTTTATAAACGATGTTGTATACTGTACTGTATTTCGAATACTGGTTAGGCTAGCGGTTGTAACAGCTGCTACGAAATATATAGTATATAATAGTAGGTATGTATGTAGTAAGACCCAGACCCGCCTAGCCCCTTCCCCACTTCTCCACGAAATACCTTTTGATGGGCTACAATTTTTCGTAGGTCACTCAGGTATATCTACTCAGGTATATATATAATTTATCTCAAAATAGTTATAAATAAGCATCTACGCATATAATTTAAAGAAAATTAGACAACTTTCTCCAAATATTGTAGATGTCTTATTAAATATTAATTTCATTAACTTATTTGTTTGTTAATTATAGTAGTATATTTTTATTTGCAATTTTTTTGTTATCAAAGTCACATGTAATCTAACGTTTTTCGAGTAATTAAAGTCTAAATTTTAATAAATAGCTCAAAATTATTTATAATAATTAAAAAAAATTTTTCGAATTCAAGTTTTTTTTGAATTTTTGCATTTTCTGAGAAGATTTACCATAGTAACATATTTTTTTTTTTTACCATCGGAAAGTAGAGATTCCAACGAACAGAAACCACACCAACTTTTTGAAAAAAGCTGATATTTTGACGGGTGAATTTTCGATTGAAAATTAGGGTGTTTTTTCGATATTAATTCAAAATAAGGTGAAAAAATAAATATTTTAAATTAAATAAATTACAGCGTATTTGGGACATAAAAAGGTAAGTTTTCACAAAATTTCGTTAAAAAAAAAATTTTTTTGTAAAAGATAAAAATAAAAAACCAAAAACTTGGTTTTTTGAATTTTTCACATAAATTTTGAGGTTATGTGAAAAAAGTGTAAATACAAAAGTTTTAGATCTTTTTATTATCTACAACTTTTCCATTTGACTTTTTTCGATAGAACTTTTAGTTTTGCCGGAAATCGAGAAAAACCGTTTTTTACCCTTAAAAACTCACCCCCATCCCCTTCCCAACCTCAGATCGCCCGTAAATTATTTTCCTTTCATTTTTATCATATTTCCCTCCTTTTCTAATGGGTTTCATTCTATTATAATTTTTTTTCACTTTTCATTATTTTTAAAGGCTTCTACCCTGGTCTAAAACGTAAAGAACTCTTTTTAGTAATTCAAAATAAATACTCTAGCATTATTACGCAATTAACTTCTTAATTCAGATGAGAATAAGGAACAGATTTGTATCTCCGCATTATTTGTTAGAAAATGCCTAAAATCTTACACGTACGCGTGTCGGGAATCGCCGTAACTATTCGGGTAACTTCGTATTCTCCGCGAGCGCGAGCATTATGAATGACCGCGCCGCCGTACTGGGTATGACGAGAGACCCGCGTAGGTCCGTACCGTCATACGATTTAGTTCGGCGTTTTACTCGATAATACAATAAAATTGTACTTATCGGGTACGGCCGGGTTTCTGCTATACATATCCAGTCTGCGTACTGGTAAGCTCATACTGGGTATTTATACCTGTACCAGTATATAGTACGTATCATCCCTAGTATCTTATAAAGAGACTAGTATTCGTCACACACGCACAAACTCCGATTACATAACATTTTAAACAAAATACAACAGTAGGCACAACAGCAGCAACATACAACAGTACAACGATTTTGCCATCACCGTTATCTGTTTGATTCCGTTCGTAATTTTTTATTTAATTATCGTTATCACTTACTGAAAATGAAGTAACTTTTGACTCAATAAGTACTAGAATTAATTTACTTCCCTGTATACCACGGTCCGCAAAAGCAGAAGTCCACCGTTACCAACCAGCGTCAGTATTTACATCACCCAGTTTTTCTCGATATTCTGTTTATCTACAATGCCTTATTATTGCAACTGCACCTCGCTTCCAGATGTATTCGAATTTCAAACCACGATTAACAGAGGCCGATCTGCTTTGTGTCCGTATGAATGAAAAATCTGAAAATAAATTGAAAAACGACAGAAAGCGAAGGTAGTTATCCCACTTCTGTTGTCGGAGAAACATTATTTCTGTTGACATCGTCATTAGTGGTTAAGAATTTAGTGGGCATCGTCAGGGTTAAAGGGGATAAAGATAGGTAACCGTATTAAACACATCCCGAAATGTTATGATTAAATTAGTGAAAATTTGATTATAATATTAGGTTTAAGAATTTTTATTCTCAATAAAAAATACAAATTTACTTACTTGAGAACAACAGGTTAACTTAAACAATAGTTGCAATTCGTCGTTACTTTACTACCCATCTAATGTATTCATGTTGGTGACTTATTATTCGTAATTACAAATTGTGCTAATTTAGTTTTGAATACATTAAATGAGTGTACGTTTTTTATGTGTGAGGGTATTCTACTATTATACAGTTGTGCCCCTTCAAACTTCACACCTCAACACACACGTCAACTTACAGCATTCATGATTGTAATGATTGTAATGATTGTTTATTTCTGCAAATAGATCTTTTTAAAGACACTTTTACAAGTCATGTTATTTTTTTAATATCTAGTTGGCATCGGCATTTCCTAACTGACGACCTCTGAGAAGAAATGCCGAAACAAACTCAGAGAATCATGGTCTCTTTTAAAGTCCAAACATTTGTGTTTATAGTATGTGAACCTGACTATGTAGGGTAAAGTCTGAGATGGCCTTTTGAAGAAAGCATCAGTGCAGTTTTGAGTTGACCTGTCCATACTGACAGCACGCATACGTCAGCCATCGTGTAGCTCAACCAACATTGAGGGAGCTCAACGACCCGACGCACGTCAATGCAAGATCAGTAGGACATTTGTGTAGGTCAATTTAAAATCCCAAAGCCGCCAGACATTAAAAGTGGCTACTTCCCATTTGGTAAACTTCCCATCTGGTAAACCTCAAATTATACCTACTAAAAAGTTGCGTTTGGTAAACATTTCGTTATTTCATACATTTATTCCCATTTGGTTAGTATTTTTATTTTGTATGGTACAGTCAATGTCAAATTAATATTGAAATTAGATCAGTGACTTATATGTAAGAACAGAGCTAAAGTTGGGGTTTAGGACTTCCGATATCATACAGCAACTTTTTTAAAGTGGGCAATTTTGATTTGAATTAAGGAACATTATTGTTTAATTATGTTGTTACCATTAACTTTGTTAAAAATAATTGTTTAAAAACATTGATTTTTCAATTTGTAGTCAATTTTTTATGTTATTTCTTTATGTTATTGTTTATTTTTAAAGTTGATTTTGTATGTTGATGTCTTGTGTGATGAAAAATTGAAAGAACTGATAAATCTTGTCATTGAAGTGTTATTTTTCTTGATTTTTTAACAAATTATCAAAAGTTGCTTGTACTTATCACTTTTTTCTTTTTATTGATTTTGAACTGTGTAGTGTAGTCTATTTTTTATGTTATTATACCAAATCTGTGATTATTGTTATTTTTTATTTTTGTCGGTTTTACAGGTAGTTGTCTTGTATTATAAAAAATTGAAAGAACTGATAAAACTTGTCATTGAAGTAGTCAAATCAAACTGTGATTTTTCGTATTTTAACAAATTTTTAAGAATTGCTTGTATCACTTTATAATTTCTTGTTTTTTATTGATTTTTAACTTTATAGTATAGTCTTTTTTATGTTATTATACCAAATCTGTGATCTTTGTTTATTATTAAAATTGATTTTGCATGTAGATAATTTGTGTTATAAAAATTGACAGAACTGATAAAACTTGTCATTGAAGATTTCAAATCGAACTGTGATTTTTCTTATATTTTTTAACAAATTATCAAGAATTGTTTGTGTGCCATTTATTATTTCTGTTTTTAAGTTTCAATGTGTATAATATATATACATAATCTGACTATTGTACCTGTTATTAATAATATATGAATGTTAAATTATCAGTTTCGTGTTTTCTTTTTTACTTGACTGTACCCATTTCAACTGAAAGTTTACCAAATGGGAAACAACACTTATAATTACTGAAATGTTTACGAAATGGGATTAAATGTATGAAATATAAAAAGTTTACCAAACGCAACTTTTTAGTAGGTATTATTTGAGGTTTACCAAATGGGAAGTAGCCTTAAAAGTTTATAAGTGTGTTTATCTAGGTACCTACAAAGTGCTCACATTCACATAATTATGTATAAAATTACAATAATGTATATTGAACATAACAATCAAAATAATGTCATTATATAAAATTAATGTAAAAAATAATAATATTTAAAATTGATATATAGAATTCATGTCAAAGATAAAATGAATAATGTCACAAAAAAAAATTGAGATCTATGTATAAAAATCATGTCAAAAATATAAAATATAAAATTATGTCAAAAGAAAAAAAAAATATATAAAAGTTAACCTCAATGTATGAGATTGATATATATAAAATATGTCCAAATTATAATAAATAACATAATAAATGGTTTGATAGCCCGGTTCATTAGAACTATTCAATCCCAAGCAGTTTTATCATCCATGTAATCTTTTAATGTATAGTAGCCTTGAGCACAAAGTTTCTGTTTAATAAAGGATTTAAATCTGCTGAGACTTAATGTTTGTATATGGGTTGGGATTTTATTATACAATCGTATGCATTGACATTTAAACGATTTACTTATCTTCTGGAGCCTAGTTGCAGGAACAATAAATTTATTCTTATTCCTGGTATTAATATTATGGATATCACATCGCTTTTCAAAAAGATTGATGTTCTTGTGAGCATATAATAGATTTTCGTAAATATACTGCGATGGCACAGTCAAGATATCAATCTCTTTAAATTTGTCTCTCAGTGAATATCTGGGACTTAAGCTGTAAATTGATCGAATAGCCCTTTTCTGCAACACAAAAATAGTTTGGATGTCAGCAGCATTCCCCCACAACAGAATGCCGTATGACATCACGCTATGAAAATAGCTAAAGTACACTAAACGAGCTGTTTCTATAACTGTTAAAAGACGTATCTTTTTAACGGCATAAGCTGCAGAACTAAGCCTCTTCGATAATTTCTCTATATGTGGGCCCCACTGAAGCTTAGCATCCAAGGTAATGCCTAGAAAAACTGTGGTATCTACAAGATCCAACTCTTCACCGTTAATAAGTACACTGGTTTTTTACCTGCCTAACGTTAGGCGACTGTGATATCCTTTTTAGCTACTTTTTTCTTTTCACTATGGAAACAGATCAGCTGTCCAGAGTGATCAGAGTCCAGTAGGTTAATAATTTTCTTATGCATTGGTATAATATTGGTGTAAATATTATCTAAACATGTAGCTGAAGTAGCAGTAATTCTAGTAGGCTCCAAAAATAAGTTTCTTAGATTATATGACTGGAAAAGATTGATGATTTTAATGCTGGCACCTGAATTTTCTAATAAATTAACATTGAAGTCACCACATGTGATAATTGATTTATTTGTATTATAACAGGCTTTATGAAGCACTTCATCCATCACCCCCTCAAAACAGTCATACACCCCAGTTGGTGGCCTATATACACTTATTATTATGAACTGTTCTAATTCTACACAGGCTATCTCAATTGTTCGCTCAACAGAGAGGCTCACTATGTCTTTACGCTCTTTGAATTTGAGTTGATTATTTAATAAGATTAAGGAGCCACCACATTCTTTTACCATCGTTAGTTCTAAGCTTTGGGAGAACTAAGAAGCTAGCGCGACGGGAACTACGTTGGCTAATCTGTTTTATTTTGGTAAATGTTAAATCAGTCTGAATATTTTTGTCAAGCACTTTTCGAATAAAGATGCACGTAGCTTGGTTTCGCTATAAATTTGGCTTGTTGGTGTAAGCCGTGGGTACTGGAAAATCATCTTTACTACTTTATTTTGTAAAATTTGTAACTCATTAATTTTTGTTTTAGCGGTAGTACCCCAGATTTCAATTAGATATTGTAAGTGTGGTTTAACTAACGCATTATATATACTGTAACGCAACTTGTTGGGAATGCATTTAACTTAGGTACGAAGCGAACCGAGTAATGACGATAGTTTTGATTTTATATGGTCTAAATGAATATTCCATGATAGAGAACTATCTAGTCTTAAGCCCAAGTATTTTTCACATGTTTTTTGTTTAAGAGGTATGTTGTTTATTAACAATGCCGAATGGGCGGGCAACATTTAATTTTTTGCCGTCTCACCGCTAATTTTTCGTTTCGCATTAAACGAAAAATTAGCGGTGAGACGGTTTATTGACGGGTTACGTAATAAAAAATTAAGTATTATTTTAGCAGCTCGTAACTATACAACATTAAAGGATGTCATCCGAGCCGCAAAGGATGAAGAGATGTCTTCACCCTCCACCAGCCAGGAGGATTCGATCTACGCAGGAAGTCCCGATAACTCAGGTAGGTCTTATTATACTAAGCGATTTTCAGAACGTAACCCCTTTTTCCGGGGTAATTCTCGCCCTAGGAATTATCAAGGATATAATTTTAGAGGTACTCAAAATTGGTATAACAGTGGACGGTATATTAATAGAGGTCAGCAGAGGCGAGGTAACTACCAAAACCAGAACCGAGGTAGAAGTGATTATAATTATCGGAATAATAGGGGTAACAATGGTTCTCAAAGTGTGGAAAATAACATTCACATAGTAAATCAAGAGGAGAACAATTTTGACCACAATATTGAACAAGGTCAATTAGAATCAGTAGAGTTTTTTCGACCCTAAATTTATTTTAGCATGTAACCTTAATAGTTCGATAGAATGTTTTGTCAACAATTCCAAATATAGTTGGCTCGTGGACACTGGTGCATCGCTATCGGCAGTGAAATCTGAATCCATTAAGCACTGGAATATTCCGATGTTTGATGAATGTATTACAATAAATGGAATTGGAGGTACGGTAAGTACACTAGGTTTTGTTTATCTAACACTAAACTTAAATGGATTGGAATTTGTACACAAATTTTATGTAATAAAGAGCTTGCCTTGCTCAGCATACGGAATAGTTGGTCGCGATTTCTTAGAAAAGTATAAAGCTATTTTAAACTATGAAGACAATACCATAACTTTACAAATATTTGATAAACATGTTACCTTACGGATGAAATCGGCAATGGCAGGAAATAATACATTTATTACTATACCAAAAAGATGCGTTTTTTTTTTTTAAATGGATACCTTTTTTAAGGACGACTGTGTCGTTTTACCAAAACAGTTATGGGAAGGCGTTTTTATAGCTGGAAGTATATGTAAACCCATACAAGGTCTGATTTCTATTCAAGTTTTAAATACGCGAGAAAATGAAATTAAACTTAATTATTTTAGGCCTGATTTAGAAAAATTAAGTGATTATTCCATGTGTAATTTTAATAAGAGCGATCATTTGGATTGCGAAAGGGTTAAGAAAATGTTGTCAAATCTTAATCTAGAACATTTGAATAGCGAGGAACGTAAATCAATTCAAAATATTTGTGCAAAATTTGCAGATATATTTTATTTACCCGGAGACAAATTAACAACCACTAGCCTTTATGAACAAAATATAGCATTAAAACCACACTCGGAACCAGTTTACGTAAAACAATACAGGCTACCATTTTCGCAGCGTTTTGAGATAGAAAAACAGGTTAATAAAATGTTATCTGAAAATATTATAGAACCTACTTGTAGCGAATGGTCAAGTCCTGTGTTATAACACCAAAAAATGGGGATTAGTTATAGATTTCAGGAAGTTAAATGACAAAATAAAAATAATGGATGACCGATTCCCTTTGCCAAATATAACAGATATCCTTGATTCTCTTTCAGGGTCTGTGTATTTTACACAATTAGATCTCTCTCAATCTTATTATCAGCTAAAACTATCACCGGAGAGTAGAAAGTGTACAGCATTTACTACACCCAACGGTCAGTATCAGATGACACGGTTACCAATGGGATTAAAAATTAGTCCAAGTTCCTTTTCAAGGCTAATGACTGTTGCAATGTCTGGCCTAAATTACGAAAAAATGTTTGTTTATTTAGATAATATAATCTGTTTTGGAAGAAATTTAGATGCTCATAACAAAAATTTAATTGATATTTTATTGCGGTTGCGGAAAGTAAACTTGAAACTAAATCCAAGTAAATGCGAGTTTTAAAAAAAAGAAATGTTATTTCTTGGGCATGTCATATCAACTGAAGGCATAAAACCTGACCCAGAAAAGGTTATAGTAGTAAATAATTTTCCCACACCCAAACATGTCGATGAAACAAAACGGTTCGTAGCATTTTCAAATTACTATCGCAAGTTTATTCCCAATTTTGCTCAAAAATCATTAGCACTAAATAAACTTTGCCGGAAAAACGTTCCTTTCATATGGACTTCAGAGTGTCAAAATTCATTTTTAGAAATTAAAAAGTCCTTGATATCCCCTTTACTTCAATATCCTAAATTTGACGAAAATAACACATTTATCTGCAAACGGACGCTTCAGGTTATGCCATAGGTTCTGTATTAAGTAACGGAGATAATAGACCAGTGACCTATGCGAGACGGGGTCTTAACAAGGCGGAACTCCGTTACCCCACTATAGAAAAGGAGTTGCTCGCCATTGTGTGGTCTGTAAAGTATTTTCGCCCTTATCTTTACGGTAGGAGATTCATTATAAGAACGGATCATAAACCATTAATTTACCTCTTTAATATGGTGAACCCATCTAGTAGATTGACAAAATTTCGGCTTCTATTAGAAGAGTACGATTTTAAAGTAGAATATGTTCATGGTCACGATAATGCAGCTGCAGATGCATTATCGCGAATTTCCCTCAGTAGCGAAAATTTAAAAAACATGAATGAAAATATATTATCCGTTTTAACAAGGGCACAGAAAAAGAAAAAAGCGGAATATTTTAATTCGGCAGTGACTGAGACCCCTGACAACGATTGGACTGACCACCCAAGAGTGGTTGAGGTTCTTAAGTCGCCAGAAAATTATAATGAACTAAGGTTTTTTAATGAACATGATTGGGAAGTTTTGAAAGAAAAGGTTACTGAAGAAAGTAAATACTACGCGTACTTAAGACCTTTATCTATTGTTTGTATGAAACCAACTACCCGATCGCATTACTCACGAGCTGATTTTGCAAAGGAGTTGAGTTTATTTTGTAATCAAATAAAAGTCGATTGTTTATATGTTTTAAAAGATGATTATAATAATAATATAATTAAATCGTTAGTGCAAAGTATTAATAAATTGACGGACTGGTCCGGACCTCGTCTTTGCATTTTAAAGGGCATAAAGAGAATAAGTGACAAAGACACACGCAGAGTAATACTTAATGACTATCATATGCTCCCTAGTAGCGGCCATGCCGGTATTAGGCGTATGATTAGTAATATACGTAAACATTATTTCTGGCCTGGCATTGAATGCGACGTAACCAACTTTGTCAAAAAATGTGACAAATGTCAACGTCAGAAGCATTTTAAATATGTCAAAGAGCCGATGGTTCTCACAGATATTGGAAACTCGGCATTCGATAGGGTATTTTTAGATTTAGTGGGCCCATTAGATAAGGATAGTAGTAATTATAAATATATCTTAACGCTTCAATGCGATCTCACGAAGTTCGTGGAAGCGTATCCCCTTACATCAAAAGATACAGTATCAGTGGCAACTTCTTTGGTTAACAATTTCATATTACGTTTCGGTATTCCTCGAGAAATAATTACTGACAAAGGAACAGAGTTCATTTCAGCTACTATGCAAGAAGTGTGTAAATTACTTAATATTACTCATTTAAAGTCAACTTCATATCACCATCAAACAATAGGGTCCCTTGAGAATAGTCATAATAATTTGGTTTCCTATTTACGTATTCAAACTAATAATCAGACGCAAAATTGGAGTTCTTGGCATCCTTTTTGGTGTTTTGCTTTCAATACTACCGTTCATACTTCAACCAGATATACACCATACGAATTAGTGTTTGGCAAATGTTGTAATATACCTAGCAACTTAACAGAGGTTTTAGATCCCCTTTATAATTTCTATGATTACCCATGTGAATTAAAATTTAGATTGCAAAAGTCACAATTGGATGCAAAAAATAATTTAATTAAATTCAAAGAAAACTGTAAATTGTATTATGACTCTTATGTTAATCCTATTAAGTATAAGCAAGGTGACAGGATTTTATTAAAAAATGACGGTCGTAGTAATAAGTTGGATCCATTATATGTGGGACCGTTTTATGTAGTTAGGGATGAAAGTCCAAATGTGATTATTTTAGTTAAGAATAAGGAAATATCTGTTCATAAAAACAGAACAAAAATGTATTTTGAATAATATTCTACTCTCGTATATTCTAATGTATTTGACGGTTAATTTTTTATTTTTTTATTTTTGTATTTCGATATTTACGTTCAGATTTTAAAATTCTAGTTATTATAATGATGTGTATTCCAAAATTATAAAAAAAAAATGTACAAAAAAAAAAAGGGGGCTTTCCTTTTCTTTTTTTTTCTTTTTTTTGGCAGGGCGTGTAGTGTGAGCCCATTGTAATACTTACATTGTGTGTAATACTTACATTGTATGCTATCTACTGTCAGTAATAAAATGTATCTCAACTGAGTAATACGTTTCTTTACTCCTCAACACCGTTCATCCCTACACAGCGTTTAGGCACGAATATAAAGAAATACTTGATGAAGAAGAAGATAATGATGAAGAAGAAGTGAGAATAGAATTAAATACGTCTAATGAGAAAAATAAAATAAAGGAAGATAAATGTGAAATATTAAAAGCCACCAAAAATTATGAAAGACCAAGAAGATCACTTGAAAGAATTAATGAACCAGAAGAAGATAGAGATAGAGGTCAACTATACACCGTGAAATTATATAGGTTTATGGATCGAAAATTTTGGACTCTATATCAATAATGGAATCTATTTATGTAAATTTTAAATAAAATAAAGATATTTTTTTTTATAAAAAATGTGACAGACGAACAAAAAACTAGAACGAACCTAGGATATATGGTAACGCCACAAAATTTAACGTACTACGATTACTACGATCGATATCATTCAATGTTACTCACACACACAAACAACTAAGCAGTAAACCATGCCGACAAACAAAGCCGACAGAAATCATAAAAGCCGCCCGCGCCGCGCTCGCTGCCGCCAACTTACCTACTCGTGTCATGTTGCCGCCAAGCCGCAAGGCCGCACTATTATTACCTACCTAAAACTGCGCGGCGAGAGCGCGGCAACATTGCGCCCGGTCGCCATTTCTCCAGTTCTGCTGCAACTCGCGCGCGATAAGGTTGCATTGTTTACGTTTTACGTTGCCACGCGAAAATGAGTCGTCAGTACGAATATTCGAATGCGGAGTACTTAGCAATGGTTCAGCTGTACGCTGTTGCCAACTACAATTTAGAAGAGGCCAGGCGGTTGTATTCCCGGCCGGAACATTTAAATGCGCTGCGGCTACGAGGGATTGAAAGTCCTCAAGTGCCTTCACCACATACCATCTTGTCTGCAACTCAGCGCCTTCTCGACCATGGGCAATTCCGTGTACCAGCTCACGCGCAAGGTCGAGGTCGCCTGAATAACTCGCCGGGGATCGAAGACGCTCTTCTGGAGTACTTCGAGCGGGATCCGCGGCGAAGCACAAGAATGGCGGCACAAGAATTTAATGTTAGCCAATACTTCGTATGGAAAACATTAAATACTAATAACTTGCATCCATATCATTTCCGTCGAGCTCACGTCATCAACAACGACGATGCACCGGCAAGAGTTGCCCTTTGTCATTGGTTGCTAAATAATAGTAACGCTTCCATACTTTGGACAGATGAGTCATTGTTTACTCGAGTGGGACTGTACAATGTACACAATGAACATTACTGGGCTCTTATGAACCCACACTTAATACGGGAAGATCATCACCAAGTTCGATTTAGTGTAAATGTGTGGGCCGGTATTATAAACGACCAATTAATAGGGCCTGTTTTCATTGAAGGCCATCTAACGGGCAGCTCGTATTTAGACATGTTACAAACGGTAATATCGGAGCTGTTAGATGATATCCCTGTAGCGTACTTAGCAGGGATGTACTATCAGCATGATGGCTGCCCCGCCCATTATTCAAGTGTAGTGCGTGCCTACCTAAACACTCAGTTCGGTGATCGGTGGATAGGCCGCGGCGGTCCCGTGGCTTGGCCGGCTAGGAGCCCGGATTTAACGCCTTTGGACTTTTTCTTGTGGTCGGAAATCAAAAGACTTGTTTATACCCGTGAACATGAAAATCGTGACGAGTTACGCAGTGCGATAGTGGACGCCTTTGATAGAGTGAAAAGTGACAGAGACACGTTAAGAAAGCTAAAAGACAATAGTATAAAACGGGCACGTTTGTGTATTGAACGCGGCGGACTCCATTTCGAGCAGTTGCTTCGGTACAGAGAAGTGTGAATAAACTTTTTGCAGGTAACTTGTATGTAAAGTTGATTATTTTGTAAATAGCTCCAATTTTTTAAATACGCCTGAAATACCTACCCAACCTCTTGACTGTTTCAGCTATCTGTTTTTAATTATTGATACAGTAAATACCTAAAGTTATTTATTGAAAAGTTATGTTCATGTAAAGTATTTCTGGCGGTCCTAAGCCCGTGGAAAGTATGAAGGAGAAATTGGAGTACAATTTACGTTATTCCGTGAAAATGTTGCCGCAATGATTGGTGCAGCGGCTGTACAAGCGACTGCTGCGCAAGACGTCGCGAGTTCGATCCTCGCACGGAATTGTATGATCTGCAGGTAATTGTTCTGTGTGTGTGTTAACTCTCTGCTTGGGGAAAAGTTTAAAAAAGAAAGGTTTTTTTAAAGCTATGGTAATACCTAGGTACCTACTTAATTTTTAATCCCTTTTATCTAATTGGAATGTAGGTTTTACGTTCGTATCTCGTATCAGCTGATTCGCTAAGCGCCAATCTTGTCGTATTTCAATTTATACCTAGATAGGTAAGTTACGTAGATAGGTGTAAGTAGATACCTACCATCAATTTCGTCGCCATCTGCATCGTATTGCGAAATAAAATTTATTTCAATAATAAAATGACATCAATAAAGTATTGACCTACTAGCTTTTAAATAACGCGTAAGTACTTATTAGGACTTTTCGCTCAGACAGCCGTTTAGTACCAGCTGGCTGGCGTTCGGGTCATTGCCCCGCCGCCGCGCGTCTTTGATAAGTAGCGAGTTGGCGACTGCGGCCGATGTTGAATGAATTATTGGTGCACTACTACTAGCAAACTCGATCAAGTGAAAATATTCTTTTCACTAGTTAAATATCGGCGGACAGGATTTCTATTAAAAAATATTTATTTATTAAAATACAAGTTTATTACAGTAATTGTTCTACCAGACTGTTTGATTTACATTCAAATATCAATAGCTAACTTATTGCTAATTATGCATAATCGATTACACGCGCATCGCTCATCCGGTGCGTGGTCATCAATTGTTAGGTTGACGCAGGTCGCCTGATTGCTTAACTCCTCCCTCCTTTAGCTGGAAGCGCGTCCCGCAGCTTCCCGCAGCGTCCTCGCTGCAACTGTTCTCCGGACTCCTTTTTAAGTTCATCCACTGGTAGATTTTCCAAACGGCTACTCCCACAAAAATGATGTACAGGACAATCGTTGTCCAACTTGGAGTGGCCATTAAAGTTTGCCAATCAATCTCGTTGTCGTCTTGAATTTCTTGTGCTCGGTCCATCAACTCGTGGATGCTGTCTAATGCAATGTCTTCGAGCTGCAAGTTGTAGTGGATGTTATCTTCTGGGATGGGCTTTGTATTCGGTAGAGGGATGATCTCGTCTATTGTCATAACGTTTGTGTTTGTCTTCAAGGTATTGTTCAGTATGCCCAACTGGCAGTCACTAGTAATACTGGCTATATGGATTCCAGATAATCTCTTATACTCTGTTTTAGAGCCGCATCGAGATCTCAAGATTTGTTCTTGATTAAGTATTATCAGCCATTTATTTTCTTGGAGCTTCTGTATCTTCCCTTGTTTGAGATTCATTCGCGCTCGAGTACAGTTTGGTGTTTGATGCTTTATTAGTGATATTATGCAGTCTTCAGATGAATCCAGGGGTTGGGTGTTAAGAGACTCGCAGAGGTTGGTATCTTGCGTAATAGTCTTGCAGCTTCCGTCAAGGTAAGAGTACTCCTCGCTTCCCAGTGCTAGGAATTTGGACTTGGGAATTATAGTTAGGTTTTGTTTATCAGGGATGGAGTATATATGGAGAAGGTCATATTGGTTTGAGTCAATTGAAGGGATATCTAATACAAATGTTAGTGTGTGTTCTGTACTGTAAGCTTTTACGCTAATGGATTTTTCTATGATATGTATATTTCTAATACTAATTTGATCTACTGGTCGAAATTGATTAATCTTTTGTATATTTTGCAGTTCGTTCAATAAACTATAAGGAGGAATTATACTAGGATGCATTACGCTTAATTGGGCGAACGTCATAGCGTCTTCTAAAACTATTAGCTTATCTAGGAGGATCTGTAAACTAAAATCTATTTGAATGTATAAATCCAGGAAGTGTATACGGTCTGTAGTTAAATTATTTCTAATAGTAGCATTTTTCAAAACGTCAGCTAATTTTTTCTGATTTTCACTGAGAATATTAACTTGTTTACTAAATTCATCTATAGTATTTTTAGCTAAAAATAAAGATTGCTTTTCCGAGTTTTGCATTTTACTAACTGAACTATGTATTGCTGCAATTTCCTTTTCTAATCTAACAGCATCATCATAATCTAGATTTCCTGTAATTGCTTTTATAACAGATCCTAACCCATTTATTATACCACGCCTAACTCTAATATGAGGCGCAATAAACATAATTTTCTTACTTATTAAGTTAATACTAAGCTCTATCTGATCTTTATACGTCTTATATGTATCTCTAGTTCCTAAAATACTAGCCTCGGTGGTCTTTGTGCTAGAAAACAATGCTATTAATTTTATGGTAGTTTCGTGTAAATAGGAAACGTTATAAACACAAGCTAAACTAAAAGTGTCGACCTGTTTGAGAACCTGTCCTTCTTTCAGTAGAAGTATTCCATTGTCGTTATTGACTGGGCTTAAAGTCAAGTTGGCGGTTGCGTAGAGCACGCAGGCTCCTGCGATGAGGGTCCTGGAACAAGATGTGGTCGTCGTAGAAGCTTGTAATGTACCCTAATAGATTTAGAATTTGGATGATTCCCTATTATCTCTGCTATATTATTAGGATGTAGATGTATAATTTTGTACGGACCTTTAAAAACCGGCTTCGTCTTATCGTTGCGCGCAGTTTTTGCCACCTGCTTGTACACCATTTCACCTACCTTGAATGTTATTTCTTCTGCTGCCTGATTCCGCTTTTCTATTACCTGTTCCTTGTTCTTTGACATATGCGCTGCCAAGCACTCCTGCACAGCTTCGGCGTTTTGACGATGTTTAAGTACGTAATCTTGATAAAATTCCTTGGGATAAAATAACTCTAAGGGATTTCTAGAAGCTGTATGACCAAACAAGAGTTCTCGAGGCGTGTAGCCTGTGGCAGAGTGTATGGAATTATTGTATGCTATGATTGCGTACTTCATTATTAATTGGATTGGGTCTTCTTTATTCGTCATCCTCTGTATTCGTACTATCTCGCCTATAGTTGAGTGGAAACGTTCTACAGGAGAGTTAGAATTTGGGTTATACGGTGTTGTAAAATGTATGTTTATGTCATGTGATGCGCATATTTCCTTTATGACGTCATTTTCGAACTTGCTGTCAGAGTCAGTTGTTATTTTTAAAGGTAGGCCTATGACTGAAAATACACTTATTAATGCTTCAGCAATGTGTATACTACTGGATGCATTTAGTGGAACGGCTTGAGCAAATTTTGAAAAATTATCTATTATGGTTAGGAATGTCGCTCCGCCAGTAGAGTACAGATCCATGAATAAGTGTTCGAGAGGCTTTGTAGGAGTTGGTGTAAGAGATAACGAAGGTTTAAGTGGATTCCTCTCATATTTAGCTTTTAAGCAAATGTCACATTGGTTTACGTATTTTTGGACTGAAAGAAGCATATTAGGCCAATGGTAATTTCTATGGAGTTGTTTATAAGTTTCTTGGATTCCGCGGTGCATTGTTTTACCCTCGTGCGTTTTCTTAATTAACTCCTGTTGCTCTGTTTTGTTTTCTACGAGTGTAACGCGAGAATTACATCTTATTAATTTTGGACCTCTATCATTAAAAATAGTCGTATAAACTCTGGAAAAATCTAGGTACAATTGTTCTTCGTAAAAATAACAATGAAATATCCGATCTGCTATTGTGTGCTCTTTAAGAAATTTAATGATTTCAGCCTCTGTATTATTTATCGGGATAAAGACATCCTTGATCACAATTCGAGAGTTAGTTGACCTATTCTCTACTCTGTACGTTGAACCTGGTGTGTATCTAATGTGAAACTGTTTCAACTGTCTGTCTATGGCGTCGGATAAGATTGGGATACCCTTATTGTCGTTGTCAGGTTGTGTATGGTTTGTCGATATAAGTTGATCGGGGTTAGTTGTAGTTTCGCTCATTTGGTCTGTGTTAGTCTTGTTAGTGCAAGATTGTAAGTCACTGTTGATTTCTATATCTGGTTGGGCATTGTCATCACTATTTGGGTTATTATTGTTCTGTGTCCTATTCTCTGCCTCTCGGCGTGCATTATCAAAAATTCGGTTTATAATTTCGTCATCGTTATTATCGTCTAGATTAACGGCCAATGAATCTATACTGTTATGAAATATTTTAACTCTAGACAACGCGTCTGCGTTGGTGTTTTGCCTGCCCCTTTTATAAACAACTTTGTAATCGTACTCAGCTAACTTTAATCTCCATCGCGTTAATTTTGAATTAGGGTCTTTTAAGGACATTAACCACGTCAAAGGTCTATGGTCGGTGTATATTATAAATTTGCGACCGTATAAATAAGGTCGAAAGTATTTAATGGCCCATACTATTGCTAGTAATTCCTTTTCTATAGTCGAGTAACGTGTCTCAGTATCTGACAAGGTCCTGGATGCGTAAGCGACCGGTTTATCAGAGCCTACATTGCCTTGTGATAAGACAGCGCCTAGAGCAATATCAGATGCATCTGTTGTCAATATGAAAGTCTGGTCAAAATCTGGGTATTGAAGAATTGGAGCATTTGTTATAATCTGTTTGCATTTGTTTACTGCTTCTATAAATTCATCTGTATGAATTACCTTAGCGTTCTTCTTAAGGCAAGATGTTAGTGGCTTGGTTAATTTTGCAAAGTCTTTTATGAATTTGCGATAGTAGCCTACTAAACCCAGGAATGACTTAATATCCTTCTGAGTAGATGGTAAGGGGAAATCTAAAACTGCCTTGATCTTATCTTTATTCGGTTTAAGTCCTTGGTCGGTCAGTTCATGTCCTAAGAAGTTAACCTGCTTTTGTAAAAACTCAGATTTATTTAACTGTATTTTAAGGTTGTGCGTTTTGAACCTATCGAATACTTGTTTTAGTTTTTCTATGTGCTCTTGTAATGACGTAGCGACAATTATGACGTCATCAAGATACGTGAATACGTTGTCTATTCCTCTTAAAATATGGTCCATTAAACGTTGAAATGTGCTAGGGGCGTTCTTTAAGCCAAAAGGCATCCTTAAAAATTCATAATGGCCTCGTTCTGTAGTGAATGCAGTCTTCTCAATATCATTGGGGTGCATTTCTAATTGATGGTAGCCACTAGCCAAATCAAGAGTAGTAAAATATTGGGCGCGTCCTAGACGGTCTAATATGTCATGGATGTTAGGTAGGGGGTATTTGTCCTCTATTATTCTGTCGTTAAGTCGTCGATAGTCAATCACAAGTCTCCATTTAACCTTTCCCGAAGCGTCTGGTTTCTTTGGGACTATGTGAACGGGGCACGACCATGGTGATATACTTTCCCTAATGATTCCCTGTTTTAAAAGATCGTTTACTTGGTTTTGTATTTCCTTGCGTTGTTGTGGGGCTTGTCTGTAACTTCTTACGAAGATAGGAGTATCGTCTGTCAGTCTTAGTTCGTGTTTCACTGTGTGTGTGAAAGACAATGGGATGTTATCAGAGTGGAAAATGTCTCTGTAATTAAAACATAGCTTGGTGATTTCACGCTTCTCTTCCTCGTTCATGTGGTCTGTTTGTATTTTCTTAAGGTTTTGTCTAAGCTCACTGTCAATGTTTTTATTATCTTGTATATCTAATTTATTTAGTTTAACTGTATTCATGTCAAGTCTCAAGTTTGGTGGTAATGGTTCAAGTCTTAAGGGTCGATTGTTCATTATGATTTTCTTATCATCCGTAGAGTTAATGACAGTTGTCTTAAATGTCCCATTTTTAATTGTAACTACAGCGGCTGGTGACTTAAGTCCCTTAGACCAACAATAGTCATCGCAAATGTATTGTCCGTCAGCGTAATTTGTCTTGATGACAATTAGTTTCTCACATCTTGGTTCAATCCTAATTTTCTTAACCGGGTAGTCTAAATAAATAGGTATCTCAAAACCGGGGGATTTGAGAATCCTATTTTGTAAGTCTATACTACAGTCTAATTCTTTTAACAAATCCATGCCTATAACTCCTTTATATTTTGAGTCTAAGTCGAATAGTAAAAACTTATGAAATTTGTCCGTATTAAACTGTGGAGGCAAAGGCAAAAACGCTATATGTTCATGCTTAGTTATACCGTGCGCAGTTCTAACCTGGAACGGTTCGTACTCGACATATTGTTCAAAAATAGTATCTCTTATAATAGTAGGTGATATCAAACAGTTTGTAGCGCCCGTATCTAGTAAAAATTTACCTTTGTACTCTGGAAGTTCGATATACGGCAGATTGTCTTTGCCATGATTGTTTAACTCTACTGTATTACTTAGCTGTGATCCTCTGGTTCCATGACCCGGGAAAAATCCTGAGAGTAGGGTTCATCGATGGGCATCTCCTGATAAATATCGTTTTGTTCACTATACTGTAAATTATAGCACTCACCATGTTCGTAGTGTGCGTCATCATTGTCCTGATACTGATCTTGTTCGTTTGAGGTGTAGAATAGTTCTTCAAACTGAGGTTTTTGCGGTTTATCTACGGACCTCATAGTAACGTCGGATACCTTTTGTGGCGTGTTTACTTGTTGGTGCGGCATGTTTGGCTGTTGTCTAAAATTAGATGAATTCCTGAAATTACCGGACCCACTGGGCCTAACATTACCTGATGGTTTATTCTTCCATGGAACCATGGGTTGCACCCACTGTTGTCTCTGATCTGGAGACCAGTTATTACGTTGGTTTATAAAATTAGGATTTACTGACCTTTGTTGAAATGGTGTGGTGTTAAATCTAAACGGCTGATTAACCTGTGGTTGAGGTGTAGACAAACTAGGCTTAGGTATTTCTTTTGGTTTGGATTGCATTAAAGGTATATTAAAATTGTTACTAAATTTATTATATGCTAATCGTGCTTCTTCCTGCCTAGCATTTATTATAGCAATTTCTAAGGTTGCTGGATTAGAAATACGTACACCGACAGATACATGGAACTCTAAATGATTGACATACTGATCTATAACCATCTTTTCGTAGTAGGACTTATCGCTATGCTTACCTACTGACTGTAACGTATCTAGAATATCCCTAAGACGTTTACCAAACGTTTCCGCATCTTCGTTTCTATTTCGGCGAATACGCGTAAGTTCCTGCATTACCTGTATTTCGTTTCGCGGTTCTCCTAGCCTCCGTGTTAACGCGGTCTTAATGGCCTGCCAGGAGTCGAGTGATTCCTCGTAAGCTATAGCGTCGATCGCAGTACCGCTCAGCCTACTTTTAATAAGGCAAATAAGTGCTTGGTGATTCCTGACTGGTGGATCTAATAATAACATAATATTTTCCACTTCCCTAATGAAAAAGTTAAGTGTTTTTGGGTTACCATCATATTTGGGCATAAGGTCCCTAATAAACTTCAAGTTAGTCGTATCTGTGCTACTCATTGCCATGGTTAATAATTTTACTATAACGAATACTACTGTCTACCTCTAAGCGATAGCGTTATAATATAAAATGATACTTAAAACGTGATATCTATCTCACTGTTTACCATGTAAAATATAATACGCGTAAATGATTACAATAATAACTAATTGAATTCCTCACTCAGTGTAACTGCTTACCGTGCAATTCGATTGTTATACGGTGCGACCTTAATAAAATTAAATCAATGTCTATCGCGATTATAGCATACAGACAAAACACATTGAATATTTAAAATACATAAATGTTATACGACAGGAAATATAGCACAGGATACTGGGCAAGCGATTCGTACTTACCACAGGAACCTCTGCATCTCCAGCCGGGCCTTGTAGAACAGCAGGACTCCCAATTCTCCGGAACTCCCGCAGGCTGCCACCGATGTAGGTTCTTCTATTCGGGATCGCGAAAATAACGATAGATACCGTTCACTCTATTCGGAGAGGTTTATTCGATATTCGAGTGTCGCGATCCTACCGACTGCGCCAGTTAAATATCGGCGGACAGGATTTCTATTAAAAAATATTTATTTATTAAAATACAAGTTTATTACAGTAATTGTTCTACCAGACTGTTTGATTTACATTCAAATATCAATAGCTAACTTATTGCTAATTATGCATAATCGATTACACGCGCATCGCTCATCCGGTGCGTGGTCATCAATTGTTAGGTTGACGCAGGTCGCCTGATTGCTTAACTCACTTGCCAACTTTTTTATTATGAACAGTAGAGTTAATCTAAGACTTTTTTTTGTTCTACTAATTATCATAAGTTTCCCACCTTTCGGTTCCACAACGACTACAATTTCACGGTGTATAGAAAAAGGAAGACAACTGCTTAATGGAAAAACTTAGTAGAACCCTCTAAAAGAGGAACAGGAAGACCTCGCCTAATTCGTACTGGTCAGGCGGGTAGACCGCGAAAATAATATCATACAGCGAAAGAGGATAATACTACAGGTAGTGAAAATGAATCAGATGAATCGAATGAACAGATAAGTGCAGGGATAGCAATAATAGAACAAATGACATGGAAAGATATAGAAAAGAGAAGCGATTTGGATTTGTGGAAATCTGCGCTAGAAAATGAGTATCTATCTCAGATAAAAAACAAAACCTGGGAAATAGTACCACGACCAAAACAGCGCAAAGTTATTGGTAGTCGATTCGTGTTTAGTACCAAAAGTACTGGCAAGAAAGTACGCCTTGTTGCAAAAGGATGTTCCCAACATCCAGGGGAGGATTTTCATGAGACGTCTTCGCCTGTTGTAAGATCGTCATCCATAAGACTTATAGCTGCTCTGTCGGCTGAATTAGGACTAGAAATCCATCAAATGGACGTAGTAACGGCTTACCTGAATGGTTCACTAGATGAAGAAGTTTATATGGAAATTCCAGATCAATTAAATGATGTTCTAAAGAAAGTAATAGCAAAGGAAAACATTGGTTCACAGAAGAATGTAATAACGGACAAGGATATGCTAGAGACAGCTAAACGCTGGCATGAAACTCTTGATGAATGTGTGGACAGTGTGTGTTTATTGAAAAAATCTTTATATGGCTTACGACAATCAGGGTTGCAGTGGTATAAAAGGTTAGCGAGAATGTTGAATGATATTGGTTTTGAATCATTGCCACAGGAACCTTGTGTTTTTATTGCGCGAAAGGGTGAACAACTAATGTTGATAGGTATATATGTCGATGATATGATTCTAGCTACACATGATAATGTATGGATGGAAAGTGTAAAGGAACAGTTAGAAAGTGCATTTGAAATGAAAGATATGGGGAAAATATCTACTTGTTTAGGAATTGAATTTAGTCGTGATGATGAAGATAGAGTGTACTTAAGTCAAAAATCATATATTGATAAAGTGTTAGAACAGTTTGGTATGAGTGAGTGTAAACCTACTATCACGCCTATAGACGTGAAGGTAAAATTAGACAAGCCTGAATCTATTAAAAATGATGTAATGGAACAATATCCGTATCAGAGTTTGATTGGCGCCTTAATGCACTTAGCGGTGTCAACCAGACCAGATATCGCGTATGCAGTTAATTATTTAAGTCAATTCAATACCAATTATGACATTGAACATTGGAAAGCAGCTAAACGTGTGCTAAGATATTTGCGAGGTACATCTGATAACGGACTAGTATATGAAAGAAAAGGTTTGCCTCTTTTTGGTGTGGTTGACGCAGACTGGGCAGGGAATGCGGTAGATCGTAGGTCCTATTCCGGTTTTGCATTTATTTTGGCAGGTGCTCCAGTCAGCTGGGAAGCTCGAAAGCAACGGACCATTGCTTTATCCAGTACCGAAGCCGAATACATGGCTATATCTGAATGTACTAAAGAGGCCATGTATTTGCGTGATGTGTTGAATAGCGTTGAGGTTAAGAGTGAGTGTGTGATACTATTCAACGATAACCAGGGTGCGATTAAACTTGCTCAAAGTAAGAACTACCATCCACGTACAAAACACATCGACGTACGGCACCACTTTATTCGCGATAAGTGCGAACAAGGTGTAATTGATCTTAAATATTTATGTACTGATCGAATCGGACAAAACATAATGAATGTCTGCATAATTTAGGAATGATGGATGAATGTATGTAACTTCTAGGATTTTGCTCACGACTTCGAGGGGAGGTGTTAAGATAAATATTACGAACACGTGAACGGTGCCATCTAGCGATGTTTCTATTTAGTTTTGTTGTTGCGTCGCGCCGCTGGCTCGGGTTGCATTGTGTCAATAACGCTATGATAATAAATTAGATAAATGCTATAAAAGTCTTTAATATTCCCATACCCTTTAAAGAGTTTTGGGGGCACTATTGTGTTTAAGTTTGTTATTTGCTAATACATTTACTAAGTTCCAAATTCTTTTAGGCTTATTTATACAATTGTTGAATTTTTTATAGTAATATGAATCTTTTGTGTATTGGATTTGTGTGAATACTTGTCTTCTTTTTGTGATAAATTTGAATTCAAGGTTGTTGTCGTCTGGGTTTTCTTTTAGTTTGATCCATAACTCGTTCCTTTGGTTGATGCTGTTTATTATGTCTCTGTTTATCCAGTCATTTAAAGGTGGATTTATAATTTTTGTCTTGATTGTTTTACTTTTATCTATTATCAGTTTTATTTTATCTTCTAATAAGTAGTAGTCATCTCTTAATTCTTCAAAGTTAATTGGTTTGAGTAAATATTGCAGTTTTGTATAGTCTATCGCTTCGTATTGGGTTCGTGTTTTCCGGGGAGGTTTTAATTTCTTGAGTTCAACAAAGATCTGCTTATGGTCGGACAATGATGAATCAATTATTGTCATATGAAAATAATCATTTTTGTGGCTAGAGACATGGTCGAGGATAGATTTTCTTGTTTTTGATTCTCTTGTGCAATATTATTTTGGTTATTTTATTTATAAGTGTGTGACCGGCTTCCTTTATGAGTTGGTTATATTGTCGTGTTGGTCTGTCTTTAGTCAATAGATCAATATTAAAGTCCCCGAAGACTATAGCTCTTTTTCTTCGTTGTCATAGTTTTGTAGAAAGTCTTTTAAATTTTTGTCACCGGGGTTATATACTACACCCACTTCAAGGGCGTATCTCTCTAAGCGTATCCATAAATAATTATTCACTCCTGTATAATCGGACATAGATAAGCTGTGTTTTAAATCAATTTGGACGTACGCTGAGACTCCGCCACCCCTCGAGTCTGTCCTGTAGCTGTAGTACTAGTGTGAGTAGTTATTTATTTGTAATTGCATGGCTTGAGATTCATTGCTAATCCAGGTTTCTGTTAATAGAATAAGATGTATTGTGCCAGGTAGGGCTTGCAAAATGCACTTAAGCTCGTCAAGTTTTCCTTTTTTACATATGCTGCGGGCATTTAGATAAAAGAATCTGAGGCGTGATTTGTTGAATTTAATATCTTGGTAGTTGTTGAGAACTTGGTAGGTGTTGCTATTGAAATCCACAGGTTTGGTTTTCGTAGTTAGTTTTTTGATGAGGTTTTAATAATAGTCGGGGTCTCTCCTTCGTTTTGACGGCGTATAAGTTCATCTTTAAGGTATCTAAGGTATCTTTGTTGAGTTGGAGTCTGGTCCGAGAACATTTTTATGTTTTCTGGCAATTTCTCTTTATTGCGGAGGAGATATTTTGCTAGTGCTGGAGTATCAAAACATAACTTTATGCTGCGGGTTTTGCCAGGCGAGTATTTTCCTAGTCGAAATATTTTATTTGGTTTGGGAAGATCACCAATCGCTAGAAATATTTTCAGGATATCAGCTTCATCCTTAGTAGTTTTGGCCACTGCGCTTGTGGCGGTTTGTATTGAATATTACCATAGTCATTTTTTGTAGTTAAGATGTGATTTGACTAAAATTGTTATTAAAGGAAGCGAAAACGTAGGTGGCATTAAATTATTATTTTAATGCGCCCGGACATGGCCTCAGACGGAGAGTAACAATTAATGTTCAATTCGATTTTGAACTTCGTTGTGAGTGGACGTGCACCGAGGACCACTTTTGTCTGTGACCGCGTGATTGTGTAAAACAGTGTGTTTTGAATATTGCTAAAATATGAACACTGAGGACGAAAATCACATGATGTCGCGCCCGGCCACCTCTGACGCGACATCAGAAGTGGGATTACCACATGCTACGCCCCAGGTCTAAGAAAATAACACGTGTGTTCAAGGAGAATTAAGGTTAGACGAAACTTTTATCCGTACCTTGTTGGAATCGCAAAATCGGAACTTAGCATGTCTGATCGATGCCCTTAAATCGCCGGCAAGTAACGATAAGATCTATCTACCCGAATTTGATCCAAACAAATTCGATAATGATCCACGTGCTTGGTGCGATACCTACTGCTGATCTTTGCCTATCGGAACATAACCTCAGTGGTAGTAGATTAATAATGATGATCAGTAAAGCACTAAAAGGCAGTGCATCGCGTTGGTTAGCGCAAATATCGTATGGAGGGATTACTTGGCCTGAACTTAAAATCCTTTTCAACGCCCGATATGGTTTCTCGGTATATATACAATGTGGAGATGACAATATGACTTTAAATGAAAACACTGGCAATACTGGTTTATAGAAACATTTGTAAACTATCAAATAAATCCGAACATGGAAATTAAAAAAAAAAAAAATTTCTTACAAACTAAATAGCTTAAAACTGCAAACAAAATAAAACACCATTTATAAAAATGGTACACTGACCTGCGATAAGAATGGCAACGCAGCTTGGTTTCATTCATGTTAAAGCTGTGGCCGACGCAGCGACGTAATGTTTGGCGCCATTATTCTTATTGTTATTAATGCTCAATTACACAAATCAAATCACAGAATATTAACCAAATAGTCGGGCATCATTCACCCGCGAGTTATTCACTGATCAATTTATTATTCACAATCACTTTTCGATCACATAATTATGTCGCCAGTCATTAATTTTTTTTATTTTCAATATGTCCGCCGTGTTCTTGAATACACAAACTACACCGACGTATAATGTTATTTCTCACTCTTGATAATAGGTCACCATTAGCAGCCATTTCTTTCAATTTATTAAAAGATATTATTATTCTATTTTTTAATTCCTCAACGGTAGTAACTTCTGTTGAGTATACCTCATTCTTTATGTGACCCCACAGAAAGAAATCCAGGGGCGTGAGATCTGGTGACCTCGCTGGCCACCGCACTGGTCCAAAACGGCCAATCCACTGCTGTCCGAACATTTGAGTCAAACGCTCTCTTGCAGACACCACTGAATGAGCTGGTGCTCCATCTAACTGGTACCACATCTGCCTGTACACGTCCAGCGAAAGTTCGTCCGTGTACTCGGAAACGGATCCGTCGAGGAGTTCAATGAACTTTACAGCATTTAAATTGCCATCAATAAATACCGGACCAATAATAGTATTTCTGTGTATGCCAGCCCACACATTGACCGCAAATCTGTACTGGTGTGAAGACTCCCGTACTAGATGCGGATTCACGCGGCTCCAGTACCGAAGGTTCTGTCGGTTCCATAAACCATTCCTTGTGAATGTACTCTCGTCAGTCCACAGCACATTGTACAGGAAGTCAGGATTCTCGAGATGTTTGGTTTCCAACCAGCGACAGAAAGTTTCTCTTATTGGCTTATCTCTCGGTAACAATGCTTGTACTTTCTTGTACTTATAAGGTCTGCGTTTGTCACGTTTCAAAACTTTTTGAATAGTTTTGTGATTTACACGAAAATGTCGACCTGCATTACGCAGACTGGACGTCGGATTACGATCATAATAATTAATAACTCTTTCGTCTGAAATCACATTTGCACGTGGAGGAGCACCATCTACGTGCGGGATCAAAGATTGATTTTCCCGTATCCTCTGGACAGCTTGTACAATAGTGCGCCCGTGGGTCGGACACATACGCGTGTTCCCATACCTCTCACGGTATGTCCGTACAGCTAAAGCGGCATTACCGTGACACTCCCCATAAATTAAAATCATATCAGTGTACTCCGAAGCGGTATAATTGTAACGAGGCATGATTATTTAATAATAAAACCTTGAAACACCAAGTATTAAGCGTCTAATTTCGCAAAGTTCACTTAGCTATTTAACTAAGTACCTATAATACGTTTATGTGTCCTGTCACTATTAAAACAAAGCGTCAAATTTCGCACAACACAACACAACACAACAACAAAGATACGATAACACTCGCGCGGCGACTTCAAACGGGCGCGGGCGCATCCGAAATTCCAGAGAAAATAAAATGCGTCACAGGCAGTAAGGACGTCCGGTGACACACTGACCGCGTAACCTAGACACGTCGACAAGTAAGCAAAGAGGAAACAAGCAAACTTACCTATCTCTTTCGCACATACATATTTTGCGATTGACATGAGTGCGTAACAGGAAAGTAATAATTTCGTATGCATTTTTTCTTATCTAGCTGTGATGACACGCTTTATGACTCTTATGGCTCGGGCATAAAGTATAATTTGCATTGAGAAAATAAATTTGATAGAAAAGGCGTAGGTTTTTAAAGTGGCGAGCTGGCAACGTAAGTCGTTAACCTGTCGCGTGCTCTGCTGTTTACAAAACATCATGTCGAAAATACTTAAAATGAAAAATAATGTCCTGTGGCTAAACTACTGGATATATTCATTTGATTTTTTGTGTGACGGTTGGGAATATCATGACTTATACGAAGTTTCATTTATGATCATATTGTCCTCCCCACATTGTATATTACCCCCCCCAATATTACCCTACTACTATGATTTGCGATTATTAATTATTAGGAATTTCATCTTCTGGTGGAATATCAAAGCGTATGATGACATCTGAATCAGGTATCACTATCATATTCATATTTTGGTAAAATAAACCTTGCATTATATCGCTGACCTAAAATTTTTACGAATCTGCGTTCGATTTTTTATGAGCACGCTTCATATTATCACTAACATATACAAGGTGTTGATTTGCATCCTCGTCAAATTCAAGGACGTAATTATGCTAATGATTCTCGACCCAAAGCAACAATAAAATGAGTAGGTATTTTTTATTTTTATTTTGCTTGTTTACGGAAATCCGTAAGTGTGAACCAGCCGTATTTAAACGCGGCTCGTCTGTTACTAGCCCTATAACCGCGCTTTCACACATAAACAAACGCAAACAATACATACACAACGCATACGCAACGATCATTCATCGATCGATTCGTAGGTACAAATCCCTAGCCACGCCGCCGCGACCCCGGAACTAACAGTCTGTTTGATGTCGCCGACGCGTGCGCGCGCTTTGCGAATTTCACTTCTCGGTACATCGTTGAGACGTAGGTACGAAGTGCAAGATGACGGACAACTATCCGAATGTCGAGTTGGCAGAGATGGTCCGCCTGTATGCCATCAGTGGAGACAGCCTACGTGGAGCCATCCGGATGTTCACCGAAATGTTTCCCGATCGGGAACCCCCATCACAGAGCTGGAATACTTCCAGCGAGACCCACGGGCAAGCACGCGGCAGGCTGGTCAACACTTTGGAGTGCACCACACTACAGTGTTTCGCCTACTGAAGCGTGAACTGCAACACCCAAAAACTAGAGCTGTTGCGTCATGTTGTCGAGGAGATGTTGGAGGATGTTCCCTGGCACTCCATCGCAACTTGTACTACCAGCAGGACGGTGCCCCCCCTCACTATGGTCGGCAAGTACGCGAGTACTTGACCGAAAGTTTTGGTGACCACTGGATCGGTCGCGGAGGACCTGTGGCCTGGCCTCCGCGTTCTCCGCACCTGACGCCTCTAGACTTTTATGTGCGGGGAGACGTTAAAAGGTTAGTTTACACGTAGGAAGTGACCAGTGTAACAGAATTACGTGCAAGGATCATTAGTGCTTTTGACACTGTAAAACTAATGTGTTAGTGTTACGTAAGCTGAAGGAAAACCAGCTACGTCGTGCTCAATTGTGCGAAGAGTGTGATAGTGGCCACTTTGAACAATACCTCCGGGTAACTTAAGTAGGTAATTTATTTATTTGTACATTTTGTAAATACGTTGTTAGCTTAATCAATTTGATTAGTGTAAATAAATTGATTTCAAATTTGTAACTACGCTAATAATACCTAAGAGTCGAAAGTATCACCACGTACTTACATTTAACTAGCACGTCTTTCCATTTCCATCATAAGTAGATCGGTACACCAACTAAGGTAGGTATTATTGCCGGTCCTAAGCCCGTTAAGTAGGAAGGAAAATTTCAAATCAATCAATTTAATCCACAAATCAAAACAAAATCACTACGAAAACTTTAGGTGGAAGGATCAAGCAAAACTAACATTTTATTAATCATCTGATAACAGGTCAATGAACTTTTCTTTGGCGCACTAGTATTACTGCCATTAGTAAGATTTCCGCATTCCAATGATGCTCAACAATGAGTTCATTATCAAGCAAAATTTATGACAATAATGTAGGTGATTTTCGAAATAAAATTAGGTAAATTAATGCTACCGATCATTCGTTCGCCCGCGCTTGCATTTTGTAAGAAGACGTCGACACTCACGCACACAGCTGCATTGTCGCTGTGTGCGTAGTCGGGTGATTCTGTTTTATTTGTATTGAATTAAGGGTTTAATTCTGAAACACTGTTAAAATTCAACAACAAATAAAAGCAGCACTTTCTAGTTATTGCCCACTACCGTACTTTCAATTGATTATTTATGTATTTTATGACAACCTCCTGAAATTTGACGAGGATGCAAAACAACACCTTGTATAGTCTCGCCTTTTGCATTTTTCATAATAAATTTACAAATACCTTTGGGGGTACATTTCACTGAGTCTCGCATTGCGGCTGATATCAACTATATAATTTATTTTTTTAATTTTTTTAAAATCAGTTTGTGATCCAACCGTTTCACTACAAGTGTAGGAATTAAATGTAAAAAATGAATGAAATAAAACTATTATCAACCAAATTATAAGATTATCCAGGCTCAATGCCAATAACATCATTAAAGATTTCATTTATAGGGAACCCGATCTACTAGAAACGTTAGTTGCATACTTTTGTTTAGTATATAATCCTCTCTTTACATAGCCTGTTAAATACCTATATGGATAGAAAATGTTTTTAATATTACAAAAAGTTCGCAAAATATATTTAAACAAAAAAACCTGACTAGAACAAACATTGTCCCATGCGGGATTCGAACCCGCGACACTTTGGCTTAGTTAGAAGTAGCTGTTTTTAATATCACATTAAGTACTGTAGCGGTACGATTTAACTATGCGCCAAACGTGTTGTCAAATGCGAAACGAATTACGGGACCACATTATGCATACTGTGACGTACCCATCGTAAATTGTTATTAACAAGTTCATTTTCAATGTTTCATAATTATTTTTGATAGATAAGTTTAGATCATTATTATTATATCTTAACATCTTCACACAGCACCATCTAGTTCCAAGCTAAGCAACGAGGCTGGTATTACGGCTGTGCTAATCGGATCGCCATGTCTAACATTTATATGTAACTAGCTGTTACCCGCGACTTCGTTCGCGTGAAATTTCACGAAACATTTAGTGTTCATAATTATTCATGCATTGGTCAGCTCCCGCGTTTATAAGTCATACGGATCTCTAATTCGTTTCTTGTTCTTAAATTAAAGTAGCCTAAGTTACTCCTTATAACGATGGTGAAAGTCCCCACAAAATCGGTCCAGCTGTTGCAATTAGAAGGAACGAAGAGAGAGACAGACAAACATTTTAGAAATTATTTTTTTGTGTAATTACCGTATAATAATATACTTTTATATATGAAATTACAAACAGAAGTTCCAATTTTAAGGAGTATAAAATATTTGCATTGCATCAAGCTTTTATGTGAGTTCAACCTCTATTGAATAAAATCGGATTGAGTTTTCAAGCATGTGTCAAAATAAAAAGTACTTTAAATCAAAAGCAATAAGGAGTGGGTAATGATATCACCTCAAACATAATTCTTTATCTCTTTTTAATCCCGAAATTCAATTCCTAAGGATTGAATTTCGATAAAATACGGAATACGTCTTCCATCAATTCTGTTAAAGAATGTTTATGCAAAATTTGAAGTAGATTGGACCAAGGAATCACGTTGTCTCGTACAAACTTGGTCCCCCTATCCCTCCCCTTATGGGCAATATTTCGGAAAATCCATTCTTATTGGATGCCTACGTCATACAAAGATTACACTCGCCAAGTTTCATTGAAAATCAAAGATATTTCATATTAACTTTGCACCCCCGTTTTACCCCTTTAAAGGATGATTTTTGAAAAAATATTTTACACGTGTTCATAACTTTCAATGAAAAACCTTCAAACTGAATTTTGTAATGTATGTGGGTAATTATAAACAAATCGTATGAATATTGTCATCTGAATGTGGGTAGCCGTCAAACCAGTGACGAGATTGTGCCAGCTGTGTCAGTTGCAATAAATACGTGTAACGGTGACTAGCATATTATTACCTCATCCTGATTCCCGGTGATTCCCTATATCTCAGTGGCGACGAGGATACAAGAATTTCACGCGTGAAGTTATTGAAGTAATTGTAATTGACGGAAAAAGTAAGAAACAATTAAGATGTCGATTGGCAAAATCGGAGAGTTCAAAGTGCAAACGGACGATTGGAGCTTGTACGTGGAACGTCTGGAAAATTACTTTTTGGTGAACAATATCAAAAGTGACTTACGTGTAGCAACGCTGATAACTGTTATGGGAGCCGAAAGTTATGAACTGTTGGTAAATCTATGCACACCGATCAAACCAAACACAAAAACTTTTGAACAATTAACGGTCATCATGGAGAAACATTTGAAACCCAAGCCTAGTATTCTAGCCGAACGATTTAAATTTCGGCAACGTAAACAAAAAGAAGGTGAAAGTGTCGCAGAATATCTGGCAGTATTAAAAAAATTGTCGAAGACTTGCGATTTGGGCGAGTGGTTGGAAGAAAGTATTAGGGATCAATTCGTTTGTGGAATAAGCAGTGAGGTGATACGGCAACGTTTATTTGCGGAAGATAAGTTGGACTACGCAAAAGCGTATAGTATGGCAATGAGCATGGAAGCGGCTGAAAAGAATGCAGCTGTGGTTGTGGGTCATTCAGAAGCGGATAAAACGAATGCAGTTGCTGAATGCCTAGCAATGACGTCAGCTGCGAAAAACGGGCGAGCTATAGGTGCGCGGGGCGAGAAGAAAGGTTCGAGTATCGTACAGAGCGGTCGGCGGCGGCACGATAGCTGGCGCGGCCCGCGCGTAGCATCGGCAGCGCCCGCGCCGGGTGAGCGTGCGCAGCGACACCAACAGTGCACGGCATGCGGCAGGTTACATGATACAGCAGGATGTAGATTTACGCGATATGTATGTCGCGTATGCAACAAGCAGGGACATCTGCAGCGTATGTGTCCCCTAGGAGTGGAGCACCATCACGTGGAAGATATAGATAGTGAGGGTAGCGAGGAGGTAACTATTATTAATATGACTCACTTATCAGTAGGGGAACAGTACCCGCCTGTTTATGTGACATTAAATGTAAATATGAGAAATATTGCTATGGAATGTGATACTGGAAGCGCTATATCTTGCATTAGTTATGAAATATATAAGAAGTTATTTAGTGAGCTAAACATAGTTAAATGTAAAATAACTTTAAGATACTACACGGGGGAAATAGTGAGTCCTGTAGGTATAATACGACCGACAGTGAAATATGGAGAGAAATGTAAAGTGTTAGACTTGTATGTTATTAAGGATGGCAAGACGGTATTACTAGGTCGACAATGGATGGCGGAATTAAAAATTAATTTACCCAATGTAAAAAGCAATAAAAGTAACGTAGGCGTGAATAATTTAATAAATGAGGGGTTTAATGTTGCGAATTTCAGTTCCAGATATTGTAAAGTATTCGAGGATGGTCTGGGACGATTCACCGGTGGCACAGTGAGCATCCATATCCGAGCGGGAGCGCGGCCCGTGTACATGCGCGCGCGCCCGCTGGCGTACGCGCTGCGCGAGCCGGTGGAGCGCGCGCTCGAGCAGCTGGTGCGTGACGGCATCCTCACCCCTGTGGATCGCTTCGACTGGGCCACGCCTATCGTTCCAGTTGTTAAAAAAGACGGTACTGTCAGAATATGTGCAGATTATAAGTTAACATTAAATAAAATATTAGAAGTCGACCGTTATCCGTTACCACGAGTAGAAAACTTGTTAGCACGCATACATGGGGGCGAACGATTCAGTAAAATTGACTTGTCGCAAGCGTATTCACAATTTGAACTAGATCAGTCAAAAAAATATACAGTTATTAATACTCACAAAGGTATGTTTATGTTTAATAGATTAGTATACGGTTTGTCATCTAGCCCGGGAATATTCCAAAAACATCTTGAACAATTATTTGCCGACTTGCCTCACGTGGGGGTATTTTTAGACGATATTATTATCACGGGTTTGAATACTAAGGATCACATAAACAATTTACACTACGTTTTTGATCGATTGCAATCACATGGTCTTAAAGTAAAAAAAGAAAAATGTGTATTTTTCTCTGAGTCACTAAGTTATTTAGGCCACGTAATAAGTAAACACGGGGTGCATACATGTTCAGATAAAATTAAAGCAATAGTAGATACACCACCACCTTCAAATGTATCAGAGTTAAGAGCGTTTATAGGTATGACCATGTATTATGCTAAATTTATAAAGAATGTTAGCACCATTCTCGCACCTTTATACAAATTACTTAGGGTTGATGTACTCTTTAATTGGTGCAAGGAATGCGAAGAAGCATTTTGTAGGATAAAACAACTACTAGCTTCGAGTGAAGTGTTGATACATTATTCCCCAAAATTACCGCTTGTGCTGACGACGGACGCGAGCAGTGTGGGAGTCGGTGCGGTGATATCGCACCTCACCGCGGCTGGCGAGCGGCCCATAGCGTATGCGTCGCGCTCACTCAGTACAGCGGAGCGGGCTTATTCACAAATTGACCGGGAAGCCCTTTCTATAGTCTTCGGTATTAGAAAATATCACCAGTATTTGTACGGTCGGAAGTTTTTGCTTAGGACGGACCATAAGCCGTTAACATATATATTTGGCGATAAAGTAGGTATACCGATTATGGCAGCCTCGCGGTTACAGCGCTGGGCTATATTGCTTTCAGGCTACAATTACGATATTGAGTATGTGTCGTCAAAGAAAAACTGCGCAGACTCCTTATCGAGGTTACCGCAGCAAAAAGAAGGTAAACAAATGAGCACGAGCACGGAAATTACATATTTAAACTTTGTAGAGGATTTCTTACCGGTAACTAACAATCAGGTTCGGAAACATACTGTGAAAGACACAGTCAGGTTGGCCTGCATTGTGCACGGACGAACAAATCAAACCATATTTTGTTAGACGTAACGAATTATACGTGGATTGTGGCTGCTTAATGTGGGGGTATCGGATGATAATACCATCATCATTGCGAAAAGATGTTCTGAAACAACTTCACATAAGTCACATGGGAATTGTTAAAACAAAATCATTAGCGCGAAGTTATGTATGGTGGCCGAATATTGATAAGGATATTGAAGACATATGTCGATGTTGTGACACTTGTGCGGTAGAGGGCTCTGCTCCGCCGCGAGCGCAACCCAAACCCTGGCCTTACTATGCACAACCGTGGAGCAGGCTGCATGAAGATTTTTTAGGGCCGTATCGAGGTAATACTTTTATGATTTTGATAGATTCAAGCTCGAAATGGCTAGAAGTTTTTGAAATGCCACGTACGAATGCAACTCAAGTCATTAAGGTTTTACGTAGTACTTTTGCTCGATTCGGGTTACCAATAGAAGTAGTTTCAGATCAAGGACCTCCGTTTACGAGTACCGAATTTAGTTTTTTTTTGAAGAATAACGGTATACGCCAACTGTTCTCACCAGCGTACCACCCATCTTCCAATGGTGCCGCAGAAAACACTGTAAGATTGTGTAAGTCTGCAATAAAAAAAGCATACAGAGATAATAAAGATATTGATGCAGCCTTACAAACATTTTTGCTTAATCATCGGAACACAGTACAGTGCACAACAGGTGAAACTCCAGCTATGTTGTTACAACGGCGCACATTACGGACTCGATTAGATCTTTTGCGCCACGATAGGGCGTTAGAAGACAGGGTACAGACTGCACAACAGCGGCAGGTTCAAAATGCAGGGGGGGTGAACCGGGAACTAGCCCCACACGACATCGTGTGGACCAGGAACTATGGTAAGGGTGATAAGTGGCTGAAGGGGGTTATTGAGGCTAGAGCCGGCGCGCGCGAGTATGTAGTAGATAACGGTGACGGTCGACTAACTCGGAAACATGTAGATCACATTAAGCGTAGGTCGCGGCTATCTGACTTTGCATATTCTGATAGTTCTGTCGTAGATACTGCTGGGCAGTCTATAAGTCATACTCCAGCAGTTGAGGATGCGGTACCGACACCAAGCGAGGCGGTGGGCGACAGGTCAGCGCCAGAGATAATACGCGAGGGTGGAGACGAAAATGTACATGATGAGTACGTACATCCAAAGGTAGGATCAGAACACTCATTGCCACCGCCGCCGGAGAGTCGTCCCAGACGCACTCGTAAACCCGTCGCTAGATTTCAAGTACAATAATAATATATTATTATTGTTTGATGTTCTTAGATATTATATATTATTGTTTAATGTTAATATATTATTTAATGTTATTAGATTTAAGTTATATGTGTACTAGTGTTGCTAAATTAAAGGGGGAGGTGTAATGTATGTGGGTAATTATAAACAAATCGTATGAATATTGTCATCTGAATGTGGGTAGCCGTCAAACCAGTGACGAGATTGTGCCAGCTGTGTCAGTTGCAATAAATACGTGTAACGGTGACTAGCATATTATTACCTCATCCTGATTCCCGGTGATTCCCTATATCTCAAATTTCAATTGAATAACTTCAAAAACAGCTAAGTTACATACTAACCTTACACCCCCGTTTTACCCCCTTAGGGGGTGAATTTTCAAAATTCCTTTCTTAGTGCTCCCCTACGTTATAAAAGGAATCCCTGTGCAAAATTTCAAGTTTCTAACCCTTATAGTTTAGGCCCTTGGACCAAGGAATCACGTTGTCTCGTACAAACTTGGTCCCCCTATCCCCCCCCTTATGGGCAAAATTTCGGAAAATCCTTTCTTATCGGATGCCTTCGTCATACAAAGACTACACTCGCCATATTTCATTGAAAATCAAAGAAATTTCATATTAACTTTGCACCCCCATTTTACCCCTTTAAAGGATGATTTTTAAAAAAAAATTTACACCACTTTCATAACTTTCAATGAAAAACCTTCAAACCGAATTTCAGTTGAATAACTTCAAAAACAGCTAAGTTACATACTAAGCTAACACCCCCGTTTTACCCCCTTAGGGGGTGAATTTTCAAAATTCCTTTCTTAGTGCTCCCCTACGTTACAAAAGAAATCCCTGTGCAAAATTTCAAGTTTCTAACCCTTATAGTTTAGGCCCTGCGTTGATATGTCAGTCAGTCAGTCAGTCAGTCATTCAGTCAGTCAGCTTCTCCTTTTATATATATAGATAATTATGATGACATCAGATCAGATGGGGAATTAAAAAATCTAATAATAAAACAAGATAAATTTATTTAGTTACATAGTTTATTATCTAAACACAATTTTTTTAAACAAAGAACATTTTTTAAAGCACATATTGAGTCGTGATAAATACAACTTTTTCGTATATAGATAGTCCTGTCATCTTTGACGTTACTGTCTGAATAGACGAGCATTATCCCTTTTTCCCTCTCTCCAACGCACGCGGCGACCATTTTTCGCCATCTTGAAAACGAGAGTCCGTTTTGAAACTGTACCGCGGAGATATCGCGCTGCGCTGCACCGCGCCGCTTCGCTTCTAAAATCCTTACCTTGTGATGAACATTACCGCGAGTGAAATCTAGGAGATACATGTGGAAGTCAATATCAGTGCTGCCATCGGAACGCCGCTGTTTTATGCCGAACGGATCACGCCGTCAGAGAACCGGTGCCACGTGCTGCCGAAATCCAGGTGCGTGTCCTCACACTCCTAGCTCGTCTATTCATCCCTATAACACCACCCTCTAGGCGATCACCAGAATCCTTACATTACAGTCCACTTAAAAGAAAAGAAATATAATTTTCTCGATCGCCTTTCATAAATGGTAAAATTTCTATACCATTTTATGGTCCTTTCGAGCCGGACTCAATCGCATATATCCCGCAGGAGAAGGATTTATATATCCATACTCTCCGTTATAACGCGTAGGTATCTTCTAGAAGTCCCTACCTAGGGGATAAAGCACCCAGCTATACCCCTAGACTATTAATTATACCCATTAAGTGGTCCATTCCGCACCCATATAGGTAATATACGCCCTGTAGCTACCTATATACATAAGTATTATAACTTCCCGCGTAGGTAATACACGCCAGTGGCTACCTACACATATTCTCTTACCGCCCATGTAAGTAATATACGCTCGTAACTACTTACATGCACAATTATTATTATAAAAACTATCATAGCTTCCTTGAAATTCAATATTTGAAGCATCTTTTAGTAATACCCCCAATTCACAATAAAGTTTTTGCCAACCTAGGAAAACTACCGCATAACTACATCTACCTTACGTTTAGATAATCACAGTTTGGTTAATTCGTATATAGGTACTTATACCGACATAAACATGTCGAAAGAAAGGGAATTAACAATATTGGAAGCTAAACGCAATGTTTTATTTGAGCGTATTCAAGACATATACGAGCGCTCAAAAACCGCTAACACTTCCGAAACTAAAAAAGAATCATTTCTCAGTTATTGTATGACAGTAGATAATATTCGAACAGACTTTCATCATTTGTTGGACACTTATAACGCAAAGTTACTTTCAATTAATCCCGAAGCAAAGCCCAATTACCAGGCGTACACTTCGTTCGAGGATCTGTATTGTATCATTAAGCGCATACAATCGCAGTTGGAAGGTAGAAGTGCGAATCACAGCGCCGCCGCCACGGCAGCGCCGCCCGTGCGAACGCCGCGACTACCTCCTATCGAACTTATGTCGTTTGATGGCGATATACGGAACTGGCCATTATTCTATGCTAGCTTTAAATCAACAGTGCACGATAATGACTCTCTGACAGATGCTGACAGGTTGTATTATTTATTAGGTAAACTGTCACCGAAAGCGCATTCCGTATTTGCGGGTGTAACTCCCAGTGCTGAGAATTATCGGGTGATATTCCAGTCACTCCTTGATAGGTATCAAGATACTCGCGTCCTCGCGTCCACCTACTTTGATCAAGCTTTAAATCTTAAACTGTCCGGACCCGCCTCTGTTTCGAATTTCCAGCTGTTCATAGATAACTTTATTACCGCCGTTAACGCCCTTAAAAACTTGAAATTTGAAGATCTTTCCGACTTTATATTATTACACCTTGCTTTAAAAAAGTTCGACCCAGAAACTGTTCGTGCCTTCGAGATGACGGAACGTAATCATAAAATACCTACTCTAGATAGGTTCTTTTCGTTCATCAAAGATCAGTGCCGAATATATCATAATACGCAGCCTAGTGCATGTAGCTCGTCAAATGATAATTACGGTAGACAAAAGTTGAATAAATCACTAAATAGCAAGCGTAATCCCGTCCCTCCTAACCCGCAGTCTTACGTAGCATGTTCAGATTCTAACAATAAAAATTCAAAGTGTCTGTGCAATAATATTGATCACGACCATTATTTTAAATGTCCCGCTTTTAATAATTTAGATCCGACTGCTCGTTTTAAATGTGTGAAAGAAAACAAAGCTTGCGTTAATTGTTTAAGCATAAAACATAAAACAAGTGATTGTTCTAGTAATTCTAAATGTCGCTTATGCAAGCAGCGGCATCATACATTGTTGCATTTCGATAAAAAATCGCCGGTTTCGGATGAGTCCCTCAAACCCGACCAGTCTGTTACGTCAGCGCGAGCCGTTCCAAGCGCCGGGACTACGGCCGCCCCGCACGCCTCCCAGTCAGAGGTATCGTTGTGTACGACATCCATTGCGTATGACCGCAGTGAACGCTCAAGTGTTTGTCACGTTCAGCGCGATGCAAAGCAGCAATGTATGGCGTCCACAACGGTTTTGTTGGCAACGGTACAGGTTATTGTTTACGATATCAGTAACAGACCACATACAATTCGTTGTTTACTTGATAGCGCGTCACAGAGTAATTTTATTACTTCTGATTGCTTCAAACGCCTCGGACTATGGAATAACTATAAAAATACGAAATTAATAATCAAAGGGATCGGTGGGTCGGAAAAATCTTGTAAGGGTTCCGTAGATGTTAAAATACATTCCCGTTTTAATAAGGACATTAATTTTGACATTACCTCGCTTATCGTGGAACGTATTACCGACATGTTGCCTAGCGCGCAGGTGGACGTTTCTCAACTCACACACCTCGAGACGTTACCGCTGGCAGATTCTGACTTTGCACAGCCGGGAAACATCGATGTCTTGTTAGGGGCCGCCATATTTCCACATATATTTTTGCATAATGTGGTACACAGTAAACTACGTAATATACCTCCCGCTATTGAGACGGTATTGGGGTATGTGATTATGGGTACCGTACCTACGTCACACACTTCTAATTATACTATGTCTTGTTGTGCTGTTCTTCAAGAAAATAATATTAATTCTCTTCTCAAGCGATTTTGGGAGCTTGAAGAGATTTCCGCGCCGCCCTCGCAGAGCCGTAAGGACCTCGAGTGTGAAGAACACTTCCGCGCTACCACTGTTCGCGATGACAGTGGTAGATATGTTGTGGCGTTACCTTTTTGTGGTGACCCGTATTCGCTAGGTGACTCATACGCTGCTGCACTTAGACGCTTCTATTGTTTAGAACGCAAACTTGATGCATCGCTCAAGTTACGCGGCGCCTATAATGATATCATTCGCGACTATATAAATAAAGATTTTTTGAGTCCGGTTGTCAACAACGAGGACAATTCTCTTCCTTCGTATTATATTCCGCATCACGGCGTAGTTCGCGAAGACAAGACCTCCACTAAACTTCGTGTGGTTTTAGATGCTAGTTGTAAGACTACATCGGGTCAGTCGATTAACGACATTTTGCATGCCGGCCCTAATCTACAGGGTGACTTATTTAACATCCTAACCAAGTCGCCCTGTCAGCTGATTGCCGACAAATGTTTCTCAATATCGGCGTTCGTGAATCTGACCGTAGATTTCAACGGATTTTCTATCGGTTTGACAACAGTGAACCTTTATCCATATATCAATTTAATCGTGTTTGTTTTGGACTCAAGTCCAGTCCATATCACGCGTTACGTGTTGTCCGGAAGTTGATCGCTGATGAAGGCGACAACTTTCCCGCTGCAGCAGCAGTTGCCACCTCCGCTTTATATATGGATGACATAGCTTGTAGTGTCATATCCGCCCCGCAAGCAATCTCGCTTTGTGAAGAGCTTATTCAGCTCTTCAAGCGAGGCCAGTTTGACCTTGTCAAATGGACAAGCAATTGTAAAGAGGTTCTCGCGCACTTGCCTGATTCTCATAAGGCTTCTCCAGACATTGAGTTTGAGAGGTCTGTACCGCATAAGGTTCTCGGTTTACGCTGGGATAAATCCCGTGATAGTTTCCGGTTTGACGTCGCACCGCCCGATGATAAGTGCACCAAGCGCACTATGCTGTCCACAGTGGCTCGACTATGGGATATACTGGGGTTTGTGGCTCCCACAATTTTGTACGCCAAGCTCTTGATCAAAGAGCTTTGGTTATCAAAGTGTGAGTGGGATGACGCACCTCCCGTCCATATTGTCGACGCTTGGAAGCAATTTTGTATTGAGCTTTCCGCGCTCAATCAAATTGTTATTCCACGTCATCTTGGGTTGGTCGACGGATGTACTGTCAATCTAATAGGATTTGCTGACGCCAGCGAACGCGCTTACGGCGGAGTCGTATACTTGCAAGTCCGCATTGGTCCTAACTACTCCGTGCAGTTAGTTTGTGCCAAGTCCAAGGTCTCGCCGGTCAAAACCATTTCGGTTGCGAGACTGGAGTTGTGCGCGGCTCTTCTGCTATCTCAGTTGCTCTGCAAGGTTCAAGATACAGTTTCGCCCCACTACCCCGTCAATAAGATATACGCATTTTCTGACTCCAAGGTAGCGCTCGCTTGGATTTATTCTTCTCCGCACCGCTGGCAGACTTTTGTCGCCAATCGCGTTACTAAAATAATAGAACTGGTTCCCGCTACTTGTTTCCATCACGTCGCGGGTATTGAGAATCCTGCCGATTGCCTTTCTCGTGGGGTTACTCCATTTAAACTTCTGCAACATCCATTGTGGTTTCGTGGGCCTGCTTGGATTTCCCATGATCCGTCAGAGTGGCCCATACAACCTTGTGACCACAGTGCAGAAGCCGAGGATGTACCCGAACGGAAGTCTGTTTCTCATCCTGTGGTCGTTGAGGTCGCGGAATCTCCGATCTATGCACTCGCACTGCGCATGTCGTCGTGGTCTAAGTTACTACGCGCCATCGTTTGTGTCTGTAGATTTCTCAGGCAACTTCCTAAAGGGGCTTCTGTTTCAAGCTCTGACCTTGAATTTGCAGAGTATAAATTGTTGCGAGTGGTCCAGGCTGTTTATTTTAGCGACGACATTGAAAATTTAATAAATAATGTAGCTTGTTCTCCCGCACTTCTTAAGCTCAAGCCGTTTCTCGATGAGCACGGCATCATACGCGTTGGCGGTCGTCTGTCTAATTCGGACGAACCTTACAACTATAAACATCCTTGTTTATTACCGCGTCGCGACCACGTCGTTGACCTACTTGTTGATTTCTATCACAGGAAACATCTCCATGCCGGTCCAGAGTTGCTTATGTCCTTACTCAGGCATAAGTATTGGATTTTAGCTGCACGGCGAATAATTCGCTATAGAATACATAATTGTAACGTCTGTTTTAAATTCCGTCCTCGCCCGGTCTTTCCTCTCATGGCCGACCTTCCTAGCCATCGCGTCAAGCAGGTAGATAAAGCGTTCACACATACCGGTTGTGATTACGCAGGACCGTTGCAGTACACGCCAGTGCGTGGTCGAGGAGTCAAAAGCCGTAAAGCTTGGCTATGCATTTTCACATGCTTGACGACGCGCGCTACGCATATTGAAGTTGCGACGGATTTAAGTACGGTGTCGTTTCTGGCAGCCCTAAAACGATTTCTTTCGCGACGCGGCCCTATACAATGTTTGTATACCGACAACGGTACTTGTTTCGTAGGTGCGAATTCTTATTTACGCGACCTCTATAAGTTTCTCAACAGAGAGTATCAGACTCGTCTTCAGGAAGAACTTTCCATAAATCACATTGATTGGAAGTTTATTCCGCCCGCTTCACCACATTTCGGTGGATGTTGGGAAAGCATGGTCAAGGTAATCAAAACGCATCTCTTCAAAGTCATAGGCCAACAGATCCTCTCTTATGAAGAGCTTTTAACTGTACTTGTTCAAGTCGCGGCACTAGTTAACTCGCGTCCTCTCACAGCACTGAGTAGTGACCCTGCTGAATCATCCGCGTTAACCCCTGCGCATTTCTTGAACACAGCGCCATTATCGTCACTTCCCGCTCCTGAAGCAGACTCTTCTAGCTTGCTTCAGAGACATACTCTGCTTGATAAACTCGTGCAGTCGTTCTGGCGGCGCTGGCGTTCAGAATACCTTCACCAGCTTCAGGCTAGGTCCAAATGGAATAGTCCTGCATCCCCTATACAGGAGGGTACGTTAGTCATTGTCATGAATGATAATTCTCCGCCACTTTCATGGCCCTTAGCTATCATAGAGAAATTGCACAAGTCTAAAGACGGTACAACCCGCGTTGTTACTGTAAAAACCGCGAAGGGTAGTTACGTGCGCCCTGTTGTACGTCTCTGTCCGCTACCGACTCAGTGAGATCTAGCCCGAAGTTGGATCTCTCTCTTAGTTTAGGTATTTAGTTAATAACTTTCGTTATAAGTGTTCCAATAAAGTTAATTTAGATTAATTTAATTTCATAACGCTGTATTAGCTTGTGGATGGGTTATGCGGTAGTACACCTAACACGGCTTATTTTATTTAGTTTCCTTTTAAAGGCAACCCTTTAAAGCCGGGGGGAAATGGTAACGCCATCTTTTGATTTTTCTATGCATTAGAATTTCGTATATAGATAGTCCTGTCATCTTTGACGTTACTGTCTGAATAGACGAGCATTATCCCTTTTTCCCTCTCTCCAACGCACGCGGCGACCATTTTTCGCCATCTTGAAAACGAGAGTCCGTTTCGAAACTGTACCGCGGAGATATCGCGCTGCGCTGCACCGCGCCGCTTCGCTTCTAAAATCCTTACCTTGTGATGAACATTACCGCGAGTGAAATCTAGGAGATACATGTGGAAGACAATATCAGTGCTGCCATCGGAACGCCTCTGTTTTATGCCGAACGGATCACGCCGTCAGAGAACCGGTGCCACGTGCTGCCGAAATCCAGGTGCGTGTCCTCACACTCCTAGCTCGTCTATTCATCCCTATAACACCACCCTCTAGGCGATCACCAGAATCCTTACATTACAGTCCACTTAAAAGAAAAGAAATATAATTTTCTCGATCGCCTTTCATAAATGGTAAAATTTCTATACCACAACTATAAAAATTGTTAGAACCTTTATAATGATCATACAAGCTTAATAAATTAGGACAACCTCTGTCCTCTAAATTATATATATTCTTATTATTATTTTTATTTAAAATATCCGCAATTAAATGTTGATGGCTTGAATAAGGCACAAACCTTCGTTCCAGTATATCTTTCTATTACGCTCAATCCAACTTACTTGCCGTCTTTGTGGTTTTGTCAAATTGTAGAATGGAAACGGAGGCTTAATTAAAAATACTTGAACTTTTTTATCACATATCAGCAATTTCTTTTACGATAAATTCATTTGCCTCGGTTTTAAAACCTTGAACATCCACTATAACATTCATGATAGCCTGCGCACAATGTTGCTGAGAGGTTTATATTCCACAAGCCGGTCGTTAATAATCAAACAATATGCAGCTGTGTTGTCAGGTATTGATACAGAACATTCAATCTCCAACCGCACGTCCACTGGACCTGATTTTAGACTATCGTTTTGCCTTGAACAATCTAAGATAAAGAGGGGGGCTTTTTCTTTGAAGTCCTTTAAATCTAACAACGGGTCTATCGGACAGTTGTAATATGACTGACGAAATTTCGTATACATTTCGTATTTTTTTTATTATAGCCTTCCTTCGGACATGCACTATGTTCCTTTAGTATTCGTAGTTTGTCCTTTTGTTCCACTTTTGCGTGTCCGTTTGCCTTCTATGGCCACTCTACCCCATGTTGTACCCGCGACTTGCTTGATGTCATCGTCCCACCTCCTTTGTGGTCTACCTCTCTTTCTCTTTCCATCCCTTGGGTACTATTGCGTGACTATTTTACTCCATTTATCTTTTCCCCTGATTGTGTGCCCTGCCAATTTCCACTTTTGTCTCCTTATTTTCAGAGTTATGTCTAGGACCTTAGTCTTGCTTCTGATACTGCTACTCTTTACTTTGTCTTTTCTTTTGATCCCAGTCATACTCCTTTCCATGGCATGTTGGCATACGGAGAGTTTATTTGTTACGTTTTTTGTTAGAGCCATGTTTCGCTCCCATAGGCCAACACAGGTAGGATGCATTTTTTAGAGTATCAGAGAGTCGAAAGCTTTCCTGTAGTCAATAAAGGCTATGTAGTATGTAAGTTGGTATTCAGCGTATTTTTCTATAATTTATATGATCTAGTACTGAGAAGTCTTTGCGGAATCCTGCCTGTTCTATTGGTTGTTGCTCGTCTAGTTTCTTTCCTATTCTTTCCAGAATAATCTTTGCAAAGATCTTATATACACCGTGAAATTATATAGGTTTATGGATCGAAAATTTTGGACTCTATAATGGAATCTATTTATGTAAATTTTAAATAAAATAAAGATATTTTTTTTTATAAAAAATGTGACAGACGAACAAAAAACTAGAACGAACCTAGGATATATGGTAACGCCACAAAATTTAACGTACTACGATTACTACGATCGATATCATTCAATGTTACTCACACACACAAACAACTAAGCAGTAAACCATGCCGACAAACAAAGCCGACAGAAATCATAAAAGCCGTCCGCGCCGCGCTCGCTGCCGCCAACTTACCTACTCGTGTCATGTTGCCGGCGTTGCCGCCAAGCCGCAAGGCCGCACTATTATTACCTACCTAAAACTGCGCGGCGAGAGCGCGGCAACGTTGCGCCCGGTCGCCATTTCTCCAGTTCTGCTGCAACTCGCGCGCGATAAGGTTGCATTGTTTACGTTTTACGTTGCCACGCGAAAATGAGTCGTCAGTACAAATATTCGAACGCGGAGTACTTAGCAATGGTTCAGCTGTACGCTGTTGCCAACTACAATTTAGAAGAGGCTAGGCGGTTGTATTCCCGGCCGGAACATTTAAATGCGCTGCGGCTACGAGGGATTGAAAGTCCTCAAGTGCCTTCACCACATACCATCTTGTCTGCAACTCAGCGCCTTCTCGACCATGGGCAATTCCGTGTACCAGCTCACGCGCAAGGTCGAGGTCGCCTGAATAACTCGCCGGAGATCGAAGACGCTCTTCTGGAGTACTTCGAGCGGGATCCGCGGCGAAGCACAAGAATGGCGGCACAAGAATTTAATGTTAGCCAATACTTCGTATGGAAAACATTAAATACTAATAACTTGCATCCATATCATTTCCGTCGAGCTCACGTCATCAACAACGACGATGCACCGGCAAGAGTTGCCCTTTGTCATTGGTTGCTAAATAATAGTAACGCTTCCATACTTTGGACAGATGAGTCATTGTTTACTCGAGTGGGACTGTACAATGTACACAATGAACATTACTGGGCTCTTATGAACCCACACTTAATACGGGAAGATCATCACCAAGTTCGATTTAGTGTAAATGTGTGGGCCGGTATTATAAACGACCAATTAATAGGGCCTGTTTTCATTGAAGGCCATCTAACGGGCAGCTCGTATTTAGACATGTTCCAAACGGTAATATCGGAGCTGTTAGATGATATCCCTGTAGCGTACTTAGCAGGGATGTACTATCAGCATGATGGCTGCCCCGCCCATTATTCAAGTGTAGTGCGTGCCTACCTAAACACTCAGTTCGGTGATCGGTGGATAGGCCGCGGCGGCGGTCCCGTGGCTTGGCCGGCTAGGAGCCCGGACTTAACGCCTTTGGACTTTTTCTTGTGGTCGGAAATCAAAAGACTTGTTTATACCCGTGAACATGAAAATCGTGACGAGTTACGCAGTGCGATAGTGGACGCCTTTGATAGAGTGAAAAGTGACAGAGACACGTTAAGAAAGCTAAAAGACAATAGTATAAAACGGGCACGTTTGTGTATTGAACGCGGCGGACTCCATTTCGAGCAGTTGCTTCGGTACAGGGAAATGTAAATAAACTTTTTGCAGGTAACTTGTATGTAAAGTTGATTATTTTGTAAATAGCTCCAATTTTTTAAATACGCCTGAAATACCTACCCAACCTCTTGACTGTTTCAGCTATCTGTTTTTAATTATTGATACAGTAAATACCTAAAGTTATTTATTGAAAAGTTATGTTCATGTAAAGTATTTCTGGCGGTCCTAAGCCCGTGGAAAGTATGAAGGAGAAATTGGAGTACAATTTACGTTATTCCGTGAAAATGTTGCCGCAATGATTGGTGCAGCGGCTGTACAAGCGACTGCTGCGCAAGACGTCGCGAGTTCGATCCTCGCACGGAATTGTATGATCTGCAGGTAATAGTTCTGTGTGTGTGTGTTAACTCTCTGCTTGGGGAAAAGTTTAAAAAAGAAAGGTTTTTTTAAAGCTATGGTAATACCTAGGTACCTACTTAATTTTTAATCCCTTTTATTTAATTGGAATGTAGGTTTTACGTTCGTATCTCGTATCAGCTGATTCGCTAAGCGCCAATCTTGTCGTATTTCAATTTATACCTAGATAGGTAAGTTACGTAGATAGGTGTAAGTAGATACCTACCATCAATTTCGTCGCCATCTGCATCGTATTGTGAAATAAAATTTATTTCAATAATAAAATGACATCAATAAAGTATTGACCTACTAGCTTTTAAATAACGCGTAAGTACTTATTAGGACTTTTCGCTCAGACAGCCGTTTAGTACCAGCTGGCTGGCGTTCGGGTCATTGCCCCGCCGCCGCGCGTCTTTGATAAGTAGCGAGTTGGCGACTGCGGCCGATTTTGAATGAATTATTGGTGCACTACTACTAGCAAACTCGATCATGTGAAAATATTCTTTTCACTTGCCAACTTTTTTATTATAAACAGTAGAGTTAATCTAAGACTTTTTTTTGTTCTACTAATTATCATAAGTTTCCCACCTTTCGGTTCCACAACGACTACAATTTCACGGTGTATATTAGACATTAGACAGATCGGTCGATAGTTTCCAATATCAGTCAGTCCGGTTGACAGCGAACCGTGTGCACGCTTACACATTATTACTTACGCTTACGTTTGTACGGGCTGCCTGCGTTTCTCAAACTTCGGCTATTTATTCGTTCGATATTTAATAATGTTTACTTGCAAGAAATGTGAAACTGAAGTAAGTGACGGAGTTACCTGCTCCGTTTGTGAAGGCAAGTTTGACTTTCTGTGCGCTGGTATTAAGGAGGCCGGTTGGAGAAAACTCGGAGATAGGAAGCTTACGTGGAAGTGCATGGACTGCAAAAGTCTGGCGATAAGTCCTCGCGTGGGTACTTCAAAGACCCCATCAGCTGATATGGAAATCGTGTTAACTGAACTCAAGCGGCTGTCTACTCAAATGGAAGCATTACCATCATTAATAGATAGCTTAAACTTGATTAACGCTGAGTTATCTGAGTTAAAATCGATGAAAGCTGAATTTTCTGACGTAAAGTGCTCTATTTCCGACATGAAAGCCTCAATCGAGTTTGTGCACAGCTCAGTTAGAGACTTGACAAGTAAAATAACGATATTAGAGCAAGAAGTCGAAACTTTAAAAAACACAAAAAATGAAATATCGGTCTTGCAGGAGCGTTGTAAAAGTTTGGAGATCCAGTGTCGTGAAAACGAGCAAAGGGCTAGAAGTAACAATATTGAAATTAAGGGAGTACCAGTATGCAACTCTGAAAACCTGTTTGACATTGTGGCTAAGATAGGAAATGTAATAAATTGCCCCCTGCCTAAGGAACAGATTAACTATATAGCGAGAATACCTATGCGAAATGATAACACCAATAAGACTATTATATGCTCAGTCCATAACAACTACGTAAAGAATGACTTCATTGCTGCAGCCAGGAGCCATAAGAACTTAAGCGCTGGTGCTTTAGGACTTCATGGCGACAATAAAATTTACGTTAATGATCACCTGACGTTGGACAATAAAACTCTGCTAAATAAGACTAAAATATTAGCTAAGGAACGCAACTATGATTATGTGTGGGTTAGGAGTTGCAAAATTTTTATTCGCAAAAATAATTCATCGCCAAAATTACACATCAAAACCGAAAACGATTTAAAAAAGTATTTTTAGAATACATACCCATACGATTATCTCATATTTTGTCGTTATTTGTATTCGCAACAACTTTGAGAACCCTAGCTACATCCTATTTTTTATACGCATTCCATTCTCGCCTTTCTTTTGTTTGCATAGTGCTGGGTGTCGCCTATTCATTAGTCGTTATTGCATTTAATTTTAAATATTATTCATATAGATTTAAAGCCGAAATCTGCCTGCGTTGGTTTGAACCGTTTATATTAAAATATTATATTAATACCTTCATTGTAGTTAATTGCTTTTATGTTTTAAAGATAAACTTGTTCAACAAAAGTAACGATTTATTATGTTTACACTGTTTATTTAAATTGGATTCTATAGTATACAAGAATAATAGGATGGCTTACCTAAATATGCATACACCATACAGTGCTTCATCTATACTTTTAGTGTTAAGAATCATTTGTGATGTTACCGCTTAGCATTTTTTACCAAAATGTTCGGGGGCTGCGGACCAAGACATCTGCTTTTTACAGAAATGTGAGTATTCATTGTTTTGATATTATTTGCCTCACCGAGACGTGGCTTAACTGCGGCATAGATGATAGTGAACTGTTTGATAGTAGATATTTGGTGTGGAGACGTGATCGAAATTACTTAGAAACAAATCAATCTATGGGTGGGGGGGTTTTAATAGCCGTGCGTCGCGAACTCTCTGCTGATGTTCGGAGTGAATTGTGCTCATCAGCTAAGGACATATGGGTAACCTTGACATTGGCTCAATGTAAACGTAAAGTTGCATATAAATTAAATTTATGTGTAGTTTACATATGTAATCAACAATTTGGCAATTCTTTAACAACTCAGTTAAGTAACTTTTCTGACAATTTAACTAACATTGTATTAAAATACCCTTCAGATAAGTTTATCGTTCTGGGTGATTTTAACCAACCTAATATTAAATGGCACTCTGCGGCTGACGGTGACTACTTATATCCCTCAAACATAAATGGTGTTATTCAGACGTCTTTTTGCGATAATCTCACCCTTTGTAATTTAGGGCAATACAATTCATTTAAAAATATTAATAATAAAATACTCGACCTAGTTCTGTCTAATACAGAACTTGTAGTCACACCTAGTCAAGACCCCCTAGTGCAGGAGGACGTACATCATAAGGCACTATGTATCTCCGCTAACTTTATTGAGACCAGTCAGATGCATTCTCAACCCCGTACTAAATTTTATTACGCAAAAGGGAACTACGATGTCATAGTAAGCGAGATGAATAAAATCAACTGGACGACTGAGCTAATACGCGGGACGCTTGAAGAGTCAGTAAAATTGTTCTATGATACAATAAACACACTAAAAAATCAATATATACCGTCGAAAACAATCATCCCACAAACCAAATTTCCCCCTTGGTACAAAAGCCCATTGATTAAATTAATAAAGGAAAAGGCTAAGTACCATTCTAAATTTAAAAAATACCATAATTATTCTGATTATCGATCTTTCATCACATTACGTCAGCGTGCTAAAGAGTTAGAGAGGGTTATGTACAATAACTATATTAAAAATGTAGAAGTATTTATTGCAAAAAATCCCCGAGCATTTTGGCAGTATGTTAAATCGAAACAGTGTAGTAACTCCTACCCATCAGTGCTAAAATTAGGTGAAATATCATCAAATAGCGGCGAAGAAATATGTAATCTATTCGGTAATTACTTCTATTCAAACTTTAGAGAACGAACGGGGATGGATGTTGACGACCCCCTGTTGATGAGGGATTTTATAGACCAGATGGATACTTCTGCATTATGTGACATTCGCTCTGTTGAGGTATTAGAAGAGGAAGTTCTTCGGTTGCTGCAACAGGTAGATCTTAACAAATCTGCCGGCCCCGACGACATCTCACCAATATTCATCCGCAACTGTGCGAAGTGTATATACATCCCGTTAACCATACTATATAGAAGGTCATTAACGATGGGAGAGGTGCCCTTGATTTGGAAGTCAGTGTATATAACGCCGATTCATAAAAAGGGTCCAAAGAACTGTGTTGAAAATTACAGACCGATTTCGAAACTTTGCGTCTTTGCTAAAATTATGGAAAAGATAATACATACACAACTATCTTCCACCCTCAAACTAAGTTTTGCGGATAATCAGCATGGGTTTTTAAAGGGTCATTCTACAACCTCCAATCTCGTCGTATGTAGTGACTATCTAACTGAGTGTATGTCTAAGAAGTCTCAAGTCGACGTTATATACACTGATTTCAGCAAATGTTTCGATCGTATAGATCATATCTTGCTATTACGCAAGCTTTTCAGGATCGGCATCAGAGGTAATCTGTACCGTTGGTTCACGTCCTATGTCCAGAATAGGTGTCAAATAGTAGCACTGAATGGTTACACCTCTAGAGCCGTAGTTATCCCGTCAGGAGTCCCTCAGGGATCCTTATTGGGTCCTCTATTATTCAATGTTTTTATAAATGACGTCGGCGCATGCTTTCAGGATTCTAAGATCATATTGTACGCCGACGATATGAAAATATTGAAACAAGTAACCAACGCTGAGGATGCCAAATGTCTGCAAGCTGATTTAAACAGGTTCTTAAGTTATTGTCTTCAAAACAAATTGGACTTAAATGTCGCCAAGTGTTACACGTGTACCTTCACTCGCAAACCAAATCCTATTAAAACTATTTATATGCTCTGTAATATACCAGTAGACAGAGTAGACTCCATCAAAGATCTTGGAGTAACATTTGATGCAAAGTTATTATTTGATTCGCATATTAATAATATTATAAGTAAAGCATCCAAAGTGTTAGGTTTTATCTTTAGGCTATCATCTGAATTTAAAAATGTCAAAACAATGAAAATTCTGTATTGTGCTTTTGTCCGAAGTCATCTCGAATACGCCTCACAAATATGGAATCCAATTTATAATGTATACATTGACCGCCTTGAAGGTATTCAAAAGAAGTTTTTAAGGTACATACAATACCGATCCAATACATACTTTCCTAACTATCTTAGCCGTTGTAGAAAGTTTCACATCCTCCCGCTATACGAACGCAGAAAAATAGCAGATCTAACATTTTTATATCGTGTTATGAATAGTTCAGTTGATGTTCCTGAGTTGATAAGTAAAGTTGGAATACGCGTACCCACTGCAAACTTACGAAGAACAAATCTTCTCGATGTACCTCTAGCTAGAACAACGTACAGAAAAAATTCATATGTTATAAGAGCATGTCGTACTTTTAATGAGGAGTGTCGAAGAGTCGATCTTGACCTATTTGCATCGAGCACGGCTCATTTAAAAAAATCTATTACTAAAAAGTTCTTTGAGAGTTGTTAAATTTTATTTTATTTTTCTCCTTTTCTCTTATGTATACATATTTTTAAACTAATACAAACAGCGTAGTATTAACTTATGTAAGTTATGTATGTAACACATCGCTGTCTTTGCTACATGTCAATAGTCATAATCCTAGATATATGTGAAAGCTTGTAATTGGCCTTTTGCTGTTATATGCCTACTTATAAGATTTGTTAGCTGTAAGTTTTCCTGTAATTATAAAATAAAATAAAATAAAATAATATCGCAATGGTTCCCTTTCTTGAATATAAGGATTATGACTGATTCGGTCCATTGTCTTGGTATGGTTTCTGTATTTATCACATTGTTGAAAATTTCTGTGAGTATCGGTGACATTGCTACTCTTGTTTGCTTTAATATTTCATTACTTATGCCGTCTGGCCCTGGAGCTTTATCGTTTTTCTGAGTGGCAATAGCTTTATCTGTTTCTTCCATCATGATGTATGGTACTGTTATATCCCATCAATGCTTACAATAGTGCTAACCTCTATCCTTAGTCAGCATTATTGTATGACAGTAAAGATTCAGCTAGACTCAGATAGTTCAGTTCGCATCCGACATCCGCGCTTAACACTCTCATCCAAAATTTGTAATTCCTGTTTAAAGTTTAGCCTAAATTTCTAATAAGCCATAGTTAAGGTCATTTGTCTTTTTTTAAAAAAGGCCTTCCTCAAAACTCTTATAACAAATTGGTGGCAGCGGTGGGATACCGACGGTGAAGGTATCCCTGGTACGTCTCCGTCCGGGCTAACGTTAAATAAACAGTGACATTCCGCGAGTGTTTAAAAGTGCCAAAATTATAACCCAGTTGTCCTTGAAGTGTTGTAGATACACATAATATATATATTCGAAACATTATCCTGTCGATTATCGCGAGTGTTAAAATCCTAAATTAGTGCGAACACCTTGAAACCTCGCCGTATCCAGATATCGTCGTCTCCAGCTCCTACCCTAAAAAGGTAGCCATGTCCCTGTTCATCTTCTTCGTGATCCTGTAAGTTACATCTTTATAACTCTAACTCAGTGAAAGTGCATAGTGAAAGCCAATCGTAAAATACGTAAAACAAGTGTGTGAAACCAGTGAATTATTATTTTAATAGAGACCTTTAATAAATAATTAACCAATTATATTACAACTAAATCTTAGTCATCATAATAGTTTCAATTTCAATTTATCAGTAAGTGTTATTGTCACCGGCCGATTCTTAGAATTAGCTTATCTCCTACGCTTATCCAGACCTCACAGTGGTGAGTCTAACTTATTGGCCATCTATTACACCGTAACGTAATATATTATATCTTCTCATTGTAAATTTTACACACTAACACAAAATGGCTCAAAAGGAATCCCATATAAAATCAGAGAAAGGGGAAATCGTACAAATTGGAACATTGTTCAAATTTATAAAACCTTACGATGGCACACGCGAAAAATTAAACTCATTTATAGCAAACTGCGATAATGCAATTAACCTGGCTACTGATAATCAAAAAGCAATATTATTTAAATACATCTTGTCCCAACTTGAAGGTAAAGCAGAAACAGCCTGTTCCATCAAAGAATTTGATAACTGGGAACAATTAAGTTCTTTTCTAAAGACTCAATTTGGGGAACGGAAGCATTATGCTCATTTATTAACCGACTTGCAAGAGTGCCGTCAGCTTAGTAATGAACAAGTCAGTCAATTTGCGTTGCGACTTGAAACCAGCCTGTCTAAATTATTAACTGAAGTAACCTTATCCAATAAAAAGAAAAGTGAATTAGCTGGTCGCACAGCGGCGATGGAGGAATTGGCTCTCCATTCATTCTTGCTTGGCCTTAAGCCTGAAATTTCTAATTTAGTCCGAGGTAAAGATCCATCTAACCTAAACGAGGCCATCAATCTAACGACATCCGAAGAAAAAATCCTCACTTTGCTCAGTAAGCGAAACTCTCAAAGTTTGACCTTGCAACGTCCAAAACCTCAGTACCCCTCCAAGTTTAGTGCTCCTAATATTAATAATTATAAACCTCAAATAGCAAAACAATATGACCAAAATAACCGAACTCCATTTTGTCGATACTGCAAAACCCAAGGTCATACTATCGATGTTTGCAGAAAGCGCGAATACAACAACAATAGATTCAAAGTTCCTCAAACGTCCCAATTCTTTCAACGCCCAAAACAAGAACATTTTAAACCTGCTCATATCAATTGCGTTGCTGAAGATGATGTTCACGATGACCCTGAACCACAGCCATCCACTAGTGCAGACGAAACCAAAAACTATTACGAACATGACCATTTAAACGAATAACGGGCTCACGGAGGTGTCTCGTGAGACCTAAAATTCGACCCTTTGCACAACCTATGTATGACAATGGCACCTTTTCTATACCCAAGGACCACACGGGTAATCAGCCCCAAGCAAGAGTCCAATCTTCTATACCCAAGGACCACACGGGTAATCAGCCCCAAGCAAGAGTCCAATCTTCTATACCCAAGGACCACACGGGTATCCAGTCCCAAATAAGAGTCCAAAATCATTCAAAACCCAAAAAGGTCTCAAATAGAGCCTTGAATAAAGACAGTCGAACTCAAAGCCCTGAAAATAAAAACTCAAATGTAAAAGATCTTAAAATATATGAAATTTCATGCAATCCTAATAAAATATCATTACCTCATGTCCGCATAATAACCTCTGTAATCTAATTTTTTCTTCCTCTGGCAACACTACAGCTAACAGCTGATTTAAATTTGTCTCGTATTTTTTATTGTAAAATTAATAATTATAGCATAAAAACGGCCTAAATATATGTAAATATTTAGAACTAAATCTAATATATAGAACTAGTGTATAATATCAACTAAATTAGTGGTAATTTATGTGTAAAAACTGTGTGTGTGTATTGACGGTTACCGGTACAAGTTTTTGTAAATTGTCATCTCAAAATCAGGTACAAACTTACAATAATTACATAGTTTGCGTAGTGCGTTGTATTTAAAAAACATATTTAAGTATACTTTTAAAGTATTTATCACGCAAGTACGCTTTGTAGACTTGAAATAGAAATATAAACTTAACCTTATTCTAGTTAGGTGACACAACTTCTCTTATTTCTATATCTTTTCTCTTAAATCTTTAGCTAGTATCCACCCTAAATCTTAATCTTACTTTCCTCTTTTAAAAATTGTTCTCTCTATTCATTAATCATGCTCACTCGCAAGGCCTCTGCTCGCCAGGAGGAGTCCAAACTTCAAATGGCTTTGAGCGAACTTAAGGCTTCTAAGGAGTTGTGTGGCCAACTGAATAGGGAGAGGGATGACAATGAGAGGGAACTATTAGATATTTTGAATAAAAACAGAACATTGAAATCAGAAATGGCTCAACTGCATTGTCAGTATGTAGAAGCTGTAGATTCCAGGGACAGGCTCCAACTTGTTGTGGATGGGTTCAACCAGTGTAGCATTGAGTATGAACAAGCTCTAAGTCGTACACATTCATTAGAACAACAGCTACATGAGGCTAATAACAAGATTTCACTATTAGAATTGAACACCACAGCCTCGTTGAATCAAAGTCTATTCAATGAGTTGGTAGTCAGTGCCCCTGATATGGTTTCTGCTGCAATTAACAAACCTATGATAACTATAGACCTTACAGGCACAGAAGACCATAATACCACAGTGCAGGTAGTTAAATGTAGCAGAAACAAATTAAAGAAATATGTCAAAATTAATAAATACATTAAAAAAACACAAAAACTGGTCAAAAGACAAAAGTATTTTATAAAAAATGTTAAACTCAATAGAGAGCGGCTCCAGTTACTTAATAAACTGGATATTTATTCTTCAAAATTAAGGAACAACATACAAAAACATAAGAATGACACAGAAAAACTAAATTTAGAACTAAGTAATCTTAATGAAAAATTAATATCCATGACCAGTAAATATAAAAGTTCTGAAATGCAAATGAAGGAGTATATGTTAGCCATGAATGAGCTGGTAAGTGCATGTTCATGTGATCATGACCGCAGGCAGTCGATGACAAGCATAAAGTCATCCACCCATTCAAACACCTCTCCGGCTCATTCACTGTTGACATGTATCACTAACACTTTGCCTAGCTTAGAGTCTGATAGTTCCTTAAAGACACATAATGTAAAAGTACCCACTAAAATTAATTATACACCAAAAAGTAAATATGTATTGTTTAGTGATGAAATTGGACAAGGAATGGGCCAGTTATTAACAAATTATATAGGCCAAGTCACTACAAATTTCTGTATGCCCGGCTTGAATTATAAGGAAATTGTAAGTAAAATAATTCAATCTAATTTTAATCCAGACACCACCATACTTATTATATTTATTGGTGATAGAGGTAATTTAAACAAAAAGAAATTGATTGAACTCCTTAATGAGTTGTCCCACTTGACAGTTAATAATATTGTTTTATTTACACTTCCCTACTCAAATAGTTTGCCAAAGGAGGAAAATGACATACGATTTAGGCTTACCTAACTCTGCACACTTTCTCCACAAATAATGCTAAATTTAGTTTGATAGACACTAATAACTATGTGTGCAATTATTTTTATTTGACGAAAGATAAGTACTATCTTTCTAAGTACTATAAGAGGCAATTAGCCATGTCTCTTTCTTATTATTTCGACATATTAGCCAAGAATCTGGCTATACAGCGTATTGGTTCTATTGAGCCTGTTGACATTGTAAATAATTTAAATTAGATTGTAAGACAATAGAGGCAACCTCTTGCATATATTCATCCACTAATGCTGGCATGTCAAGTGACTTATGTCAATCAGGTGTCAGTATAGTGGATCGAAATAAGAACTTTATCAACCTGGTGCACCAAAATATACAAGGAATGATTAATAAAGAATTAGAAGTTGAGCTATTTTTAAATTGTAATAATATAGACATTCTTTGTATTACCGAACATTGGTTAAAAAACCATCAATTAATATATAATTTTAGTAATCACAGCAAATGGCTACTGATGATGTAGACAGTACTATCTCTAAAGTGGTACACTGGTTCAATGCAAACAATTTACTTTTGAATGAAAAAAAAACTAAATGTATTAAGTTCACAACACCTAACGTTAGACAAGTAAAAACCAGTGTACACATTAACGGAACAGAGTTGGATCTTGTAGAATCCACAGTGTTTCTAGGAATGACCTTAGACGCTAAGCTTCAGTGGGGCCCACATATAGAAAAATTGACGAAAAAGCTCAGTTCTGCAGCTTATGCTGTAAAGAAAATCCGTAGTTTAGCTGATGTAGAAACAGCTCGGTTAGTGTATTTTAGTTATTTTCATAGCGTGATGTCATACGGCATTCCACTGTGGGGGAATGCTGCTGACATCCAAACAATACTTGTGCTGCAGAAAAGGGCTATTCGGTCAATTTATAAATTAAGTCCCAAGTATTCGCTGAGGGATAAATTTAAGGAGATTGATATTATGACTGTTCCATCACAATACATTTATGAGAATTTGTTGTATGCACACAGGCGTATCAATCTTTTTAAAAAACGTTGTGAAATTCATAATGTTAATACCAGGAATAAAAATAAATTTATTGCTCCTGCAACTAGGCTCCAAAAAATAAGTAAATCATTTAAATGTCAATGCATACGCTTGTACAACAAAATTCCAACACATTATCAAAAATTAAGTCTAAGCAAATTTAAATCTATTATTAAACGGAGACTTTGTTCTCAAGGTTATTATACGTTGAAAGACTACATGGATGATAATAGTGCTTGGGATTGACTAGTTCTGATGAACCGGGCTATCAAAACATGTTTATGATTATTATTATATTCTTGACATTATATTTTTATCATTTATAATTTTGAAATTTGCACAATTATGATTTTATTATCTTGACATTTTATTATTTTAATTTATACACTTTTAACTGACATGCATGTAACTTTAGTTACAATAGTTTTATTTTATTTCAAAATTTATTTTAGATTTTGTAAAATTTCCTGTAAAATATGAGATTAATGTTGGCTTCGATGTTGCTTTGCGAAATGAAAAATGCATACCTACTGGTAGACATTTTGGCCAGGCAGTCTGGGCTTGTCATGCTCTCTCAAATGTCCTGCTGATGGTGGCGTTGTGTGTCGGGTCCCTTTATTCCCTATATCATGGTTGAGTAGAGCGACGCTGATACACACGTCATGCTCGTGAACGGGTGCTGTCAGTTGGGGCTGGTCGGCTTATACATGTCATGGCATCCGGGTGTTATATTATAATTATTTTATTTTATTTTTTTAGTGCTAGTGAATAACTCATGCGTTTCACATCAGACTGCATTATTCTCATATTAATATTAAAAACGAAAATTGTAAATATAACGAATTATTTAAAAGAGTATCTATGGAGTTTCTTGCCGGTTCTTCTCCATAAGACCTACTTTTTGGAACCGTGCAACTAGTGTTGACATTTCGAAAGAACCTGTAATATTGGTCTACTTGAAATAAAAATATTTGAATTTGAATTTGAATTTGAATTTGAATTTGAATTTAATAAACCACTAACGTTTCTCATCGATACCGGATCCTCCGTGTGCCTCATCCAGAAACCCTCCATAGAACTTTACTCCAACCTGAAACTAAAAAATAATATAATTCAATTAAAAGGCATAGATAGTCGTGAAGAAGCTGTACTCACCCTTGGTAACTTTGATATGAACCTCATATTCGGTAAAGAATCAGTATCCTTTAAATTCCATGTCGTAGATAAAATGAACTTACCATATGATGGTATTATAGGCAATGATTTACTAAACTTTTTCCAATGTTCTATTGACTATAATCGAAAATCTCTTAACCTAGGTAGAAATAAAAATAAACTTACCTTTACCGATCCCACTTACCAAATTCCACCACGTTCTGAAATAACTGTAGAATGTTCTGTTGTTAACCCTGAATTAAAAGAAGGTCTCATACTTGACCAACATTTAAATGAAACTTTATTTGTAGCATTAAATTGTTTAGTAAAAGTAAAAACTAATAATAGAGTAAACCTCACAGTCCTGAACACTGCTGAAGAACCCGTAACCCTGAATTCTAACCTCCAACTTACTCTACATCCAGTTGATTATGAATCTAACAGATTTTGCAACACAAAACAATCATGCTTAGAGAGAACTGATGAAGTACTCAAACTTCTTCGAGTTTCACATCTAAATTCTGAAGAACGCGAATCTCTTTATGATGTATGCTCTAACTTTTCAGATATATTTCACTTACCTAATGACATACTTACCTCAACTGATGCCATCCAACATGAAATCCGTACTTCTTCAGAACAACCAATCAACGTAAAATCCTATCGATTTCCTGAAATTCATAAACAAGAAGTGAATACTCAAATCCAAAAGTTGCTTACTCAAAAGATTATTCAACCTTCCTTATCTCCCTGGTCTTCTCCAATATGGATTGTTCCCAAAAAACTAGATGCTTCAGGCCAAAAGAAATGGCGTATCGTAATAGATTATAGAAAGCTTAATGATATTACTATCGGTGAAACTTACCCCATTCCTAACATTGTAGAAATCCTTGACCAATTAGGTAATTCTAAATATTTTTCAACTCTTGACCTTGCGTCAGGATTTCATCAATTTAAAATGGCGCCTCAAGACGCATGCAAAACCGCTTTTAGTGTCCCTCAAGGGCACTTTGAATTTACAAGAATGCCATTCGGCTTAAAAAATGCTCCGTCTACCTTCCAACGTCTAATGAACAATGTACTCACCGGTCTTTAAGGCGAAAGATGCTTTGTTTATTTAGATGACATTGTTATCTATTCCCACGACTTAATTAGTCACATACAAAGCCTCTCTAAAGTATTCCATAAACTCCGTTCTTTCAACTTAAAACTTCAACCCGACAGATGCGAATTCCTACGGAAGGAAGTAGGCTATCTTGGGCATATTATTACTGAAAATGGCTTAAAACCCGATCCAAATAAAATAAGATTAGTCCAAGAATTTCCAGTCCCAAAATGCCCAAAAGACATCAAATCATTTTTAGGTCTCATATCATACTACAGACGTTTTATCCCAGAATTTTCTAAATCATCCAAACCTCTTACATCTCTTCTAAAGAAAGATACCCCATTTGTGTGGTCAAATGAACAACAGCTATCATTCGAAACCCTTAAAAACAAACTCGTCACTGCCCCAGTACTTATATATCCAGATTTTACAAAACCCTTTAACCTTACCTGCGACGCATCCAATTATGCAATTTCTGCTATCCTCTCTCAAGGCCCTGTAGGGAAAGATCACCCAATAGCCTTTGCTTCCAGAACCCTAAACAAATGCGAAACCAACTATAGCACTACAGAGAAAGAACTGTTAGCCATAGTTTGGGGTTGCAAAACATTCAGACCGTACCTGTTTGGCCGCAAGTTTGTGATTATTACCGATCATCAACCTTTAAAATGGCTCTTCAACCATACGGACCCAAGTAGCAAACTGCAACGCTGGCGGCTTCAACTACAAGAATTCGAATATGAAATTGTATACCGAAAGGGTAAACTAAACTCGGCAGCTGATGCACTTTCTCGCTATCCTGTCAATCCTCTTAACCCTGTAAACCCTGAAAACTTATCAGACGGTGAGTTAATAGATCTTGGTCCGTTAGATATTAGCCCTTTCAACGCAGAAATTGATGATTTTAACCCTCTCAATCTTCCAAGCCTAGAGAATCCTCTTGACTCTGTCCCTATCTCAGAACCCTTGATCGAAAACGCTGATCCAAGCCCAACTATTCAATATCCAAATCCTGATATAAACCCTCCGGATTTAAATTTACCTGCGGACACATACACAAAGTTCTTAAAGACTCCCATGACTACTACATATGATACAACAATTATAGAACATAACGATAATTTACTTAAAAGCCAAAACAAAAATTTTATAATACCTACATCCCTTGATCTTGATGAATCTAATCCTTATGTTGAGGAAGTTTTATCAAATTTCTCAGATTCAGAATCATTTATTAATTCCGAAAAAACCTTATTGTCGCATAAAGCAATTATGTGTAACAATAAAAATTATTACTTTTTATTCACCAAAGTTCACCATTTTGATACGTGCTCCTACAGTGACATATTTGAATCATTAAAGAATATTCGCAATCAACTAATAACAGAAAGTGAACCTGTTGATAAAATAAGTATTACCGATTTTAAAAATCCATTTGACAAACATATATATATAAAAATTTATAATATGCTTACACATATATTTCACAATACTGGAATCCAAATTCACATTTATCGCAACAAAATATACTATCCCATTCCTACAGAAGTCCAAAAAATTCTACATGAAAACCACGACATTCCCATTGCTGGACACCTAGGTGCTACCAGAATGTTTAACAGAATCCGTGAACAATATTACTGGAAAAATATGCGTAATGAAATAGACAATTATGTAAAAAACTGTACTTCTTGCCAAACGAACAAGGCCTTTAGGAAAATTAATCGAGCCCCAATGCAGATAACCAGCACCTCAACTTCCCCATTTGAAAGACTATCCCTTGATATAGTAGGTCCTCTTCCTGAATCCGGCATAGCCAAAGTTAAATATATCCTTACCCTTCAAGATGACTTAACCAAATACTCAGTAGCATATCCTATTCGCAGTACTACCGCTGAAGAAACCAGCGAATGCCTGATCCATTTCATTTCCTTATTTGGCATTCCTAAAATTATACTTACAGACCAAGGAACAAATTTCACATCGGATATGTTCAAAGAAACCTGCAAATTTCTAAAAATAAAACAGTTGTGGTCATCTCCTTATCACCCGCAAACACAAGGCGCCCTAGAGCGAAGCCATTCAACACTGAAAGAATATCTAAAATCTTATGTATCTGAAAACCAAGATAATTGGCCAAAATTCGTATACACAGCCATGTTGGCCTATAATACAGCAGTACATAGTACTACTAACTATACCCCATACGAGTTAGTTTTCGGTCATAAGCCCTTCCTTCCTAACTCGATATATGAGCCTATATCCAACGCCACTTACCCGGACTATATTAGAATGTTGCAACACCGCCTTAAGTATACACGCGACAGAGCCATCGACTATATCAATAAGTCCAAGGAATCTTCTAAAGCTTACTATGACACTCGCACTCGACCTGCAAAATACAAAGCTGGCGATTATGTGTACCTTAAAAACCATTTAAGATTACGTAAGGCACTTTCTCCGGATTCCGGTTCCGGTTGTCAAAGTGCAAACAGCGTTGTGATTAAACAACCAGAAAATCAAAGATTTAAAAAGTTATACGCTACATCTAAACAAAAACTCCGTTAAATACAACACTACATTCGGAAATTATCATTCGTCGAATTCTCATTATATCTTTCCAGTAAAGTGAAAACGAAGACCCACAACAACATCGAGGTTAGAACATTATTTAACCTTTTTGACAATTCAATCCGTTCAACTTCAACTGTTAGTCTAATGTCAATGTCACTGATACTTTGATGTCACTCTGACTGTCACTCGGTTCGGTTGGTATCATCAACAGGGTTGCCAGAACAAGAAAAGTTAATATTTACTGTTACGTTCCGTTCCACGTAACTGAACCTGACATTATGGAGGGACAATTTGAAATATTATTTGAAAAAATGAAAATAGAAATGAAAAATCAGACAATCGAATTAACAGATTCAATTACAAAAAATATCATGGATCGGATGGAGGAAAAACTAATACCTATCAAAGAGGAAAACGAAAAGCTAAAAGAAAAAATCGGCAAACTAGAGAAGGAGATAGAACATTTAAAAAGGGAAAAGAAAAACAATAACCTAATTATTTTTGGATTAGAAGAGAGTGAAAACTCAACAGCTGAGCTTTTCCAGAATATAAAGGAGAACTTCAAAAGAGACTTAAACATCAATTTAGAAGAAATAGAAGTAAACAAATTAAACCGCTTAGGAAAACCAAAAGCCGAGAACAAACCGAGACCTGTACTATGTTCACTTTTAAGTGAATGGAAGAAGAACGAAATTACAAAAAACAAAAAGAAACTAAACGGAATTTATATATCGGAGGATTATTCGAAAGAAGTATTGGAGAAAAGGAAAGCGCTTCAACCGCAACTACTAGAAGAGAGGAAAAAAGGAAACATAGCTTTTCTGAAATATGATAAAATTATAATCAAAGAACCTAACACTAACAATGATAAAAGGAAAAGGGAACAATCTACCTCACCACAGTCACCGTCAAAAACCCAGCCCAAAAAACAACAAATGCTGATGTCTCTCAAAAACAACAGAACAAACGCATTCGATGCAATGAGAATCAAATCAAACTCTCTGACCAATATCTCCACACGCAAGAACCAATAGCAATTAACATTCGAAACACCGGAAATTCAAACTAACTACGAAAACCAACAAAACGTAAAAACACAACCTCCCCCAATCCGACTAGTCCTCGTGGGGGATGAAGACCACAACCCTCCAACATTCCAAAAAAGAAAAGAAAAAATCTATATTGCAGCACTAAATACCCTTACTCTGAAAAATGAAGAAAACTTAATAGAACTAACATACGCACTAGAACATATCAAATGGGACATCGTTGGCCTCAGCGAAGTGAGACGATTGGGAGAAAGAATTGTTTCGTATCAGGATTTTTTACTATACCACATAGGAACCACTCCTGGCCACCATGGGGTTGGCTTTATTATAAAGAAACACCTAACAGACTGTATAGAAGGGTTTATAGGCATTTCGGAGCGTATAGCAATGATGAATTTAAAGTTGCCAGGATACCGTGACTCATGGTCTATTATACAAGTGTACTCACCTACAGAACAGTCAGATCCAGAAACAATAGATACATTTTATCTTGAATTAAATAAAGTCATCCACGACCACGCTCATAAAAACTTAATAGTAATGGGAGACTTCAATGGCAAAATTGGAGAAAAGCGTCCTGGAGAAAACACACTAGGACCATTTACATACAGCAGCAAACCCAGGAGCAGGAACGGAGAGAAGATAATGAACTTCACACTAGAAAACAACCTCACTATCTTAATTTATTTATTTATTTATTTACACGGATATACCAGTTACAGTAAATAAAGATAAAGTAAAATCAATACTTATAGATATAACAAAAACAGTAAATACAGCTGTGTTTAAAAAACAGGATACCTATCATGCATTCTTCTCACAGTACTCCAAACATTCTCTCAAGATCACCTTCCATTCATCCGCAAACACATCACAGTTTGGCTTGATGTCCAGGAGAGCATTAAGCGCGTTGAGACTTCGCGGTACAGGAGATCTGGCCCGAGATACAGTTCTGCAAATTGGAGTTGCAAAAAGCCTATGCTTTCTATTCCTGCGGTAATTATTAGGAACAAACAAACAACATAGCTCGCTATTTAACTCAGGAGCATCCACTTTACCTCTGAGAATCTTGCACATTACCACCAATTGGTCATTAGATCTTCTGACCTCAAGCGAGTTATATCCCAGGCATCCTAGAAGGAATTTAGTTGGGTACATGTATGGGTAGTACCCGTACATACGTTTGTACAAGTATCTTAAGAAAGCTTTTTGCACTTTCTCCAATAAGAGCGCATACGTGCTCTTGTGTGGATGCCACACACATGCACTCATTTCAATTTTGGATCTAACTAATGCACTGAAAACAAGCCTAATGACTCCCATGTTCTGAAAATCATTAGAGTTTCGAAGAACAAAACCCAATCGCCGAAAGGACTCTTTGGCCAATGCTGTAACATGATCATGGAATGTGAGCTTTTGGTCAAATGTGACACCTAAATCTTTCATTATGGTAGATCTGAGTACAATATTACAACCGAGTTTATATTGGAATTCGATTGGGTGCCGCATTCTACCGAAAGTCATTTGGTAACATTTGCTGTTATTAAATTCCATTTTATTTTCAACACTCCATTGGTACACGGCATCGATGTCCTGCTGAAGCAATAGGCAGTCCTGTGCAGTTCTGATCTCCATAAATAGCTTTAGGTCATCAGCGTACAGAAGACATTTAGCATGCTTAACTATTTCGGGCAGATCATTTATCATGAGGATAAATAACAGAGGTCCCAGTACTGATCCTTGACTTACTCCGGAACGCGTATGATAGGGCGCAGAGTCATACTGGCCAAGTCGAACAAACTGCTGGCGATCGCGAAGATAATCAGCGATGAATCGAAGAAGGCTTGGGGCAAGACCCAGAGCACTAAGTTTCTCCAACAGTATGTCGTTGTTTACCCTATCAAACGCCTTTCGAAAGTCAAAATACAGCACGTCTACTTGATATCGACGGTCTAAGCTGGTGGAAATGTAATCCACAATAGTCAGAAGGTTTGTGTTAACTGACCTTTTTCTTCTAAACCCATGTTGTTCATTACATAAGAACGGTTCAACCCGCCTGTATATTTCTGCATGCAAAATGTGTTCAAAAACCTTAGCCAACGTTGGGAGAATAGCGACTGGACGATATTCCTCGACAGATGTTTTATTCGAACTTTTAGGGATAGGTGTGACTCGAGACAATTTCCATTTAGAGGGATAAAGGCCAGTTTTCAGTGCCAGATTAAAGAGGTGGCAAAGAGGATAAACGAAAAATATCTCCCCTTGCTTAAGAAGCCACGGAGGTATACTGTCAGGGCCTACAGAACTACCTGGTTTTAGCTTGCGAATCGCTTTAGTTACTTCACTGTGTGTGATTTCGTGTATATGAACGTGACTACTCGTATGCTGGTTTTGGGGACTTATATTTGTTGCATCCAGTTTAGGTGACTCTGGTAGAAATACGCTTGAGAAATAGTCGGCAAAACCCTCAGCGGCTCGGATACCGTTCAGGGTATTACCTTTATAATCAACACTTTGCTGAAACCCACCCTTGGACTTTAGGTTTGACACATGGTGCCAGAACCCACGAGGGTTGGTTTTGATGGCCTGCTCAACACCAGAAACATAGGAATCATAAGCGTGTGAAATTCGTGATTTTAATTCTGATCTTAAATTAGAAAATAATTGATATGTTTCTATGGACTTAGTCTGTTTCCAGCGGATATGTAACTTGAGTTTCAGCTTTATGTCATTTATGATGTCACTTGTAAACCAAACTGGATATTGCGAATGATTTGAGCGTTTCCGGTGTTTTTTGGGAACACAAGTATTAAATATTGAATACACGGTATCATAGAAACATTTGGTACTAAGATTAATGTCATTGTGCTGGTAAAGTTCCTGCCAGGATACTTTGGATAATAAATCATAGAGTGCCTCGTAGTCACCTTTTTTAAAATTCCAGTCATTGCTAGGGTCTATATTGCTTGGTTCAATACGATCAGAATGGCGAGTCATATCTATTTCTACACTAACACTTAGAGGAGGGTGATAAGCGTCGGACGGAACTATTCCATCTGTAGCCTCAACGTTAGTCTCCCGTATTTCCGTGCTCTCCTTGACAAGAACCACATCTAACATTCCTCCATACGAATTGTTCACCACATTCTTCTCACGCAAATTACAATATGTCAGAAAGTAACAATAATAGTTATTTATATTCGATGAAGCACTATTCATATTAATGTCACCATAAATAAGAACTATTCCTTTTAAATTATTAATAAAAGTTTCCACTTTGCAAAACCACTGCATGTAATCACTATCAGTAGCACTAGGTTTAATGTAGACTACACACACATAAATTCTACGACCGTGCCATGTGAAACTCGCCCATAGATCTTCACCGTGGCAAGTTTCGAGCTCAGTGTGCCGGTGCAGCGTGATGGGTGCCCGCGCGGAGAGTAACACACCTCCACATGGTGTACATCTGTCGCGGCGAAGTACGCTCCAATCTCCAGACGTAACCTCCGAATCCATAACTGAGCCATCCAAGAATGTCTCAGTGGCAGCTATTAAGTTATGTTCAAGCAATGACAAATTGTTTCTCCATGTTTTAAGCTTGGTTTTAAGCCCACGAACGTTTTGATAATATACATTTATAAATGATATTCTATGCTGTGGCCCCTTGTGAGGGCTATTTACGAAAGGGCTCTGTATTAGCATTGCATACGTTAATCGACTGGGTGTTTTTAGCTAAGGTTTTATAATTTATCCACGGCTTAATTCTTGCATTAATCGGCCATAAATTAACTGAGTAACATGCATCAAAGTGAGTCAATGGGACACCTATTTTATAGGATTTGTAATTACCTTTTGGTGTAAGTTCTTCAACCGTACAGGTCCCACTAGGGCATAAATGTTGCAGGTAGTCACGGATCTCCTCAATACAAGACTCCATGTTCCATAAGTGTAAGAATTTTCGTGCCTCAACAGCTTTTAAAGATGTTATCGTAGGCCCTGCCGTGCCGCGCATCGAAGTGAACCGTTGTTTCTTCTTCACTTCAATCCACGGCTGTGTGTTGCAATCTGCAGTATCAGTATCAGTTACTTTAGTGTTATGGATATCCGCGGTAGTCTCTGACTGATGGCAAGCTGTTTCTAGATCAGGGCAGGAAGAATTCTTGGTGTGGGACTTATTCAGCTGATGATTGCTCTTCTTCTTTTTTGGCCTCTTCTTTTGATTTGACTCAGTAGCAGGGTTGTTAAGTAGAGGTTCTTGTTGGTGGGGCATTAATAATAAGGGTTGTGGTTGATGAATTATTGCAGTGGGGGAAGCCTGAGGTTTAGACTGATAAGTGCTGCAGTTTTTAGTGTCGGGATCGTCATACTTTTTCAGCTTATCAAGAACAATTTCTGCTTGAGTCACAAATTTCTCTATTTTGGTTTCATATCCTGCTATAATGGTGAGAGCTTGATTAAGGTTTGTTTCATAGTCTTTTATGATAGAGACGGAGTTGCTAAGCCTATTTTCATAAGTAGCTATCATAGCAGTGGACTGAACCAGCTGTTCTCTCATTGTGGACATTTCCTGGCGCAAATCGTGAAGCTCATGCATAAAAACCTGATTTTCTCCATGGTCACTCGGTTCGTTTTCATTGTGAACAAGCTGCCGATACGTATCACGGTTTGTTTTAGAGAAACCAATCGGAGTCAAGCTGTTATCTCCACCCTTCTTATTAGCACAGTGGCATTCGGGACATATCCAGGTGGACCTAGTTACACTACTCGTGTTAAGTTTACCTGTACACATCGAGTGGTATATTTTGCCAAAATTTATCAGTGAACAGCACAGGTACTCCTCTTTGTCCACAATGACACCAAAGCATGCCGAGCAATTCATGTTTGAGTATATATATGGAGACAAGCGTACGGGTGCATGCAAAATACAAAGCAATAAGCAAGCGTCGTCACTTACGTGTGGCTTGGTACGGTATAAAATAAAATCCAATCCTTTCCAACAGCGGAACAGCGTGTAACACAGTGCTAAACGCGCGACGTAGTCGCTGCGTACCTAATCCAACTTGTCGACACAGAGTTTGTTTTGATAGTTCGCAACAAAATTCGAGATATACTGGTCGTACTGTATTTTTATGCAAAATGTAGGTACAGTTAGGTTGTTTGGAACGCACCCTTCGAATGCTAAAAGTCTACAGAGGTTTAGGTCTGCGCCTAACGCGCCCAGAATAAAACGCGATTATGTTGGTAGCACTGATGTAAACAAATGATTTTAAATTCGCGCTAAGAAAAAAAACGAATTTGTTTTTACACAAATTAAGAGTAGATGTTTTTGAGCACTTTTGTTAAGTGTTTGCACTGATTATTACTTAATTACTTCAGTTTTAGTACCTACTTATATGTTTATTTACACTGACACCTGGTTTTACATTGTTTATTTATTATAATGGAATGAACTATAGCTAGAACTTTGTTTTAGTTAGTTTATAATTTTCAGCAAAAATTGTGCCTGGAAAACGATACGAATGAAGATTTGCATGTTTTTAAACACATTGCAATTGTTTTTATTTAATTAATTCCGGTGTAACACTTTATTTTATAATATTAAATACGGAGCTACTGTAATGAGGCTTATTCCACTTTTCCCCGTTGGATGATCCCCATTGATGGGGATTAGTGAACTTTTTGTTCACTATTCCCCGTTGACCCAAAATTTTTATTTAATGGGGATAAGTGAACTAAAAAGTTCAATAATCCCCATTAGGTAGGTACGTTAAAAAAATAAAATATATGAATCATGTTACATTTATTAATTAAAAATATAACTTTCTTATACCTAATAAAGTCACAGATTGTTACAATCATTAATTTAAAATTGTAGCATGAAAATATTTCTTTCTTATACCTTGTAAAATCAAAGATTACAATCACTTAAGTTTTTCTAATTAGGTACGTTAAATAAAAACAATATAAAAATAAAATATATGAGTCATGTACTTTTATTTTTATAAGGTAAGAACAAAATTTTAAATTACCTACATACCTACTTTACGATTTTATTAGAACGAAAAACAGATTGTTGCCCCAACGAAATTGTTCTAACGATGTTTGGGAATAAGACCTTATATCTATCTATCTAATAAGATACACAATACTGTAAAAGATGCTCATTTTCTAGAGGCGCGCGCGCAAGGCGGTGGCGGAGCGGGGTGCGAGTTAGCTCGTATGTGATTGGTCGACCCATCTTTTGTTTTTGTTTCGTAGTCGTTAAGGGTTAGTAGTGTGTAGTGTAGTTCAAGCGTGCAGTTCTTATCAGTTCGCAGTTATTAGTTTAATATAGGAATAAATAAAGGAAATGGCTGGTAGTTCAACTGACGTTTGTTTAGAGTACGTTAAAAAAGGTAAAGCTACCATACTTCTCCGGGCCGGACATCAATACAGTAAAAAATGCAAATATAAAAATGGTGGAGTTTTGTGGGAGTGTACCACAAGAAAACAAAGTAAATGTGCCGGATCCATCACTGTCATGGTAAGTTACTTATTATATTTTGTGATTAATAATGACAATAATAACTCAGGTTATGTGTGTTATCAATATCACGTTTATCAATATCAAAATTTAAAAATCAACGTTAAAGTTTAAACACTGTTTCTGTCATGGCGGCACGTGTGACGTCATTCTTTTGTCAACCTAGTGTAAAAGAGTGTAGCTGAAGTGAATTGTATATACACCGTGAAATTGTAGTCGTTGTGGAACCGAAAGGTGGGAAACTTATGATAATTAGTAGAACAAAAAAAAGTCTTAGATTAACTCTACTGTTTATAATAAAAAAGTTGGCAAGTGAAAAGAATATTTTCACTTGATCGAGTTTGCTAGTAGTAGTGCACCAATAATTCATTCAACATCGGCCGCAGTCGCCAACTCGCTACTTATCAAAGACGCGCGGCGGCGGGGCAATGACCCGAACGCCAGCCAGCTGGTACTAAACGGCTGTCTGAGCGAAAAGTCCTAATAAGTACTTACGCGTTATTTAAAAGCTAGTAGGTCAATACTTTATTGATGTCATTTTATTATTGAAATAAATTTTATTTCGCAATACGATGCAGATGGCGACGAAATTGATGGTAGGTATACTTATAATACTTACACCTATCTACGTAACTTACCTATCTAGGTATAAATTGAAATACGACAAGATTGGCGCTTAGCGAATCAGCTGATACGAGATACGAACGTAAAACCTACATTCCAATTAGATAAAAGGGATTAAAAATTAAGTAGGTACCTAGGTATTACCATAGCTTTAAAAAAACCTTTCTTTTTTAAACTTTCCCCAAGCAGAGAGTTAACACACACACACAGAACAATTACCTGCAGATCATACAATTCCGCGCGAGGATCGAACTCGCGACGTCTTGCGCAGCAGTCGCTTGTACAGCCGCTGCACCAATCATTGCGGCAACATTTTCACGAAATAACGTAAATTGTACTCCAATTTCTCCTTCATACTTTCCACGGGCTTAGGACCGCCAGAAATACTTTACATGAACATAACTTTTCAATAAATAACTTTAGGTATTTACTGTATCAATAATTAAAAACAGATAGCTGAAACAGTCAAGAGGTTGGGTAGGTATTTCAGGCGTATTTAAAAAATTGGAGCTATTTACAAAATAATCAACTTTACATACAAGTTACCTGCAAAAAGTTTATTCACACTTCTCTGTACCGAAGCAACTGCTCGAAATGGAGTCCGCCGCGTTCAATACACAAACGTGCCCGTTTTATACTATTGTCTTTTAGCTTTCTTAACGTGTCTCTGTCACTTTTCACTCTATCAAAGGCGTCCACTATCGCACTGCGTAACTCGTCACGATTTTCATGTTCACGGGTATAAACAAGTCTTTTGATTTCCGACCACAAGAAAAAGTCCAAAGGCGTTAAGTCCGGGCTCCTAGCCGGCCAAGCCACGGGACCGCCGCGGCCTATCCACCGATCACCGAACTGAGTGTTTAGGTAGGCACGCACTACACTTGAATAATGGGCGGGGCAGCCATCATGCTGATAGTACATCCCTGCTAAGTACGCTACAGGGATATCATCTAACAGCTCCGATATTACCGTTTGTAACATGTCTAAATACGAGCTGCCCGTTAGATGGCCTTCAATGAAAACAGGTCCTATTAATTGGTCGTTTATAATACCGGCCCACACATTTACACTAAATCGAACTTGGTGATGATCTTCCCGTATTAAGTGTGGGTTCATAAGAGCCCTTGTTCATTGTGTACATTGTACAGTCCCACTCGAGTAAACAATGACTCATCTGTCCAAAGTATGGAAGCGTTACTATTATTTAGCAACCAATGACAAAGGGCAACTCTTGCCGGTGCATCGTCGTTGTTGATGACGTGAGCTCGACGGAAATGATATGGATGCAAGTTATTAGTATTTAATGTTTTCCATACGAAGTATTGGCTAACATTAAATTCTTGTGCCGCCATTCTTGTGCTTCGCCGCGGATCCCGCTCGAAGTACTCCAGAAGAGCGTCTTCGATCCCCGGCGAGTTATTCAGGCGACCTCGACCTTGCGCGTGAGCTGGTACACGGAATTGCCCATGGTCGAGAAGGCGCTGAGTTGCAGACAAGATGGTATGTGGTGAAGGCACTTGAGGACTTTCAATCCCTCGTAGCCGCAGCGCATTTAAATGTTCCGGCCGGGAATACAACCGCCTGGCCTCTTCTAAATTGTAGTTGGCAACAGCGTACAGCTGAACCATTGCTAAGTACTCCGCGTTCGAATATTCGTACTGACGACTCATTTTCGCGTGGCAACGTAAAACGTAAACAATGCAACCTTATCGCGCGCGAGTTGCAGCAGAACTGGAGAAATGGCGACCGGGCGCAATGTTGCCGCGCTCTCGCCGCGCAGTTTTAGGTAGGTAATAATAGTGCGGCCTTGCGGCTTGGCGGCAACATGACACGAGTAGGTAAGTTGGCGGCAGCGAGCGCGGCGCGGGCGGCTTTTATGATTTCTGTCGGCTTTGTTTGTCGGCATGGTTTACTGCTTAGTTGTTTGTGTGTGTGAGTAACATTGAATGATATCGATCGTAGTAATCGTAGTACGTTAAATTTTGTGGCGTTACCATATATCCTAGGTTCGTTCTAGTTTTTTGTTCGTCTGTCACATTTTTTATAAAAAAATATATCTTTATTTTATTTAAAATTTACATAAATAGATTCCATTATTGATATAGAGTCCAAAATTTTCGATCCATAAACCTATATAATTTCACGGTGTATTTAATTATTATTACATATTTTAGTTAAGCATAAAGTGAAATATGTTTTGTTGAACTATTCTGATAGGATAACAACAATTTGTTATAAGTTTTAAAGGTTGTTAAATAGCCTATTTAATTTTGTATTCTATGTAAGTGCAATATTGTTTACTTAAAAAATAATGTAAAGTAATTAATTATTATTACTTAATTTTACAGGACAATCAAGTTGTAGCTGAGAAACGACACAATGTTTGTGAACCTGATTTTGCGCGGAATGAAGTTACCTTGAGGTTATTCAAACTAAAAACTACACTTGCGGATCCAGAAGCACCTGCTATTCCCACTGCTTACAACGCGGCTGTGAGCTCACTAAAAGATACCGGAATTGACAAAATAAAAGAATTCCCTGCCCTGAAGTCTATCAAAACAACATTATATAAACACAGAAATGCAGCATTTGAAGTAAGTAAAATTGAGTTCAAAAATGTTGAAGAAGTTAAAGTACCTCCAGCTCATCAGGAATTTATTTTAGCAGACTACAATGACAGTGGTATCCGTGTAATAGCTTTTTGCTCTGAATTTGCCCGACATCAAATGAAAAATTTGAAGATGTTCTTGGGTGATGGAACGTTTTGGATCTGTCCATCTCCCTTTTACCAACTCTACACCATTCATGGGGATTTGGGCAGTACAGAAAAACACATAAACATTGTGCCACTTGTTTATGCCCTCATGAGCCATAAAAATCAACAAACATATGAAATTTTATTTAGTATGCTAAAATCTGCATTACCTGATTGGAATCCAGAAATATTTAAATGTGACTATGAAGTGGCTCCGATGAACGCAATGCGAAATGTTTTTGTAAATATATCTATTAGCGGCTGTTATTTCCATTTCACCCAGGCAATATGGAAGAAAGGAAAACAACTCAAACTAACAAATGAATGCGGACGGGACGCATGCGCGCGCGAGGTCGATTAAATACTATGTATAGGAAAAATAAGAAAAGAATGTGGACCTGGATCTCACCAGACGGGAAAACCAAAAATGAAATAGATTTCTTCATGACCGACAGAAACAGTTACTTCAGCAACTTCAACGTCATCAACAAATTCAACTTCAACACAAACCATAGGCTTATCAGGGCCGAAATAAAAACTAAACAACCCAGGAAACCTAGACCTAGACAAGAACAAGTAAATGTAAAGCTCGGAAAATACCAAATGCAACAATTAACAAACAGCCTGAGAGACAAATTCACAAACTTTAAAGAAAACACAAAGAACCTAGACATACAGGAAAAATACAACTGGACGGAGAATATTATTAAAACTGAAACAAAACTCACAGCAAATACTAATAGAGAACACAAGCAATGGCTTACAACTACCACTATAAAACTGCTGAATCAAAGGAGCCACCTAATTAATACAAGAGACGTGAAGGACAGAAGAAAACATCTAACAGAAATTAACAAAGAAATAAAGAAAAACATAAGAATAGATAGGAACAGAAATAGAATGGAGACTATTGAAAAACATATAATAAAAACAGGTGGTGTCAAAAAAGCATATAAGGAACTAACGAAATCTATAGACTGGGTAGTAAAAATGAAAAGCAATCGAGGAAAATTGAACCATGATAGAAAAGACATACTGAAAATTGCAACATCCTATTACAAAGAACTCTATGAATACAACAACACCTCGCGAGAAGAAATAAATTTGGTAGCGACCTCAGATATCCCAAAAATCCTTCACGTAGAAACAGACAAAGCAATAGACACACAACGGAAAGACAAAGCACCTGGACCCAATGGTATAACCAATGAGATCATAATACAAAATAAGCAAGTTATTACACCGATCCTCACGGAAATGTTTAATGATATCATAGACACAGAAATTATCCCACAGCAATGGACAGAATCAAACATTATCCTCCTATATAAAAAGGGAGACAAACATGACGTCGGAAACTATCGTCCAATCAGTCTCATGTCTAACATATATAAGATATTTGCCAAGATCATTTTAAAACGGATAGAAGGAACTCTAGATGAACATCAACCCATCGAACAGGCGGGCTTTCGGAAAGGATACTCGGTAATCGATCACATTCATGTTGTTCGCCAGGTCTTAGACAAGTATAAAGCCTACCAGCGCGAGTATTACATTGCTTTCATCGACTATACCAAAGCATTCGACTCCTTGTATCACGAAAAGATATGGAAGTCCCTAATGGAACAAGGAATCGAACAAAAATATATCCGCTTAATAAAAAATGTATATAGTCATAGTACCGCGAGAATTCAACTAGAAAAGAAAGGAAAACCATTTACAGTGGGAAAGGGGGTCAGACAGGGAGACCCTCTATCTCCTAAACTATTCTCATCGGTTCTCGAAACAATCTTTAGGGCTCTTAACTGGGAAAACCTCGGAATCAATGTCGACGGAGCCTCTCTAACACACTTGAGGTTCGCAGACGATATAGTGTTATTTGCTGAATCACCGGAAAATATACAACTAATGATAAATGAACTAGCGGAAGAAAGTGAGAAGATAGGTTTAAAGCTGAACCCAGAGAAAACAAAGGTTATGACAAACGGGAAGAAAACCACCATACACCTAGGAAATAACCAAATCAACTACACCAACGAATACATCTATCTGGGACAACTAATAACGCAAGAGGAACCTATACGCAAAGAAGTTGAGAGAAGAATAACAAATGGCTGGAAGAGATACTGGAGTCTAAGAGAGGCCATGAAAGACCAAACTCTTCACATTAATATAAAGAAAAAACTTTTTAACACCTGCATACTACCTGTTTTAATGTGTGGCAGCCAAACATGGGCTTTAACGCAGAATACTACGAGAAAACTGGAATCTTGTCAACATGCAATGGAAAGAGGTATGATGAATGTAAAAAGGTCGGACCGAATAAAAAACCATGTCATCAGAAAAAAGACGAAGGTCATAGACATAACATCCAAAATCAAAAGACTCAAATGGCAATGGGCAGGGCACATGATAAGAGGTAAAGATAAATGGAGCAAAATTGTGACACGATGGTATCCTAGAGAAGGGAAAAGGAAAAGAGGTAGACCTTTGAAACGGTGGGATGATGACATCAGGCAAGTAGCAGGAGTAACGTGGAATAGAGTAGCCCAAGATAGACAGGAATGGAAAAGGTTGGAGGAGGCCTTTGCCGATTGGCAAACAGACCTACAAAAAATAATTAAGTATTAGGATAGGATAGATTAACATTAGGTAGCTACAAAAAAAAAAAAAATTATATACATATATCCATTCTCATAGCTTTTAGTTTTAATACTTTGTAAATAGATAATAGGTTGGTCTGAATAAAGGGCTTTATTATTAAGGCACTTTCTCCACTCTGGAAAGGGCCTTATAAGATAATTAAAATTAATGGTAATAATACACTTACCTTACTGATAAACCGGAGACATATTACACATCACTTCGACCAAGTGAAACCTGCTGAGGTCAGGAACAACCTATAAAGTAAAATATTAATAATAATACCTAAAACTATTATAATGATATGACAATACAACTTATCTTGTCTCCAAATATTATAAATGTATAATAAATATACCTAATTAATATATAAGTTTAATATATAAGTACCTATAGTGCATAAGTTTATAATTATAAATAAATAATTAATGTAAACTAATTAATTTACAGAACTACATGTCAAGCCCGAAGTCAACAACAGTATTTTGTACAACAGTTAGAATCGAGCCCTGGCCTTTATTTTGACTATCTCAGCAATCTTAAGATAAATAATGGACAATTAAATGTTTTAATGCCATTAGACCTATCACACTTTGACCCCCATGTTGAAAATATTAAGTCTACACTAGAAACCGCAAAAAATCTATGTACAGAAGTTGGTTTAATAGAAACCACTTGTTTTAACATGTTTGAACCTTTAAAGGCCCGTTATAACGATATGTGTAAAGAATTCTTATCAATTTCACATTTAGTCGAAAAACGCTCAAAGCGCGCTTGGATTGGAGGCCTAGGCTCTGTAATAAAAACAATATTTGGCAACCTTGACGAAAATGATGGACTCAAGTTTAACGAAGCCATCAACATTTTACAAAACAATCAGAAAAAATTGGTTTCATTAATGAAAGAAAATATTTTGGTAAGTCAATCCACAATTTCATCATTTAATGACACAATTCAGAAAATTAAAATTAATGAAATCAATTTAAACAAAGCTATCAATAAACTCTCGGCCAATTTAGCAAACGTCACCCTCGTTATGAACGAATTATTATTACGTTCAAATATTTATCAAATTATTGATAATTTAGAAACTTCAATTTTAACAATGTCATTCCAATTAGAAGATCTGACTAACGCTGTTCTATTCAGTAATCAAAACATCTTGCATCCGTCTGTGATTACGTCACTACAATTGTTCCGAGAGCTTGCTGATAACCACCAGTACTTACCTAACGACTCGGACTTGCCTGTAAATTTAGATTTAAGTTCAATTAATTTAATTTTAAATGTTTCTAGAATAGTTACTTACTATGGGAATAATAAGATATTCTTTATATTACAAATTCCATTGGTTTCCATTAAAGAGTATGTATTATATCATAACATTGCTTTGCCTACACCCCATAATTCAAATAAACCTAATACTTTCAGTCTTATAATACCCAGCTCAAAATATATAGCCATGACTAAAGATAAAACTCATTATTGTACATTAAATTATTGTAAAATAATAACCGCTGATAAACGCTTATGTGACGTTTCTAATGTATAAACATACACATAACATACACATAACATACATAGTAACAAATATTAGACCTACCTGCGAAAGCGAATTTATGTCTAAAGTAATTACCGAAATACCACAAACTTGTGAAACAAAATTTATTTATGGTAACCTTGACCTTTGGAAACCTTTAGAGAATAATATATGGATTTATGTACACACAACTTCAATAGTGCATAAGCACGCTAAGGATTACATTGCTATGAACTGTACGAACTAGCAAACCAGTGTGTGTGTGCGTGGGCGTGTATGAGTCTATGTCTCAACATAGATAACAAACACAAATGAACTGTCGTTACACTACGCGAAATATCACTATATATCTGTTACATTTATAATCCACGTCACGGTGTTCTAACCATTCCATTGCTAAAATTCGCAGAAACTTAATATGTGCTCGTAGCTGCTTGCGCTAGGCAATGGATTCAAATTCAAACCTATCCGAGTTCAAATCTTATTTACAACGTGAGGATGTTTTTGTTTCTTTGCAATCATAAAATATTAGTATTAGGCAGAAACTTGTTTTATATATTTATCTATAATGTATTAATTATAAATAACTTAATAGTATTTTTTAATAATAAGCATGAATACATTATTCTTATTATTATTAAGAAGTTAAATATTAGTATTAAATATGATTTTTATTTATCTTTTTGGTGTTGGGGGGGTGGAAATAAGAAAGTCTGTTGAATGAAAACAAACAATTTTATTTGTTTTATTTATTTAAAAAAATAGTAATCTTCTATGATAATTGTGACGTCACATTCCTACTTAGATAAAAATAGTTCATTTGTAACCGTTCATAACAGTTTTGTTTTATACCCACATAGTGAAAATAATACCTTTACAAAAAAGGGTATTCTAATAACACAGATATAATTGTTAATACACACTTCTTATAGGTTTAATATATGATTTACACTTAATGAAAATTATTTCTTATGTAACGTCATAATAAATGTATTGAGGTTATAGCTTCAGTGTTCATTTTCTTAGCGAAAAGAGGATTGAAACTAAACCTCAATTTAGGATTGTTAATTTTTTACAGAAAATTATGTTAATATTACAATTTTTTTATTAACACCTAATTATTTAAACCAAAACATCTAGGTTATACATTAATATTCTGTATAACCCCCATTATTTTCAAGTAAACGATTTCGCATGGACCCTAAAATGTTAGCACATATTTCGGTTCCTTATATTTTCCCACACCTTCATACAATGGGTTTTTAACTGTTTCGTAATCGCTCTTGTTTCTATCTTTCCTCTTAATAGCTGGTCTTCTGTGATGTAAACCCTCAGCGTGGAGGGCACAGTTTGCAATAAGTGTCTAATAATTTCGCAGTGTCTCGTTGGTAATAAGACGGCCTTCGACTTCACCGTATCCACAAACTAACAATATTCCTCTAAAACAAAATAGAATAAATATATATTAGAATATATATATACAAAACTGATCTACAAATGCAATAAATATATAATATATTATTATATTACACACTAGTTACAGGTATATTATTCACTTGTAGACCTCATGATTGACAATCTTAGGTAACATTCCAAATAAAAGTTTAGCTTAAGATACAATTATTTAATATTACAATACTCACATTCAGTCCGGTTTCATCAGATATTTGTGTTTGGTAACGCCATCTTTTGATTTTTCTATGCATTAGAATTTCGTATATAGATAGTCCTGTCATCTTTGACGTTACTGTCTGAATAGACGAGCATTATCCCTTTTTCCCTCTCTCCAACGCACGCGGCGACCATTTTCGCCATCTTGAAAACGACAGTCCGTTTCGAAACTGTACCGCGGAGATATCGCGCTGCGATGCACCGCGCCGCTTCGCTTCTAAAATCCTTACCTTGTGATGAACATTACCGCGAGTGAAATCTAGGAGATACATGTGGAAGACAATATCAGTGCTGCCATCAGAACGCCGCTGTTTTATGCCGAACGGATCACGCCGTCAGAGAACCGGTGCCACGTGCTGCCGAAATCCAGGTGCGTGTCCTCACACTCCTAGCTCGTCTATTCATCCCTATAACACCACCCTCTAGGCGATCACCAGAATCCTTACATTACAGTCCACTTAAAAGAAAAGAAATATAATTTTCTCGATCGCCTTTCATAAATGGTAAAATTTCTATACCATTTTATGGTCCTTTCGAGCCGGACTCAATCGCATATATCCCGCAGGAGAAGGATTTATATATCCATACTCTCCGTTATAACGCGTAGGTATCTTCTAGAAGTCCCTACCTAGGGGATAAAGCACCCAGCTATACCCCTAGACTATTAATTATACCCATTAAGTGGTCCATTCCGCACCCATATAGGTAATATACGCCCTGTAGCTACCTATATACATAAGTATTATAACTTCCCGCGTAGGTAATACACGCCAGTGGCTACCTACACATATTCTCTTACCGCCCATGTAAGTAATATACGCTCGTAACTACTTACATGCACAATTATTATTATAAAAACTATCATAGCTTCCTTGAAATTCAATATTTGAAGCATCTTTTAGTAATACCCCCAATTCACAATAAAGTTTTTGCCAACCTAGGAAAACTACCGCATAACTACATCTACCTTACGTTTAGATAATCACAGTTTGGTTAATTCGTATATAGGTACTTATACCGACATAAACATGTCGAAAGAAAGGGAATTAACAATATTGGAAGCTAAACGCAATGTTTTATTTGAGCGTATTCAAGACATATACGAGCGCTCAAAAACCGCTAACACTTCCGAAACTAAAAAAGAATCATTTCTCAGTTATTGTATGACAGTAGATAATATTCGAACAGACTTTCATCATTTGTTGGACACTTATAACGCAAAGTTACTTTCAATTAATCCCGAAGCAAAGCCCAATTACCAGGCGTACACTTCGTTCGAGGATCTGTATTGTATCATTAAGCGCATACAATCGCAGTTGGAAGGTAGAAGTGCGAATCACAGCGCCGCCGCCACGGCAGCGCCGCCCGTGCGAACGCCGCGACTACCTCCTATCGAACTTATGTCGTTTGATGGCGATATACGGAACTGGCCATTATTCTATGCTAGCTTTAAATCAACAGTGCACGATAATGACTCTCTGACAGATGCTGACAGGTTGTATTATTTATTAGGTAAACTGTCACCGAAAGCGCATTCCGTATTTGCGGGTGTAACTCCCAGTGCTGAGAATTATCGGGTGATATTCCAGTCACTCCTTGATAGGTATCAAGATACTCGCGTCCTCGCGTCCACCTACTTTGATCAAGCTTTAAATCTTAAACTGTCCGGACCCGCCTCTGTTTCGAATTTCCAGCTGTTCATAGATAACTTTATTACCGCCGTTAACGCCCTTAAAAACTTGAAATTTGAAGATCTTTCCGACTTTATATTATTACACCTTGCTTTAAAAAAGTTCGACCCAGAAACTGTTCGTGCCTTCGAGATGACGGAACGTAATCATAAAATACCTACTCTAGATAGGTTCTTTTCGTTCATCAAAGATCAGTGCCGAATATATCATAATACGCAGCCTAGTGCATGTAGCTCGTCAAATGATAATTACGGTAGACAAAAGTTGAATAAATCACTAAATAGCAAGCGTAATCCCGTCCCTCCTAACCCGCAGTCTTACGTAGCATGTTCAGATTCTAACAATAAAAATTCAAAGTGTCTGTGCAATAATATTGATCACGACCATTATTTTAAATGTCCCGCTTTTAATAATTTAGATCCGACTGCTCGTTTTAAATGTGTGAAAGAAAACAAAGCTTGCGTTAATTGTTTAAGCATAAAACATAAAACAAGTGATTGTTCTAGTAATTCTAAATGTCGCTTATGCAAGCAGCGGCATCATACATTGTTGCATTTCGATAAAAAATCGCCGGTTTCGGATGAGTCCCTCAAACCCGACCAGTCTGTTACGTCAGCGCGAGCCGTTCCAAGCGCCGGGACTACGGCCGCCCCGCACGCCTCCCAGTCAGAGGTATCGTTGTGTACGACATCCATTGCGTATGACCGCAGTGAACGCTCAAGTGTTTGTCACGTTCAGCGCGATGCAAAGCAGCAATGTATGGCGTCCACAACGGTTTTGTTGGCAACGGTACAGGTTATTGTTTACGATATCAGTAACAGACCACATACAATTCGTTGTTTACTTGATAGCGCGTCACAGAGTAATTTTATTACTTCTGATTGCTTCAAACGCCTCGGACTATGGAATAACTATAAAAATACGAAATTAATAATCAAAGGGATCGGTGGGTCGGAAAAATCTTGTAAGGGTTCCGTAGATGTTAAGATACATTCCCGTTTTAATAAGGACATTAATTTTGACATTACCTCGCTTATCGTGGAACGTATTACCGACACGCTGCCTAGCGCGCAGGTGGACGTTTCTCAACTCACACACCTCGGGACGTTACCGCTGGCAGATTCTGACTTTGCACAGCCGGGAATCATCGATGTCTTGTTAGGGGCCGCCATATTTCCACATATATTTTTGCATAATGTGGTACACAGTAAACTACGTAATATACCTCCCGCTATTGAGACGGTATTGGGGTATGTGATTATGGGTACCGTACCTACGTCACACACTTCTAATTATACTATGTCTTGTTGTGCTGTTCTTCAAGAAAATAATATTAATTCTCTTCTCAAGCGATTTTGGGAGCTTGAAGAGATTTCCGCGCCGCCCTCGCAGAGCCGTAAGGACCTCGAGTGTGAAGAACACTTCCGCGCTACCACTGTTCGCGATGACAGTGGTAGATATGTTGTGGCGTTACCTTTTTGTGGTGACCCGTATTCGCTAGGTGACTCATACGCTGCTGCACTTAGACGCTTCTATTGTTTAGAACGCAAACTTGATGCATCGCTCAAGTTACGCGGCGCCTATAATAATATCATTCGCGACTATATAAATAAAGATTTTTTGAGTCCGGTTGTCAACAACGAGGACAATTCTCTTCCTTCGTATTATATTCCGCATCACGGCGTAGTTCGCGAAGACAAGACCTCCACTAAACTTCGTGTGGTTTTAGATGCTAGTTGTAAGACTACATCGGGTCAGTCGATTAACGACATTTTGCATGCCGGCCCTAATCTACAGGGTGACTTATTTAACATCCTAACCAAGTCGCCCTGTCAGCTGATTGCCGACAAATGTTTCTCAATATCGGCGTTCGTGAATCTGACCGTAGATTTCAACGGATTTTCTATCGGTTTGACAACAGTGAACCTTTATCCATATATCAATTTAATCGTGTTTGTTTTGGACTCAAGTCCAGTCCATATCACGCGTTACGTGTTGTCCGGAAGTTGATCGCTGATGAAGGCGACAACTTTCCCGCTGCAGCAGCAGTTGCCACCTCCGCTTTATATATGGATGACATAGCTTGTAGTGTCATATCCGCCCCGCAAGCAATCTCGCTTTGTGAAGAGCTTATTCAGCTCTTCAAGCGAGGCCAGTTTGACCTTGTCAAATGGACAAGCAATTGTAAAGAGGTTCTCGCGCACTTGCCTGATTCTCATAAGGCTTCTCCAGACATTGAGTTTGAGAGGTCTGTACCGCATAAGGTTCTCGGTTTACGCTGGGATAAATCCCGTGATAGTTTCCGGTTTGACGTCGCACCGCCCGATGATAAGTGCACCAAGCGCACTATGCTGTCCACAGTGGCTCGACTATGGGATATACTGGGGTTTGTGGCTCCCACAATTTTGTACGCCAAGCTCTTGATCAAAGAGCTTTGGTTATCAAAGTGTGAGTGGGATGACGCACCTCCCGTCCATATTGTCGACGCTTGGAAGCAATTTTGTATTGAGCTTTCCGCGCTCAATCAAATTGTTATTCCACGTCATCTTGGGTTGGTCGACGGATGTACTGTCAATCTAATAGGATTTGCTGACGCCAGCGAACGCGCTTACGGCGGAGTCGTATACTTGCAAGTCCGCATTGGTCCTAACTACTCCGTGCAGTTAGTTTGTGCCAAGTCCAAGGTCTCGCCGGTCAAAACCATTTCGGTTGCGAGACTGGAGTTGTGCGCGGCTCTTCTGCTATCTCAGTTGCTCTGCAAGGTTCAAGATACAGTTTCGCCCCACTACCCCGTCAATAAGATATACGCATTTTCTGACTCCAAGGTAGCGCTCGCTTGGATTTATTCTTCTCCGCACCGCTGGCAGACTTTTGTCGCCAATCGCGTTACTAAAATAATAGAACTGGTTCCCGCTACTTGTTTCCATCACGTCGCGGGTATTGAGAATCCTGCCGATTGCCTTTCTCGTGGGGTTACTCCATTTAAACTTCTGCAACATCCATTGTGGTTTCGTGGGCCTGCTTGGATTTCCCATGATCCGTCACAGTGGCCCATACAACCTTGTGACCACAGTGCAGAAGCCGAGGATGTACCCGAACGGAAGTCTGTTTCTCATCCTGTGGTCGTTGAGGTCGCGGAATCTCCGATCTATGCACTCGCACTGCGCATGTCGTCGTAGTCTAAGTTACTACGCGCCATCGTTTGTGTCTGTAGATTTCTCAGGCAACTTCCTAAAGGGGCTTCTGTTTCAAGCTCTGACCTTGAATTTGCAGAGTATAAATTGTTGCGAGTGGTCCAGGCTGTTTATTTTAGCGACGACATTGAAAATTTAATAAATAATGTAGCTTGTTCTCCCGCGCTTCTTAAGCTCAAGCCGTTTCTCGATGAGCACGGCATCATACGCGTTGGCGGTCGTCTGTCTAATTCGGACGAGCCTTACAACTATAAACATCCTTGTTTATTACCGCGTCGCGACCACGTCGTTGACCTTCTTGTTGATTTCTATCACAGGAAACATCTCCATGCCGGTCCAGAGTTGCTTATGTCCTTACTCAGGCATAAGTATTGGATTTTAGCTGCACGGCGAATAATTCGCCATAGAATACATAATTGTAACGTCTGTTTTAAATTCCGTCCTCGCCCGGTCTTTCCTCTCATGGCCGACCTTCCTAGCCATCGCGTCAAGCAGGTAGATAAAGCGTTCACACATACCGGTTGTGATTACGCAGGACCGTTGCAGTACACGCCAGTGCGTGGTCGAGGAGTTAAAAGCCGTAAAGCTTGGCTATGCATTTTCACACGCTTGACGACGCGCGCTACGCATATTGAAGTTGCGACGGATTTAAGTACGGTGTCGTTTCTGGCAGCCCTAAAACGATTTCTTTCGCGACGCGGCCCTATACAATGTTTGTATACCGACAACGGTACTTGTTTCGTAGGTGCGAATTCTTATTTACGCGACCTCTATAAGTTTCTCAACAGAGAGTATCAGACTCGTCTTCAGGAAGAACTTTCCATAAATCACATTGATTGGAAGTTTATTCCGCCCGCTTCACCACATTTCGGTGGATGTTGGGAAAGCATGGTCAAGGTAATCAAAACGCATCTCTTCAAATTCATAGGCCAACAGATCCTCTCTTATGAAGAGCTTTTAACTGTACTTGTTCAAGTCGAGGCACTAGTTAACTCGCGTCCTCTCACAGCACTGAGTAGTGACCCTGCTGAATCATCCGCGTTAACCCCTGCGCATTTCTTGAACACAGCGCCATTATCGTCACTTCCCGCTCCTGAAGCAGACTCTTCTAGCTTGCTTCAGAGACATACTCTGCTTGATAAATTAATTATTTTCGTAATTAATTATTTTATTTAACTTTTCCGAATTATTTATATAGATTTAGTTTATTTTAGATAAAGAAATATTTATTTATTTACTATTAGTTATATTTTACATTTTTTTTTTCACAACTGCCCGTGACGTTACACTGCGGTCCCATCAGAAAACCAGCGCTGCAGCATTAATTCATTAGTGCTGCAGCAATACGCTGAGATGGGGTCCGTTTTTTGGCCTCGCTCGGGTTAATTATTGATATATTTTATAATGTCTTGTGTTTGCTTTTTTTTCTCACTTATTTTATTTTTTATTTTGTTATTTTATTATTTACCTGAGGAGGTCAAGAATAAATGTTTTTCTTTCTTTCTTTCTTTCTTTATAAACTCGTGCAGTCGTTCTGGCGGCGCTGGCGTTCAGAATACCTTCACCAGCTTCAGGCTAGGTCTAAATGGAATAGTCCTGCATCCCCTATACAGGAGGGTACGTTAGTCATTGTCATAAATGATAATTCTCCGCCACTTTCATGGCCCTTAGCTATCATAGAGAAATTGCACAAGTCTAAAGACGGTACAACCCGCGTTGTTACTGTAAAAACCGCGAAGGGTAGTTACGTGCGCCCTGTTGTACGTCTCTGTCCGCTACCGACTCAGTGAGATCTAGCCCGAAGTTGGATCCCTCTCTTAGTTTAGGTATTTAGTTAATAACTTTCGTTATAAGTGTTCCAATAAAGTTAATTTAGATTAATTTAATTTCATAACGCTGTATTAGCTTGTGGATAGGTTATGCGGTAGTACACCTAACACGGCTTATTTTATTTAGTTTCCTTTTAAAGGCAACCCTTTAAAGCCGGGGGGAAATGGTAACGCCATCTTTTGATTTTTCTATGCATTAGAATTTCGTATATAGATAATCCTGTCATCTTTGACGTTACTGTCTGAATAGACGAGCATTATCCCTTTTTCCCTCTCTCCAACGCACGCGGCGACCATTTTCGCCATCTTGAAAACGACAGTCCGTTTCGAAACTGTACCGCGGAGATATCGCGCTGCGATGCACCGCGCCGCTTCGCTTCTAAAATCCTTACCTTGTGATGAACATTACCGCGAGTGAAATCTAGGAGATACATGTGGAAGACAATATCAGTGCTGCCATCAGAACGCCGCTGTTTTATGCCGAACGGATCACGCCGTCAGAGAACCGGTGTCACGTGCTGCCGAAATCCAGGTGCGTGTCCTCACACTCCTAGCTCGTCTATTCATCCCTATAACACCACCCTCTAGGCGATCACCAGAATCCTTACATTACAGTCCACTTAAAAGAAAAGAAATATAATTTTCTCGATCGCCTTTCATAAATGGTAAAATTTCTATACCAGTGTTCTTTTAAGAACACTTTTATGCAATGCAATAATAGTTGGTCTATTTATATTAGTTCTCGCCCTATTGTCTATTTATATTTGCCTGCATTTTGAGAATAAATATGATACTGCTATTTATTAAACCACACGTCACTAAACAAAGCTACACATTAACACTAACAACTGCGACCAAACGCCAGCGTTCACATCGATCACGTTAAATATTTGTCTAACTGATATTCATGACTACCCCACACAAATCTAAATCTTTACGTTGTTTTTTATGATCTACCGTACTAACTTGACGAAATGTGTGCATAAAGCGTGCGAGATAAAGAATATTGTATTTCTGTCTCATTACTACCAATCGAGTAAAATCTTACAAAAAGTTTATAATTACCGCGTGAGATTCGAACTCACAGCTCACTGATTCTAATATGTGTGTGTAAACAGTTTACTGCTAGGTCATTTTCAGTCATATTACGTTGAAATTATGAACTAGAATCACTTGTTAGACAACTAAGATGATGCTTGAAAATAGACGGTCGTAAGTCAAACTTAACGTCAAGCAATTGCTTTGCGGGAATGCCTATGCACTTTTGGAACTGGCCGTACAGTCAGTGTCAAACAAAGTATCCATAGATTGCAAAAACTCTAAACTCATTGAAACAAACATATTAGGTACTGGCATAATTAAAATCCCTAATAACTGCATTGGATATTGCCCAAGCACCACTTTAATCCCTAAATATAATTCACTAAATATAAGCACTCCTATTAGCTTTCCTGATTTCAATCTACTAAATGACACTTGCTGCAACATAAAGAAACTTAATCAATCCATAAATAATGTATCCCCTATTCCATTATTAAGCCTAGATTTAGATGATATAAAATTAAACAAAAATATGTTTCTTAAACAATTAAATGATTTAGACAACGCCCTTGAAAGTCCTTTAATTATAAAATACGGGACACATTATTCAATTATAACTATAATCATTGTAATTACAATAATATTGTATGTATCTTTTAAATTGTACAAATGTATCCGATCGGGCAGAACTAAAATGTTAACTTCACGAAATCTGGAACTAGCTGATAATGAAACACCAAATAATAATTCAGATCATGATGAAATACCACCTCCAACTATCAGAACAACCTTTTAAATATTAAATATTATATATTACGTTACTGACCCATTTTCATGAACTTCAGGGTCATACCCTAAAGTTCCTTCTTAAAGAGGGGAGGTGTTATATCCCATCAATGCTTACAATAGTGCTAACCTCTATCCTTAGTCAGCATTATTGTATGACAGTAAAGATTCAGCTAGACTCAGATAGTTCAGTTCGCATCCGACATCCGCGCTTAACACTCTCATCCAAAATTTGTAATTCCTGTTTAAAGTTTAGCCTAAATTTATAATAAACCATAGTTACGGTCATTTGTCTTTTTTTTAAAAAGGCCTTCCTCAAAACTCTTATAACAGTACCATATCGTTCTCTGGTAAGGTTTTTTTTTTTTTTTTGTTATATTTGTACAGTTCGGTGTAGTAGTCAGTACCAATCTTGAGTATTTCTTGTCTGCCGATCTTCTCTGCTCCCTTATTATCCGATGACTCATCAACTAGCTCAGATTTTTCTTCAGATGACAGTGTAAAAGATCCTGATTTTGAAATTGAAGGACGCAAAGCTGAATCAGACACTGATGAAGATATTGAACCATCTAGCATTGATGTTCAGCCAATCAGCGATAAAACTCATACACCTGATATTGAAAACCAATCACCTTGCGATATAATTCAGCCGTATAGTGACGAATGCCATTCGCTCAATGTTCAAACTCCACCTAGCATTGTAACAGAGCCTAGGGTTGAAGCTTCGTTTATTGACATGCCAAAAAGGTCTCGAAAAAGAAAAGCTCATCCGGAGTTATGGAAAAAAAACGTAGTGAAACTTTTGAGAAACAGCGGTAGAGCATACACGTCTCAATCGAAATCACAGAAAAAAATTTAAGCAAAAAAAATGAGACCTACATGCACTGACAAATGCAAATACAAGTGTGGTGAAGTATTCTCAACTGATGAACGATCCATGGTTTTTGAAGAATATTGGAAATTGGCCGATTTAGAAGAGCAGAGGCGATTTGTACATAGCAACATGACTACTATTGAACCAAAGTATCGATATACGCGAGTGGGCAGTGTTAGTCGGGCAACTATGAACCATGCTTACTATTTGCCACGAGATAATAAACGGACCCGAGTATGCAAATTGTTCTTCATGAATACACTTGCAATCCCCGATAAAACTATTAGAACAGTTGTTAAAAAGACTTCTAATCTCACTGGTTCTCAACTCAAAGACAATAGAGGAAAACATGGTAACAATCCTAAGTTGAGTTTGGATTTGACTGATGGGGTCAGGTCCCATATTAACTCTATTCCAAGAATAAAGAGTCATTATTGCCGTGCTCAGACGCAGAAGGAATATATCGAAGGTGGCTATACGATTGCAGCTTTACATCGAGATTACGTTGAGGAATGTAAATCCAAAGGATTGCATCATGTTGCGTACCAAATATATTACAATATATTTGTGAATGATTTTAATATTTCTTTTTGGTGCCCAAAAAAAGATCAGTGTTAAGATTGCACTGCTTATCGCAACGCAGAAAACAAAGCTTTGTTACAAGAAAGGTATGATATACACCTCAAAGAAAAAGATTTATCAAGATCAGAAAAAGAAATAGACAAACACAATGTTAGCGATAACTTTATTGTTGCTGTGTACGATCTGCAAGCTGTGATGCCATGTCCGAGAGGAGAAATTTCAAGTTTTTACTATGTGTCTAAATTGAATCTGTACAACTTCACAATTACAGAGCTTGGTTCCAAAAACACTACCTGTTTTGTATGGCATGAAGGCGAAGGAGGACGTGGTGCCAACGAAATAGGCTTATGCGTACTTATGTACTTAAAAAGCTTGCATGACAAAGCGAACGCAGACTTTGATGTGGTTTTTTATAGTGACAACTGCTGTGGTCAACAAAAAAATAAATTTATGTTGGCCATGTACCAACATGCTTTAAACAAGTTACCAAAACTTAAAAGTATTACTCACAAATTTCTGATAAAAGGCCATACTCAAAACGAGGGCGACTCTATTCATTCAATGATTCAGAGAAACATCACCAGGGCTTTAAAATCCTCGCCTATCTATGTCCCCGATCAGTACATCACCCTGATAAAAACAGCAAAAAGAACGGGATTGCCCTATACTGTTCAGGAACTCACACATGAAAACTTTTGGAACTTGAAATCTCTCGCTACTGGGAACTACACTACGAATGACGACGGAGAAAAGGTGAAATGGGCAGATCTTAAGGTTATTAAGAGTGACAGAGAACACCGGAATAAGTTTTTCTACAAGAATTCCTACGAAGACACTGAATTCGCTGAAGTCACCACCCTGAAAAGAAGGCTAAATACAATTACATCTACGTCACGGTCACTACGAAAACTTTATTCGAATAAACTACAAATAGCCGCAGCGAAAAAACAGGGCATCTTAAAACTAATTGAAAAGAATGTAATTCCCAAATATTACGAATCTTTTTACGCTAACCTATAAAGTTCCTAATGTAAAACGTAAGCTTCCTAGTATCTTAAGTGTTATACCTACTTTTAACCGCTATGTCGTATTACATAAAGTCTTTTTTATATAGGTACTATTTTAGAGACTGACATAGAAACTGATTGTTAAATTACAAACTGAATTATTGAGACTGAATTAAAATAGTTAAATGTTTATTTTTAGATTTGTGCGAAGCAGAGTTGTGATATGTTACGTCACACCGCCGCAGCCAATGACAGCGAACCGCCAAAGCCAGCCAATCATAGCCAAGCCAAGCCACCGCTACCGCCACTGGATGCCCCTAGTGGGGATAAGCTTATTTAAACTCATGCGCCATCATTATCTGACTACTTGTCTAGCCGGATCTAAACTTAGCAGTAACTCTACCCGACTGTGTATCGAATAGTCATAATTAAAATAAGTGTGATTATACGTTTGACTCTTATTTATGCCCTTCTGTTACATCTCAGAAGTGGGATAAATAGATAAAACTATGAAGCGCAATCACTCCGAAGCAGCAAGAATAGGCCACCTAATCCGTCCGCAAGGATGGAGCGATTCACAACATCAAGAGGAATCCCAAACAAGCGACAATGAAGATGAAGTTGGCTCGCCAGCCAGTCCTCCGGCACGGAAAATCCTTAGAAGACTTTTGGAATCCGAAGTGCAAAAGGCAATGTGTGAGTTAAATGAAGATCTACCCTCCGTCGTCACAAGAAAAGAACACCGCGCAGCTTCGTTGATCCCCGAGTTCGACCCCGACAGTGACGAGTGTACTACTGCGTCGGCATGGCTCAGAAAGATTGATCAACTTGGCGAAATACATGGTTGGAGCGAAACTACGAAGTCATTTCACTTACAAGAGCGATTGAGAGGTCAAGCAAGAAGATGGTACAACCGGCTTGATGAATACGACTATTCCTGGGAAGATTGGAAACAGATGCTAGTTCGTGCCTTTCCTAGGCACCGCGATTTCGGCAATATGTTAGAAGAGATGATGAATAGAAAGAAACTACCCGCAGAATCAATGACTAAATATTACCAAGACAAAGTGGCCATGTGCTTCCGGTGCAAGTTTTCAGACAGCGCCACGGTTTCCTGCATTATTCGTGGTCTACCACCATCACTTCAGGCGAATGCGAGAGCATACCAGTGCGAGCGACCCGAAGAACTATATGAAGGTTTCCTCTGCGCACTGGATGACTATCAACCACCATCAACGTCATTTGGAACACGCAGTACAACAAATAAAGATACCAACAGGCAAGGGAACGAAAAAAAATACGCCTCGATCAACCCAGATATTGATCCATGTCCGCGTTGTAAGAAAACTGGCCACATACTACGCAACTGCCCATACCCAGATTCACGAATATGCTTCAAATGTGGCAAGCAAGGCCACATTGCTACGCGCTGCGTGATTTCTCCAAAACCAGCGACACTTGCTGACGATAAAGTCAAAGAGATCAAGCTCATACAGAACCACAACAATATTTACGAAAAAGTGGTGAAAATCAATGGCATACATGTAAAAGCTTACATTGATACCGGCAGTCAAGTTAATGTACTATCTACCCACGTCCTGAGGTTACTAGATCTGGATATCAGCCCGACTAGCGCAATTCTTAAGGGATTCTCTGGAGAACATTTACCTAGCTTAGGGGAAGTGGATTTCGAACTAGTCATTGATGGCATACATATGCCCTGCAAGGCACATTTAACGGATGTGATCATGGGAAACATCAATCTATTGGTTGGACAGCCCATTATCAACAGCAACGGAATGACCCTAGTGGTCACCGATGGAAAAGCCACACTCAGGCAAGACATAGACTTTATAAAACATATGAATGCAATTGAAGAGCACACTCGCTTCAAGGTCGTCACTGCAGAAAAAGAGTGCATATTACCTGGACTTTCCATAATTAAAGTCAACATATTGAATAATTATGAAAATAACGACGTCGTCACTACGCCACGACATTACGAGCTGCAAGGTGTAACCTACTCCATTCCGGCCACGCTGCTACGAGGCACCGCCGGATACATGAAGATTATCAACAATAGCGCACAGAACATCATATGGGAACAAGGCGAAGTACTGACCAGAGCCGACAGCTGCAAAACCCCGCCACCGGAGGTTCAGGTTAGTCCACAAAAGTATACTTTGCCATCGGATTCTATTGCCAAAGCCAACAATTATAGCCATCAGGTAGCATCTGTGCTCCACACTAGCCTCGCCAATGTTAGCACTTTTGGGGCAATAAGCTTAGATGAGATAAAATCAGGTTCATTGAATAAAAACGATTACAATAGTTTAATTACTTTATTGACAAATTTTAGCGATTGTTTTGCAAATAAAACACAAGACTTAGGATGTACAAGTTTATTACAAATGAAAATAAAATTAACTAGCGATCAGCCCATATATCGTCAACCTTACCGCTTGTCACACAGTGAGCAGGATATAGTTAGGTCCAAAGTGTCCGAATTGTTAGACGCAGGCATAATACAAGAATCAGAGTCATGTTTTGCTTCTCCAGTTATTCTTGTAAAGAAGAAGAATGGCGACAGTAGGCTCTGTGTCGACTATCGAGCGCTTAACGCCATCACAGTCAAGGATAGGTATCCATTGCCTAACATCGACGATCAGATCTCAAAGCTAGCTGGAATGAATTTTTTTACAAGTCTAGATTTAGCACAAAGTTATCATCAAGTAAAAATTATTCCTGAAGACACGCACAAAACGGCTTTTATAACACCACAAGGTCACTTTGAATATACGCGTGTTCCTTTTGGCCTAGCTAACGCACCATCCGTTTTTATGCGCCTCATAAACAAGCTAGTAGATTCTATAAGAAATTCCAATAACAAATTAATAGGCGGTAGTACGAAAAATAGCAATGACTTTTCGAATAATTATGAAGTGTTGGCATTTTTAGATGATTTATTATTACCTTCTATCGATGTACAATCAGGCTTAGACATTTTAGAAAAGGTCCTTCATAAATTAAAATCAGAAAATTTTAAACTTAATTTAAGTAAGTGTTCATTTTTACAAAACAAGATCACGTATTTAGGACACGAAATTTCATCTAATGGCATTCAACCGGGTGAATCGAAGTTGGCAGCAGTGTCGCAGTTTCCCATCCCTAGTAACGTTCACGAAATACGTCAATTTATTGGGTTATGTAGTTATTTCCGTAAATTTATTAAAAGTTTTGCTATAATTGCTCGCCCATTAACCGATTTAACGAAGAAAAACGCAGTGTGGAATTGGGGTAGTAAACAATCTAATAGTTTCGAACAATTAAAAAAGTGTTTGTGTACAATACCTATACTGGCTTTATACGACGCTGCATTGCCGATCGAGATTCACACGGATGCATGCAAATCAGGTATCGCTGGCATTTTGCTTCAAAAACAAACGGACCAATCACTACGTCCCGTTATGTATTTCAGTAGGGTAACGAGTAAAGAGGAAAGTATGTATCACAGTTACGAACTCGAAACGCTCGCTGTAGTCGAATCATTACGCAGGTTTAGGGTGTATATTGTAGGTAAACACGTCAAAGTCGTGACTGATTGTACGGCTGTTCGTGCCACCTTGACCAAGCGTGATATTATCCCACGTATTGCCAGATGGTGGCTATCAATCCAAGACTTTGACATGAGTGTAGAGTATAGGCCTGGAGAGAGGATGAAGCATGTAGACGCTTTAAGTAGGAACCCCGTAGATACTATAAATGTCAATCGGCTTGAAGTGTCAGACTGGTTTTATACTGTCCAGTACCAAGATGACAAGTTAAAGCGAATCATTGACCAGCTTAGGCTTGGCTCAGCAGCTGCTGAAATAACAAACAATTATGTAGTCTTAGATGATAAATTATATAGGAAAACATTGCATGGTAATCGTCTTGTGGTACCAGCATTGGCTCGATGGAGGCTGGTGCAAATGCACCATGATGATATAGGGCATGCGGGTTTCCAAAAGTGTATGGATTTGATAAAAAATGACTACTGGTTTCCAAAAATGACTCGCTTTGTTCGAAAGTATGTTTCCGCATGTCTTTATTGTGCTTATGGTAAAAGTGATCATGGAAAGAAGGAAGGAAAATTATTCCCTATTCCTAAACCCACAGAACCCATGCTCATGGTTCATGTTGATCACTTAGGCCCCTTTTGCAGGACAGCCAAAGGCTACCAATATATGCTGGTTATTACAGATGCTTTTTCAAAATTTGTTATTGCTGAACCCACCCGATCAGTCAATTCTATAGAAACAATTAGAGTACTTAAGAAAATATTCTGTTTATTTGGATACCCTGATAAACTAGTTAGTGACCATGGCAAGGCTTTCACTAGTAGATATTTTAAAGAGTTTTCAACTACTAAACAATTTAGACACATTTTGACCTCTATTGCATGCCCGCGTGCCAATGGCCAAGTGGAGCGCACCAATCGAACCATATTGAATGCATTGCGCACCACTGAACCAAGCGAGGCTGCAAATAATTGGGCGAACTGCTTACCCGATATTCTGTGGGGTATTAACAACACTGTAAATGAAAGTACAACATATAAGCCTTATGATTTGATGTTCGCCAAAAGCTCTAGGCCACGTTGTGATGTCACCACTAATGAGAGTGTTAGTGAACCTGTGGAAGTTAGGCGTAGCAAAGCTAGTACACGGTTAAAAATAGTGAGCGATAGAATGAAGCGTAACTTTGACAAGAAACGCAAAACTAGCCATGTCTATACGAAGGGGGATTTAGTTCTCTGGCGACAAGCACCCACGAGTAGTGCGACAAAAGTAAATACTAAACTTGACGACATTTACTCGGGTCCATATATTGTAACCAAGGTAGTAGGCAATGACAGATATCGGATTCGAAGTATTAAGGGCCTCCGAGGTTACAAAGCCTTTACAGGGCTGGTAGCTGCGGATTCCCTCAGGCCTTACCATAGTACAGTACCTATATCTGACAGTGCTAGCAGTTCTGATGAACAACTTGAAACCGAAGATCTTATTGACCTATTAGAAAGTTAATGGAGCCCCTCCCTATTGCGGGAGCAATTGTTTCAGGACGGCCGAATGTTACGTCACACCGCCGCAGCCAATGACAGCGAACCGCCAAAGCCAGCCAATCATAGCCAAGCCAAGCCACCGCTACCGCCACTGGATGCCCCTAGTGGGGATAAGCTTATTTAAACTCATGCGCCATCATTATCTGACTACTTGTCTAGCCGGATCTAAACTTAGCAGTAACTCTACCCGACTGTGTATCGAATAGTCATAATTAAAATAAGTGTGATTATACGTTTGACTCTTATTTATGCCCTTCTGTTACAGATATTAATTTCTGTGTAACTATGAACAATAATAATATTATTATATTGTTCCAGTATAATTTTTATTTTTTAAATGTTCTAAGTATAGATTTAATGTTTTATTGATTTTTAGTGTATACGAGATTTTTAAGTTCTAGACGGGTTTTAATAATAATTACTGTGATTTCCGTGAAGTGCAAAATATTGTTCCTTGTATATTTAAGACTTAAATGTCATTAGCATTGTGATATTGCCATAACTGTAAGACAGATATTTAATATTTAGAAACATTTTTTTGTGTTTGAACTAGTTATTTAATAAACAAGTAATTTCCTTAAATTCGGTAGTTGTTATACTATGTTGTGTTATGCTTATTCTTTTAATGTGTAGTTAAGGTATAATTGTCTTAGTTTTTTGTGGAGAACGAGGTCACATTGCACCACGCTGTCCAAGGGCTAACAACGTAGCAGCCAATAGCAATGCCAGCAGCACTAACGGCGCGGCCCTGGAACGTAGAATCAACTGCTGCCACGTTCAAGGTGTACGTGGAGAGCTAGAACAATCTGGTGAGTCGTATATTTTTTATTTCGATAGTGGTGCTGAGTGTTCTCTCTCCTCCTTCTCTCTCCAGATAACTTATCCGCGATACTCTGCTTTAGCAGAGAGCATTTAGGAGAGCGTTCTATTGCTAACATAAGATTAACAGGCGTTGGTAACGCTCATCTTTACTGTTCCGAACAAATTTTATGTGAGATAGTTATTTACGGACATCGTTTACTTTGTCATTTATTATCGTACCTGATGAATTTATGCCACATAACATAATGATAGGCTCTGATCTTTTAAATTATGATTTAAGTGTTACCTTATCGAGAGGTCATCTAGTGATAACAAAACCGGTATACGTAATAAAGTTAACGAGTTGTTGAATGCAAACATAATCCGACCTAGTAGCTCCCCGTTTGCTAGTCCTATTCTTCTTGTTGAGAAGCGTGATGGTTCAGACCGTATGGTAATAGATTATCGAGAGTTAAATGCAAATATGGTGCCGGGTAGATTTCCACTCCCGCGTATAGACGATCAAATAGCTAGACTAAATGGCGCTAACTATTTCTCGTGTCTTGATTGTGCTAGTGGTTTTAATCAAATCCCTATCTTAGATCCTGAAAGCATTGAGCGTACGGCATTCGTAACACCGGACGGACAGTTTGAGTACCTGGCCATGCCCTTTGGTTTGCGCAATGCGCCCAGTGTTTTTCAGCGAGCGGTATCCAATGCTCTGGGACCTTTGGCTTTTTCATACGCAATTTTATACTTGGATGACATTTTGGTACCTTCAACTAACGTGGAAGAGGGACTCACTAGGCTACGTGAAGTGTTAACTGCTTTGACCAACGCAGGTTTTTCACTAAACCTCTCGAAGTGTTCTTTCCTCAAACAAAGAGTTGAGATTCTGGGTTACGATATTTCTTCAGGACAGATTCGACCAAACCCTCGTAAAGTAGAGGCACTTAGTAAGCTGCCCCCTCCCGAAAATAGTTTTCAATTGAGGCAATTTATAGTAAAACGTTTTCAACGATCGAGAGGATAGAACAAAGACGAATTGACCTTACAACTCTGTCAGATAATTGGCTGTTGGCTGAACAGTTGCGCGATGACAAGTTTCAGGCTATTGTCATAAAGCTCAAAGAAAATCAACTTCCTGCCGACATTGCCAAAACTTATGAGCTGCGATCGGGTGTATTGCATCGTAAAGTGCAAAGAGATTATTTCTTTACGAACGCGTTGTCTGCCGATTGTACCGCGTGCTTTTCGACGTCCATTATAAATCACGTACATGAGTCGATTATGCATCTTGGCGCGGATAACACATTAGAGAAGGTGTATGAACATTACTGGTTTGACCATATGTCTAAGTACGTGCGTAAATTTGTAGATAATTATATCACGTGTAAGGTTTCGAAGTCTCATTCCGGACGTATCCAAGCAGAGCTTCATCCTATCTCCAAAATTGCTGTCCCCTGGCATACAGTGCATACTGTATTACATATTACTGTGTACATATTACTGGCAAATTAAGCGGTAAAAATGACCAAAAAGAATATGTGATAGTGTTGATAGATGCTTTCACAAAATTCGTGCTTCTATATCATACGCTTCGTATTGACACCGTTAGTGTTGTCAAGGCGCTCAAATCTAGTGTCTCTCTCTTCGGTACACCCTCACGCGTAATAGTCGTTGCTTTGCTAGTAAGGAGTTCAAAGAATACTGTAGCTCGCATAACGTTCACCTTCATCTAATCGCGACTGGTTCTAGCCGAGCAAACGGTCAGGTAGAACGCGTGATGAGTACATTAAAGAGCATGCTTACTGCAGTAGAAACATCGCAAAGGTCGTGGCAGGAAGCTCTTAACGAGGTACAACTGGCGTTAAATTGCACAGTAAATAGAGTGACTAAGGCTAGCCCCCTCGAACTTATGATCCAATTAGTCCGGCGGTAGTTAGCGCTGCCTTCTGTTCTATGGGTCCTGGGTTCGAATCCCGGTAGGGACAAATGTTTGTGTGATGAGCATAAACATTTGTTTCCGAGTCATGGATGTATTTATGTATAATATGTATGTATTTACAAAAAAAAAAGTATATATGTAGTATATCAACCAACTAGTATCCGTAACACAAGCCTCGTTGCTTACCACGGAACTAGATGGCGCTGTGTCATAATGTCCAGGAATATTTATTTATTTATTTATTTATGATCGGTCGTGTAGCGAGACCACTGAATCTTTTAACCGCTAATGATACTGAAGTTGAAGTAGATATTTCTGGGGCGAGAGAGCACGCAGCCCACAATATCGAACGAAGTTCTAATTACGAAAAGTCTCGTTTTGATAGCAATAAGGCTAAATTAGTCAAATTTAATGTCGGGGAGCTGGTTCTTATCCAAAACGAAGAACGAAATCAAACAAAATTAGATCCGAAATATAAAGGTCCTTTTCAAATAACTGATGTACTTGAAGGCGATCGTTACGCTTTGAAATCGTTAACTAGTAAAAGAACCTATAAGTATGCTCACGATCGTCTGAGAAAGATGCCTCAAAGTGAAGTTCCGTCTGAACTTACTGTCGACATAGAATCCGAAACAGATAATGATAGTGAAAGCACTTCCGTATTTGTTTGAATTTGACACACACTAAAATGACTACTGTTTCTTAATCAAACCGTACAGTCTGGTCGTAGCTGTAACTGCGATTCTATGAGTCGTTCAGATTGCAATGCGCGGTTAGATGTACGGTGGCTGGGTCTTGATAAGACTACTAATGGGTCTCTGTGATGCTACTGTTTGGGTCTGTATGACTAATGACTGGGTCTATAGGACTACCGATTGGGTCTTGATAAGACTACTAATGGGTCTCTGAGAGGCTACTGTTCGGGTCTGTATGACTAATATCTGGGTCTGTATAAGACTACTGTTTGGGTCTCAATGAGGCTACGCTGCCGAGCAGCCGGGTCATATTAGTGTAGTTTGTTATGTGTTTGTGTATTGCTCACTGTACAACAATTGAAACTAATTCTGATTATATTTTCATATGAAAGATACCTCTTTGAAACTTTTATTTACCTATCTTGTAGTCAGAGTAAGCCGAGCAAGAGTTTTGCTACAAACAAGAAATTTGTTACAGGTACACACGAGGACGTGTGATTCGTCAGTATGGCCGTGTCGTCGCAAGCAATTTTCAAACTACAACACCCGTTGTATTTCATAATACTGGTCACACTGTAACTTGATTCTCATTGGCTGATCGGTTAGTACAGTGAACGCCGCGAGGTGGCGCTTTAGTTCCCCCCCACTGCTCGCGTGGACAGAGTCGATTGAATATAGTTTGGTTTACAAACCTAGTTATTGAATTACCGAATAAACGCGACTGTGATTTGAGCTTCTACCTACGTTTTACTGGTTTGCCCGAAGTACCCACCTAACTCATGGAACCTTTACCAAGAGACGATAATGATGATCTCGTTATCGCTACGCCCACGCTCGCGCCGTCATGTTTGTTTTGGGAACAGTTTAAGGGGTATATTGTTAAAAGTATTAATGATAGTAGTATTACTTGGTTACTTGGTCTTATTAATAATGGGTAATTACAATAAGGATCTAGTTTTGAATATATTGCAGTGGAATACTCAAAGCTTAAGACCTAAGGTCAGAGAATTTGAATTGTTATTGATACAGGAAAACATTCATATAACATTTATTTCCGAGACATGGTTAGAACCTGAATCAAGATTACACATACGTGATTATAATTTATGTCGAAGAGATAGGGCAGATTCACATGGAGGGGTAGCAATTATCATCCATAAATCAATCATATTTCAAGAGTGCCATTGTAATATAGTAGTTAGTTCCGGCATAGAAATAGTATGCGTTAACTTATTTAATTGTAATTCTATTAAAAAATTAATTTCTGTTTATTGTCCTCCAACTGTTCAAATCAATCAAGCTGAGTGGAATAGTATTTTTGCAGCGTTCCCTAATAACTGCATAATAGGGGGTGATTTTAACGTTCATCATGTAACTTGGTTCAATAGAAATGATACAAGGGGTACACATATTTATGATGCCGCACTTGACTTTGGGTTTGTGTCGCTTAATAACTTATCACCAACGAGAATTAAATTAGTAAATAGTATTTTGCAAAAAAGTGCCCCTGATATAACTTTTGTATCTGCAGATATTGCAATAAAATTTCAATGGAATGTAACGTGTGAGAACTTAGGAATTGACCACCATTGTATTAAAATGCAAATAAATAATAATGGCCCAGTATTTATTCGAAAAAAGCAGAATTTTAAACGTGCGGATTGGCGCACATACGCCGAATACCTCGTCAATAATCATATATACTTTGAGGAGGAGGAGAGCGTACAAAGTTTGTATGATACAGTTGTTGAAGTAATATATAAAGCAGCAGAGATAAGCATACCTATGAACAAAATACCTTTAATACCTGATAGTAAATTCACTCCTAAACCATATTGGAATCCTTCACTTTCGCACCTTATTGCTCAAAGGAGACTAGCTCTCAGTAGATTTAGGAAAAATCCCACCCCTATCAATTTAAATGTGTTGCAAGTAAAAACATTGGATGCAAAACGTGCTATCGGTAAAGCTAAGTCACATGATTGGCATAATTTCTGTGATAGTGATAATGAAACAGTTTCATCTTCACAAATGTGGAATAAAATGAGGTGGATGAAAGGACTAAAAACTAATAAACCTCAAATTTCAATGCAAAATAAATACGACATTCTATGCTCCTAAGCCAGAATTACATTCCTCAAATTCTTTATTAGAAGACAATTTTACAATACAAGAAATGTCACACTGTATAAAGAAAAAAGATTCTGCACCAGGGGACGATGAAATTACCTATTCGATGATATATCACTTACCACCCATTATAAAATTATATTTGATTAGGTTATATAATCGCATTTATAATACAGGAATTATTCCTTCACAGTGGCGTTGCATAAAGGTTGTACCCATCCCAAAGTCAGGCGACACAGGGCTATCACGAAAGTTGCGACCAATCTCACTGATATCATGCCTATGCAAAATTTTTCACTCCATGATAGTTCAACTTTGGAATGGTTCATTGAAAGAAATGAGATTTTATCTTCAATGACATCAGGATTTAGGAGACAACAATCCTCTATAGATTGCTTAGTTCGATTGGTAACACACATACAAATAGGAATTTCTAAAAAGACCGATACCGTAACATGTTTTTTAGACATTGAGAACGCATATAACAATATATTAATTGACAATTTAGTTAAAATGCTTGATGAATTAAATGTAGGTAAAAGGCTTTGTAAATATTTATGGTCTTTTTTGACTGAAAGACATTTAAAGATTACAAGCGACCTATGTGATGATGATAACAACATCTCTCGGACCAGGTATGCAGGCAGGGGTTTAGCACAGGGGATCCTTTATGACCGCTATTATTTAATATTGCGACGCATAAACTTTGTCAGCAGGTTAATGAGATTTCCTGTTGTCAGTATGCTGACGATTTTGTTTTGTACTCCACTGAAAAAAGTATCAGTGCAAGTGCATGTAAAGTTAATACAGCTTTGAATAATTTTGAAGTGCAATTGGATGAGTTGGGTCTAGTTCTCTGTGAGAATAAGTCTAAATATTGTATATTTTCGAGGAAAAATAGACATCAGGTGGCAAATTTAAAAATTAGTAATCAGTATTTAGAGTCTGTTCAATCTTTTAAATATCTAGGATTATGGTTGGACAGAGGCTTCCGTTGGAGTAAGCACATAAATGAGACCGTCCAAAAAACTCAGAGATATCTTAATTTGTTGAAAACTTTAGCGGGCTCAACATGGGGCCTTCATCCTAAACACTTACGTAGAATATACTTATCTATTATAAGAAGTAGACTAGATTACGGATGTTTTCTGTATGATAATAGCGGTAAGACTCATACTTATAAAGTAGATAAGATTCAAAATCAGTCCTTACGAATTATTGGGGGTTTTATTAAAAGCACCCCAATACATGTGATGGAGAGCGAGCTCAGCATTCCACTTTTATATTTAAGACGTAGATATTTAGCATATAATTATAATTTGAAATGTTTAGCTTGGTCTAATAATGTAACTAGCAAATTACTCTTCAATCTTAGTAGTTATTCTCAAAACAGCTATTGGATTAATAAAAAACTACCATTGTTGGTAATAACTATGAATGAGACTAAAAGAGAGGAAGTAGCTTCCTCGGACCGATTAGAAATGTTTAAATTGGATATCTGAGTTTCCAAAATTAAAATAATTGATATTATCTGTTGCAATTTAGATAGTGTAACGAAGGCTAAAACATTATATGAACCGAATAATCTTAAATTAAATGTCATGAACGAGCTTCGAGAAAAATATCCAGATTGGTATACAATATTCACAGATGGGTCAAAAAACAATAATGACAGGGGAGCCGCTTTTTATGATGGTCGCGTCGAAAGAAATACCAATAGCTGTTTTAAAATAATCGGTAATGTATCTATAATGTCGGTGGAACTCACTGCAGTTTCAGAAGCACTATCCTATATAGGAACTATATCAGGGACCAAATTTTTTATTTGTACGGACAGCAGAAGCGCCTTACAGCACATTGCTCGGTCCACCTCTGGATGCAGCGGTTCATTGATAGCATATGTCATACTGGCCAAAATAAAAGAGTTAACTGATAAGGGTAAAAGCTTAGACTTTAATGGGTTCCATCACATATTGGTTTAAAGGGTAATGAGGAGGCTGACATGCTTGCTAAAAGAGGAATATCCGAAGGGAAAGAAATACATATAGTACCTGAACATTATGAATATTTATTGAAATATAAAACGAAATGTTATGAGGATTGGAAGGAATAATAATAATAATAATAATAATAATAATAATTTATTCGACACTAGATTTAGTTTACAATTGGTACAAAAACTAATCACAATTTGGAGAACAAAAATAGGTACATTTAGTTTGAACCGCTGTCTCCCAAACTAGGTTAGACCTGTATTTTGGGAGTCAGTGTTCCTTCGTAGTTTTATCAAAAACACAATAACCGCCAACGTAATTCGATGTTTAGCCAGCCATGGGGTATTGAATCTTATGATCTAAAAGTAGTTTAACTTAATAATTAATTAAAGTGAGTGTGTGAGTACGTACGTGTGGAAATGTGTGTTTGTGTGTGTTTCTATAGTGTGGTGTAGTGTGCGTTTTAAAGTATACTCTTTAGTAACGTTTCTGTGTTAGTGTAATTTTGAGTTTGAAGCCAATTTTTTACATTTTGCTTAATTTCTCTAGCGTTTAAGTTGTAAATATCCAAGACAGTATTAACTTTATTGTATAGACGAGCACTGAGAACGAAGTATTGGTGGCTTGCGAACGTCGTTCTGTGTGTAACGACAGGACAGACAGTTTTGCTTCTGCGCTTTCGCTGCTGCAATTGAGAATTATACGGAATTGCCCTATGTTTTCTCAAAACAGTACGGAGAATAAACAGTTGCCTAACTGTTAGAAATTGGCACTCCCTATACAGATCAATTGTTGGGTGACGAAATGGTTTCCAAAACATTACCTTAAGCACTGCTCTTTGAGCTCTTTCTAGTTCGAGAAAAACTGTTTTTGAAGCCCCACCCCACACAACTGAACAATAAGACAAGAGCGACTGGCATAGTGCTAGATAAATAAGATTTATTGTATCTTTATCTGCAGACTGACGAAGTTTTTTAAATAAGTATATGACTTTTCTAATTCGTACGGTTAGTGTTTGGATATGAGTATGCCAGCACAAGCGCTGATCAATCTCAACCCCGAGGTATTTTATTACAGCTACTCGAGACAGCTGCATGCATGAACAATTTTCACCTGGGGAAGTAAAATTGCATGAATGCGCTTTTATAAGAAAACTTTCGGGTGCAGCATGAGATATACTATTCGTAAAAGTAACAAATTTAGTTTTTTCAATATTTAGCGTTAATAAATTTGCCGCCAGCCAATCCATTACCACTGTCAGACAGTTTTCTGCAGCCACTTTAGCCTCTGACCAATTCGCAGCCGACACAACCAATGCGGTATCATCCGCATATGCAAAGACTTCACAATTTGGTATTTGCAATTTACAGAGTTGGTTGACATAGATCTGGAACAGAGTGGGCCCCAGAATGCTACCCTGGGGCACACCATACTGGAGTGATTCTTCCCCACTAACATAGCTATCGATTTTAACACATTGTTTTCGATCCGCTAAATAATCCTTGAAAATATCCAAAGGTGTTCCTCTTACACCTATAGCTTCTAGTTTCGAGACAAGAGTGGGCACAGAGACAGTATCAAAAGCTTTAGATAGATCTAAAAATATACCAATACATTTTTGTTTGTTGTCAAGTTTTTTAACTATAGAATCAATAAGGTTGACCATAGCATCTTCGGTGGAAATACCTTTTCGAAAGCCAAATTGATTGTCTGCAATTAAATGGTAGTTTTGTAAAAAAATTACTAAGCTGTTATTCAAAATCCTTTCAATAATTTTAGAGAGCGTCGAAAGAACAGATATTGGTCTGTAGTTATTTACACTGTCTCTGCTTCCACTCTTGTAAACAGGGGTGACAACTGCTTTTTTTAGACTTGAAGGAAAGATACCAGAACTGATTGAGAGATTACATATATGGGTAATTAATGGAACTAAAGTTCCACGCGAAGTTTTCAGTATTTTCGGGGAAATGCCGTCGAAGCCAACCGCACAACCATTACGTAAGCTCATAACAATGCTATCCACTTCAGCTTCTGTAATTTCAGGTATTACTAATGAGTTGGGAGGGGATGTAATATGATTATACTTAAAAGATCTACTAGGAGTATGACTGAGTGACATTATCCTATGAGCCAGGTCCGTACCCATGCCTGCGAAGTAAGAGTTTATAAGGTCAACAGATTGCTTAGGGCTATCTCGAATTCGAAGTAACTCTCGTGGTGATTTCTTGTCACGCTGTGTGTTTGTGATCTTTCTTATGGTATCCCATGTCGCCTTCGGGTCGTTTTTTGCCTTTAAGAATTCAGCTTTTTCATATGTTACCTTAAGTTTACGCAGTAATCCATTGCAAAAATTGCGATAGCGAGCGTATGTAGTCTTAAGAACGATATTGTTAGGTGACTTACGAAACCTACTATGCATAGAATCACGATTTCGTATACATCGCAGTAAGCCCAAGGTGATCCATGGTTTTAGTATTCTGAATTTAGAAGAAACCCTTAAAACTCGCGTGTTAAGTTTAATTATAGGTAGAAGGGTATAAATAAGTGCATCACATGCTTGATTTGCATCTTTAGACGATAGTACAAGAGTAAAATCCGTGTTTTTTATGGAATTTTCAATATTAGCGTAATTAATACAGTTAGATAAGGCAATAGGTTTAAAATTATTCGATTTTACGAGGTTAAGACATAGCATCACTGGGAAGTGGTCAGTTACACTTGCTTCAATAACGATTGTTGTCGCCTTGTAACAAGTTTTAAGCAGAATATGATCCAAACAACTTTCCAACCGAGTAGGGAAATCATGCGTTGGTAAAAGGCCATGAGAAGCGGCCAATGTGAGATATTCATTTGATGATCTTTGGTTAATGTTTGTATGTCCAATATCAATGTTTAGGTCACCCGCTACAATTATGTTTTGGAAGGATTTTAGTGACGTCAGAATATTATCGAGACCAGTCAAAAAGTTATCGATAAGCTTATTAGAAGGTGATCTGTATATACCGAGAAAAACTGTGTCCATGTTTAGTTTACACATTAGACAATTAGCTTATCGAAGGAAAGTGGGCTCCATTATAGAACAAGAGATATTGTTCTTTACGTATAGAACAAGACCATCGTTTTGGTTATATGTCACTTTAGAAGCATAAGAAATATATCCATCCAGAACAGGGAGATTGTGACCCCTTTTAAGCCAACACTCTGACAGTAATATGATATCATATTCTATGTTAATACGGCTAAGAAGTATTTGAAAATCATTAATTTTTTTATTTATGCTGCGAATATTTATATGAAAAACCTTTAAAGTCCGTTTACTTACCATACCTAAATTTTGATTGCACAGATCAGGCGTGCTAGTGTAAGCGCAAGATATTTTGATTGAATCAATATTTTCAGAATTTATATTGTTGATATTAGCCATTTATATTTACGAAAATTAATGATTACTACAGTAATTACAGTCGTATAGTTACAAATATTAAAACCTCGGCGACAAAAGAAGACAAAAGTAATAAGGTTGATTCTCAGGTCAAAACAAAAAATATTAGAAATCTGAACGGTTGCACGGCGGATTTTTTTCCTTATTTTTGAGTTCAAAAAAACAGAACATTTAATTGTTAGGACATACAGCTTCCCGGAGGTTCCATATATAACGTAATATTTTAAATTTATTGAAAGTTTTCGGTGAATATACATAATATATAAGTCCAATATTATGAGTTTTATTGCAACTATATCGTTTATATTTGTTGTTGTTTTTTTTAAATGTGGAGAATGTATTGTCTTAATATTATTATTTTGTTTGTGATAGTTGTGTATGTGTGAAATTATGTTTCTGTGTGATTTTCGAATTACTATGTGTGAAAGAAAGTTATGACAATTATATATTAACCAAACATGCAAGTTAAAAAGTGACATAAACATAAAACAATTTAAAATATAGGGATACAATATTGTTGTGCCAATAATAAATAGTCATTTCTGCAGTTTAAGCTTAGTGAGGCATTGCTCGGATCTAATCGGATAATGCGGTTTACCAGTTTCTTTGCGTATGTAGATCCTTCCTCCTTTACACCAACAGAACTGGAAGCCATTTTCTTTAGAAAATTCACGTGCTTGGTAAAAAAGCTTTCTCACACTAGGTGGGAGATGTTCAGCCACATATACAGGCGATCTAGGTCCAGAGATACCTAGATGTCCGGAATGCAATTTATCGGAGTTCATCTTACTTTTATTAAAATTACGTGCTGCTGAAATTAATTCATCCTTAGTGTGTACGGTATTAAACTCCACCAAAATAGACTTATTTCCACCAGGTTTACCATATGGTCGGAAAATATCTCGCATCTCTGATGGTCTTATATCCAATTCTAGAGCTTTACCAAGGTTCTTCAGTATGTTTTCTAAATCTTCGTGAGTTTCTTTCTCTTTCTCAGGGACATTACGCAACTCAAAAAATGCTGAACGTGGGCCACATTGGATGTCATTTATTTGGTTTTCCATTATATTTATACTCTCCTGAAAATTTACTCGTTCCTTTTCAATAATTTCAATTTTGCCAATCAATTCGTCATATTTGTCACTGACAAATTTGACGCTCTTCTCTATTTCAGAGTTTATTCTCTGCATTTCCACGAACTGCATCTTTAGGTCGGCTATATTGGAAACCAGTTTAGAAAGCGTTTTTTCTTGTTCAACCTTCCAGGTTTGCAGCATTTGTGCTATCTCTTCTTTAAACACATTATAATTTTTGTTTGGAGAATAACACTCCCGTTTGCGTTTAGAGCGTTTAGCAGCATTTTTTAACTTTTCAGAACCCGCAGAGTCAAGAAGCGTAGGGTCATCAGATTCTGCAGAAATTGATGCTTGAGGTGGAGTACGTGTAACTTTTGGCATTTTGCACAGAGTAGATTTGTTTCCACACCCTTTTTGATCGGTGATTCAAAATTCAAAATAGCGCTGATATTTGATCGCGAAAGTCACCGCGGTAAGTCGTGTTTGTATTGTCGGGTGACTCACGCAACTCGCTGGTCTAGGGGTGCGGGGTGTTAACTGAGGCGATGTAGGTTTGAATCTTAAACTCCCAATGAGATGCACTTTTTTTTAAGTTGAAATACAAAAACTATCTTTTTACTCTGTAACCACTAATTACTATTATTTTTAGGAGCTGGCTACTCAGGTTTTATACGACGCTAAAAAGACTCGTATTCAGGTTCCGAAAGTATTTCTTGAGAACGTTTCCGAACGAAGTTTCTTACGTCCGAATTATCCTAGCTCGTTCTGATTGGTCGATGTCACACAATGAATCAGCTGATATTTGTTTACATACGGATTGAACAAATTAAATCTACTTTTTGGTTTTTATTGTGCTAAATTTACACATATCACTCCTAAGACTCGCTTTCCAATCACATTCGGTCTTGACTTTCATCACAATATGTATTTCACTGTTTGTTAATATATATTTTATAAGTTCAGTTTTTATGGTCGTTACACTGATCGACAATATTAATTGTTATTACACATAAAGTTTCCGTGAGATAACACTAGCACAGGTATAATGTGATGTACTGAGACTTTTTAGATAGTATTTAGGCACTTAAACGTAGAAAAACTTTTTAAAACAATAAAAATTCACGGATCAATGTTTACGTTGGCAGTGTTGCCATATCAATCAATATTTTATCAATGAATATTTTGATTCTAGATCAATGGAAAAGGGGGAAACTTCACGTACAGGTAAGTTCGTTTAATCATTAATTATACTCGCGCCTCGTCCTCGAAATTAGTATTGTAGATATTATTTAACACATGTAGATTTTGAGAGTAGGTATGCACATATTGCGGGAATATCATCAATGAAATATACTATTAATAATCATGTATTGTTTATATAATTTTGATACTAATTGTTGTATAAAGGTACCTTAATAAATAACAGATCTTTATACTTAATTAATTAACACTATTCAGTTAATTTCAATCATAAACAGATCTACTAACTGAGGTATAATTATTCTTATAGTAATTATCACAGTTAGTTTTAGTTAAAATATCTAATATTGATCAAAAAATTAAGTGTTTACATAACATTATAATAACTGTTGGTTGATTACCGATTCAGCAAATGCAGTATCATCGTTATTATCAATAATGATCCTATTGTAAAATTTGGCGAAAGTTGTAGAATTTCTACTCCATCCTGCTGTTTTACGGATGGTATCTAGGCTAACGCCGAGTGAGTGCGCGCGCGATGTGGCAGCGTGTCTGGTGCTGTGTGCGCTAAACACGCTCGTATCCACGCCACACTCGCTGAGCGTTTGTTTGATCCAGCGGCTAAGTGTCTGTGTTCCTATTGCTTTATGCGGTTTTCTAATTCCAATAAATAACTCATCAGTTGATCTTATTGACGAAGTACGTTCAATATAGGTTAACAATGTTGTGGCTGGGCATATTGCTATTTTGTCTATAAAGAAGGGTAAATTAATCATAGGTTGTTGATAACCTGGTCGAGAGGTTTTTATCATATCAGGGATTTTAATTGTGATACGCTGTGATAGATTTTGGATGTTACCGACTTTAATCTTAGAGAGCGTTTGGGCTCTCTGTGCTGTCGAAAGGGCTAGCAATGTAATAGTTTTATTTGTTAATTTGGCTAATGATAATTTGTCATTAGGGTGCCACAGACTTAGCTTATCCAATAGTAGAATGGTATCCCAAGTAACGTCATATTTAGGTTTCGGTGGTTTTAATCGAAACACGCCCTTGAGGAACCTTTTTAGCCTATCATCGTTGATTAGTGATGGGCCTAGCAACAGCGAAAGAGCGGACCTGCACGAATTAAGTGTTCCATACTGGCAACCGTCATTAAATAATTTGGTTAGAAAATAAATTACTGTAGGTACAGAAGCCTCATAGATATTTGTTGAATTACTGTTACAGAAATCCCACCATTTTTTCAGGTAAACGTCGTATTGTTTCATAGAGTTGGACGACAATGATGCTAACATTATGTCAAGTGATGCCTTTGGTATACTTCTCCGTGACAATGCGTTCCGGATAATATGCCTGCCACCAGGGTAATCGATTCGTATATCCGACGGGAGCTGGAATGAGATAATAAGGCATGGCTAGCGGGAAATGTTACAGTTTCCGAAATAAGCAGAGATCTAAACACGGGGTACCATGGCTGCGTTGGCCAAAAAGGTACAACCATGATACGCCGTGCTTTGTCCGTAATTATCTTTCTCAGCGTTTTCAATATGATTGAGAAGGGTGGGAATGCGTAGAAATAGTGATTTGACCACGTAACTGTAAATGAATCTATCGCGAAAGCATCTGGGTCTAGATGCCAAGATATATATGTAGGACATTTGTTATTAATGCGACTTGCAAATAGGTCAATTATTGGGTACCCAAAGGAACGCGTGAGAGTATCAAAGGCCCAATTAGCATATACAATTCCCATTCTATGTCCGGATGGGTTTTTCGAGACTCATAATCTGCAATTGCATTGTCCTTGGACCTTATATATGAAGCGAAAATGAAAAGTTTTTTGGTTTCACACCAGTCCCAGATATCACGTGTTATTTGTGTCAGGTGAGGGTATTGAATACCCCCCATTTTATTTATATAGGCTATAGCCGTTGAATTGTCAATGCGTAATAATATTTGGCAATTATGAAAGTCTTTACCAAAGATTTTCAAGGCTATGAACGCAGCAAGCAGTTCTAAGTAGTTAATATGTCGTTCCCGTTCGGTATTCGACCACTGCCCGCCTACAGATTTTCCTTCACAGGCGGCCCCCCACCCCGTCGTTGAGGCGTCAGAATATATCTCAATTTGATAGTCATCGATTTTTATTCGATGCACAGAATGTTCTATTTTGTTTAACCACCAGTTAAAATCAGGCTGAAGTAATTTAGGTAAGTTCATGAATTTGTTATAGTCTTCATGATCTTTCAAGTTGAGATATTTACATCTTTCCATTTCTTTGGTATGTAGCCATCCATATTCAATGGCTGGACAAGAAGATACTAATAAGCCTAATAGCTGAGCGAAAGTTCTAATTTGACAGCGTTTTAATTTTGAGAAAATTTCGAGCTGTTCCTTAATTTTCAGTCTTTTTTCTTTTGGTAAACTAACCTGAAACTTGTGAGAATCAATAATCATGCCTAAGAACTTACATTTGGTTGAAGGTAAAAGAACGCTTTTTTCTTTATTTATCATGAAACCAAGTGAAGTTAATAATCTCATAGTTAGATCTGTGTTAGTTAGACATTCCAGATGGGAATAACCAAACAGAAGCCAATCGTCTAAATAGACGGTAGACAGAAGACCCGCGGAGCGTAATAATTTTGCTATAGGTTTACATATCTTTGTAAAAATATATGGAGCAGTACTGAGTCCAAATGGCAAGACATTAAATTCAAACATTTTATCCTCAAAGAAGAATCTTAGGTATTTTCGAGAATCTTCATGTATTTTAATTAAAAAATACGCATCTTTAAGATCTATTGTTGTCATTTGACAATTATGTGTTACAATTTTTAATGCCGTCCTTAAATCCTCTAATTTGAAATGATCCGTTTTAATGAATTTGTTTAACTCTTTTAAATTTAATATAAAACGCATCTTGCCATTTGGTTTTGGTACTAGGAAGGTATTTGATACAAATTGATTGTCACATGGGTAGCATTCTGATATGGCACCTATTTTGAGTAAATTATTAATAGCTTCTAAGAAATGTGACCTCTCCTTATTCGTGTAAGGTGGTCTTGTAGGTAAAGTATGTTGTACTACTGGTGATGTAAATTGTATTTTGTAACCTTTTATCCAAGATAGTATAGTACGATCGTTCGTAATAACAGCCCACTGATGGAAAAAATGGGATAAACGGCCTGCGTACTTAACTGTATCAAGTAGCGACGACGGGGATACATCGTGTGTTGACCCCGTGATGATGCCCTCGATGAGTGCGCGTGCGATGGTTGATGATGTGTCGCTGGCGGGGGATAGGGAGCGCGGGTCACTGCAGGCTCGCGGCTCCTCGGCCCTGGCGGCGCCGGCCCTGCAGGCGGCCTGCGCGCCTGGAGGGGAGCCTTCTGGTTTAAAGGTCTCGAGGCTGCTCCTTTGTAATGAATATTTGGAGTCTTGGTGTTTGACGTCTCGGCCTTTAGTTCTATACCCGATTTATTTACGGCTTTTGCCGACTTTAATGTCTCTGCTAAATTTTCACCGAAGAGAAATGAGTCTATCTTGGTATTTTTAAGATGATCCTTAAGGTCATTTTTAAGTGCGAATAAAATAAAATTTCTCCTTGTGATAGAATCTGCATGCTGTAAATCGCATAAAATGCGGGCTATGTCCATTAATTTTTGTAACATGTCATTATTCTTGATTTTAGAATTTAGTTGTGAATTGATAATTTCTGTCAAGCAAGCTATTGCGCTGGACATTTGTTTTTGTTTGGTCTCGATACCCTTATCACGTTTAATTGCCGTATCTGCAATTGCGGCTTTAATTTCTAAGTTAATTTTAGGGGCATCTATCTGGACACAGTTAATTGGCAGTGGGTATTTTGAGATCAATTTTTTACGATTTTCCTTATCGAGACCTTCCTTAACTATATGTAATAGACGATTTGCAAGTTCGTTGCGTATTTCTGGCCCGAATTTATTTGTACAGTTAGGATCATCGCCTAAAATTTCTAAAATTTCATTGTCCAGCTCGGTAGTGAGATCACTAATAATAATAGGCTCTTCGGACCCTCCCGTGGTGTTACTAGGTCCGGGTTGAGGTTCAGAGAGATCATTAGGAACCTCTTCGGTTTTATCTTCCGGCCATTCTAATAACCAATCATCTGGTCGTAATGCGGGGGTGTCTGAAAGACAAAATTATCATAAATATGATAATCTTACTATGTAAGTTACATAACTTACTGAGAAAATAAAAGGTTAGGTTACAATCCCCAACGGTAGGAACGCCAACCATATGTCATGCGTTGAGTCAGTCCCAGCGACTACTCAGGGTGCATAAGTATTATCAGTACGTCAATACGTAGGTAGGTCATAAGAACACACGTACTAAACAGTTCAACACGTAAAATCAGCATAATTTATGATAATTATTATAAGTATAAAATACCTGCTCCGATGTCCTCGTCGAGTAAACCAGGATGATCTTCCAAATCTGATGCACTTTTAGAATCACGTTCATGAATTTTACGTTCTAACTTTTTTATTTTATTTTTGTAATGATTTATATTTTCTTCAATTGATCTAGAACTTTTACGTTTTGGCATTTTTAATTTAGATTATATTTAAGACTAGAGAATTAGTGCGAAGACGCTAAATAGGTGTTGAGTGGTTGAGCACTAGAATGCGAATGAATTGCGATCGTCAACCGAGACCTAGACTGAACAAGCATAGCTACCCACAAAAAAAAAAAAAAAAACTCGGAAACTAGTGCATGAGTGGTGACATCTAGGCGATACTACATGTGTTAAATAATATCTACAATACTAATCTCGAGGACGAGGCGCGAGTATAATTAAATAGTTTAATAATCTTATTACTAATACCATCCCATCCAACCGCACAATTATCCTTTAGTCCTGAAATGATACGGGAAATTTCATCTTCATCTGTATCTAACATAGCAAAAGATTTCAAGGTACAGGTGGTAGCTGGTTGGGTACAAGATTGTGTCGAAAACTGTTGGGCTAGGTTTTTCCCTACATTTACAAAATATTTATTTACGTTGTTAGCCGATAAAACTGGTGAGGTGTTAGTATAAAGTAAGCTCGAATTCGATTCACGCTGTTTAGTAATATATGTGACATTTTTAATATGTTTCCAGAGAAGCTTGATATTGTTACCTGCTTTATTCAACTCATTTTTGTCGTAATCAATCTTCAATTTTTTTAGAAGATTATTACAAAAATTCCGGTACCTTTTATAGGTATTTACAAGTATTAGGTTATCCAGGTATTTTCTAGAACTTAGATGAAGCTTATCTCTATGTCTAATACATCGAACCAGGCCAGGAGTAATCCATGGTTTAATATTATCCAGTTTTTTATTTACTGTGCAAACAATAGTGTTATGTAATACTGCTTGTTGCACCTGTTGTATGAAATACGATAATGATATATTAGCGTCAGCAGTTTTATAAACTGGGCTAAAGTCAATATTGCATAAATCGTGTTCGAGTTTATTTATGTATAATTTGGACTTTATATGGAAACGATTTTGCTTAGGCAGCGTTAAATTTATGGTTAGTAGGACAACATGATGGTCAGTGATTGTTGAGTTAGTAACAAGGGTTACTATTAGGTAAATTTGATTTAATCATCATATGATCAAGACAGGAACCACTCTGGTGTGTAGGCAAAGTATGTGCAGGGAGGAGCCCATGATATGAACACAGGTTTAGGTAATCTTGGATTCCTCCATCGCAGGTGTCAGCATTGATGTTTATATTTATGTCCCCTGTTAATATTATATTTTTAAATGAGCTTAGTGCGCTCGAAGTCTGGTTCAGAGAATTGTGAAATGACTCTAAGTTTCTTACAGAAGGGGATAAATAGCAATTATCACTGTGGTTGTGTGTAATTTAATAACTAAGCAATTACTTGCGCAGTGTATTAGCGATGGTTCCTCAATTGTGACCTTTAATGACTCCTTAGCATAGACTACCACACCGTAATTTTGATTGTGGTTTATTGTGCTATAGTATGAGTTGTATCCTGGTAATACCAGGAGGTTATTGTGTCGGTTTGTTAGCCAGCACTCGGTTAGTACTATTAAATCACAATCTAGGTTAAGTCTATGTAGAAAAATGTTCAAGCTATCTATATTCTTGTATAAGCTACGAATATTTTGATTAACAATGGTTAGTGAATTTTGATACTCGGATAAATATTGTCTGCAGTCCTCAACCTCACACGGATAAGACTTTGTTAAAAATACATCATCAATTTCGGAAATTAAATTTACATCCATAGTCAGTAAACAATAAAATTAACTTACGTCTAATTGTTAAACAAGTATGCGGCGCTCTTAGGCGCCCTCATAATTTATCGAGTTAATATACCTGTATTCGGCAGGTTTTTTAGCCCGACACTCGGGGTCTTCCGTCTTATGGTCAGCTGGTTTTTTAAAACGCAGGCATGTTGCGCATTTTGGAGCAATCGTTTTTTTCGGGCATTCTTGGATTGAATGCCCTACCTCACCGCAATGTCCACATACAGGAGTCATAGATTTGCAAGTCTTGGCTGCATGACCATACTGTTGGCATTTGTAACATCTTGTTACCAGGGTATAGTCTCGTACAGGGCAAGACGTTCAGTTTATAAATAATCTGTCCTGTGTGATGAGGGCTTTACGAAAGATGGCTGGTACTTCTAGAGTATAATTGCAGTTCTCAGCATCTTTCTTGCCAAATTTATGGCTTAGCTTTTCTATGGGGACGTGGATGGTAATTTCTCGGCTAAATTTTGTTCGTAAATACATTTATAAACCTCGTCTTCAGCCATTGATGTCGGAACTCCTATTATAATAATGCGGGGTTTGCGCTTCATGGGCTCATCGACAGTAAGACCTACAGTGGCTGATTATAACTCCCCCTTTCCTAATTTTGCGAACTCCTCTGACCTTAATCTTCATTTCCTCTGGGCAGATAATTTTTTGGACGATGTTCTTAGTTTCGTCACTTGTTTTTGTGCTATCATTGGGGTAAATCACCACTGAACTTATTGGCGAAGGACTAACAAACTTGTTGGATGGTTTCTTTACCATATCCGCAAAAGATGTAGGACTTAGAAGAGCTTGTTTTTAAAAAGACTCCTGAATTATCTGCTTAATCTCGTTTAGGTCAGTAGACAGGTCTCGTTCCTCGCTCAGTGTTTTAAGGGCAGTGTGGGTTTGTACGGCTTTTTGCTTCAATGACTGGTATTGAACAGCCATTTGTGCAACACCATGTCCAACTTTACGGCACAAGTTGTTAATTTTCAGCTTCTGGTCGGAATTGAGCTTTCCGTCAGAAGCAATAGAACAGACCTCGTTCAAACACTGTTCTATAGACCCCATCCAGTTTTGTATCTCTGGAGTTGAGATAACTTCAAGTTTCTCGTCTTGATCCTGGTCCTTGGTCACATTTTGGAGCCGTGTCGGCCTCGGCGGAGGGGTGCGGCGCGTGACCCCACTCCGATTAAAGGGGCTACCTTCCATATTTTAATAACTACTCACTAATTGTTTATGTACATTATTTACCACTAATCAAAAATTGTATATTGTATAACACGCTAATGCACTTAAACTATGCAATTGTTAATTTAATTTAATTATTTTGCATCGATGGGCACGTCTGTATGCGTTGAAAATCAAATGACTTATTATCATATAAATAACTCCTATTTATATGTTATAATTTATTTGACTTATCAATCCAACTAGTTTTAGTTCAAGGCAAACCTATCCATTTCACTAAAACCTGGTCTCCTTTTTTTCTAAGAACTTTTTCAACTAGATATACATTAGGATGTTTCGTTTTTTGAATCTCTTGGGCATAAAATGCACCTAATTGTATCTTCTATTAAAAATGTAATAGGAGTTGTGTTTTGTATTTTTTTAATCTTAAATATTTCCGTCGACCAGTTAGGTGTGTATCCTTTTTCAAAGGTTCCCTTATACTTAATAATCCGCACATAATCACCCACATTAAACTTAGTTTTCATATTATTATTATTTTTTGCCAAACTTGCATATTTTTCCAGTATGCGTATTTTATTTTTATTATTTACATTTGCTGGGACTTCATCAATTGTTCGATGATAAGTATGATTGTATTTATACATTTCATTATCAAGAGTGTTATCTATCCATTTATAGTTTCCTTTTAAACTGAATTCCTTATAAAGTTTAGATTTCAGTGTTCTAATACCGGGTGACTTTTTTTACCGTCTTGATAAAAATAGGGGGTGATGGGTAAATGGAGTAGAAGCCTATGGCATAGTTATTTTACTTTTTTTTTTGTTTTACACTCATCATTTAAAATTTGTCTACTAATATACACAAGTAATTTACAACCAATTTTTCATATTAAAACATAAACGTTTAATTTTCAGAGAAATTTTAAAAAAATAATTCAAATAATTCAAATTCGTAAACATAGTCACCCTAATAAACAGGCGGCATATCATGAATGATATCGTTTCAAATAGGTAAAACTAGATCTTCAAACAAACGCACACGTGTAGCCGCCAGCGATTTTCCGATGCTGACACAGGATCCCCGCTCCCGCCATCCCGCGCTGGACCCCCACTGCCCTACAGTCCTATTCTAATTATTTTAAATAATTTTTAGTCACATACGATTAGGCACTCAGTGACGTCGCGTGATCTATTCGCAATGTTTACGTTACCGCGCATGTCTCCGTCGGTCGCTCACTGTGATAAAAGTGATTAACGTAAACAATAAACATGTACGAATATAACAATGTAGAGTACTTATTTAGTAATGGTGCAGTGTTATATCATGTCCCTTGAAAGTTTAAATGGTGTACGGCGAATGTATACAGGACCAAGCCATCTGCAATCTCTTCTTCGACATTCGGACTGTCTATTCAAACGAATCCACAAAAAACTCGTCCCTCCCATCCATAACATTCCATCATCGATATAATGTTAGAAGACGTTCCTTTGAATTATTTGCGGGGAATGTACCTACTTCCAGAGAGAGAGAAACTGTGGACACTGTGATTACTGCGATATCGCTCAAAGGTACTTTTTTTAAATATTTGTAATTAAAATCACTGTAATTTGTAATAAGTTGATTTTAATATTTTAAATACGCCGAGTATGTAGTAATTTCTAGTTTACGCATACTCGTACCCAATTAATACTTTATTTTTTCAAAGAAATAATGACAAATGAGAAAGTTTAACATGTAACACACAACTATACCATGCTAAAAGATCATAGAGAGCTTTTTAAAATATGAAGGGAAGATTGATATCTCTACAAAACAATTCGGAGTTTATAAAATCGCAAAAAATGCCTAGGTATTCAGATATGTAGTTACGCTATTTCGCTCGCACTTTTCATTCATTGGAAATCACGGTACACGCAGTGTAGGCATCTATTTTACTATTACGCACGCGCCGTGTAGGATGTTCTCTTTTTCTGGATTTTCTTGGATTTTCAGAACTCCCATAATCAAAATGCTATAACAGAAATAGTCTCGTCCGCAGATTCCGTTCTATACATATAACCTACCCTATAATTATCGAGACGGTAAAAAAAGTCACCCGGTATATCTCTCAACTATTGAAGCTTTTTTCGTTGAGAATGTTGAGTAATGATTAATATGGTGGGATTTCATAAGTTTTTCAAATGTGTTATTATAAAATTCTGTTCCGTTATCTGTTTGTAGATTTTTAGGAACACGCCCTTTATCTAACAAAATCTTGAAAGTTTTACAGACGATATCTTTAGTCTTACTTTTCAAAGGAAAAGCCCGAACGTATTTTGAAAATGTATCAATAACTGTGAGAATAAATCTAAAGCTTTTATTTTCTCTACAAATTGATTGCATATCAATTAAATCTGCTTGTCATAAATCATCTATATCTTTCATGATAACTTGTCTTCGTGGAAAGTTCACCCTTGCATTTTTATCAATTTCATTGACAACATCGGCTTTGCTCATGTTTCTGTTTTGTTCTCAATTTAAGATATAATTTACACCAAATCTTCTATGATACTGAGGGAAAGACACATTATTCCTACTATTTATCCTTAATAATGTCAGCTTCTTTCAATTCTTCAATTATTGATAAAATTTCATTATCATGATTTGTATTTCCAGCATCTCTTGAAGCAATTAACAATTTAATCTCTCAACCAATTCATTGGGATCATCCCAATACACTAAGTCAGTTTTATTTTTGTATTCCTTTAGCTTTGGCAAATTTCCTCCAAGTTTAGCGGGAACTTTATCATGAGGCAAATCGGCAAAAAGTGGTCTAATGATTTCACAGTATTTAATTCCTTTTTCGCCTCTTATTTGACCTTTAGGATTGAAATCTCTTTTATGCACATTTGTATAATGTAACATATCCTTGTAGACAAGTTTATCTTTGTTAGATATTAATTTTAAATCAGGGCTTTCTACGAAGTAATAGTTATTTCAGGCGAGGCGTGAAATTATAGGCTCTATCACCAATTTTAATTAAAAGTACATTATCGTTATTCAAACTGTCTACTTTAGAAAAAGATACTATAGAATTTCCCATCAATATTTTTTTGTTTTCACTTCTTATCCCGAACGGTATATTTATACTTTCATAAATATCACTGATATCATGGCCCTCTAATGAAACTTCTAAATCATCTACCATTTCCTTTTTAGGTGAATTATCTATAAACTCTACAGATTTTGGTTTAGGATCGACACAGTCTTCAAATCTCGTAAATGAGCTATTGTTATTGTCATCAGATTCAATGCTGTCAGAACTAGCGACTGCTGTAATTTCCAGATTCTTATTTTTTTCAATAGATGTATTTGAATCAGCTAGGGTTTTTAGAGGATCAATTACAGGTTTTAGCATCTTATCGATCGACAAATTCATTGCATATTCCTGAGTCTTCATTTGTTTTATTTCCTTTTTTATAGAGTCTACAGACCTTATTAATTCTGATTTAATATTTTTATCCAACTAGTACTAGTTTGCTTTTGTACATTATTGATAATTATATTAATTCGTATGACACTTCCATTAAAATTTAAAAAATGTGTCGAAATTCTTTCTGTACCTCCCATTATTTAATGTAGACTCTTTGTTAATAAGTAAGAAATTGTAAGGATTACTCCAAACTGTTTTACACATTTCTTTTAATTGGTTCCAGTTTAAATCAGGACTGACATGTTCCTCATAAATATGTTTTAAGTTCACATCATCTTGTCTAAATATTATTAGAAAATTAGCATTATCTCGTAACAATTGTTTCGGAATCTTTGAATAGGTTTGAGATAAATAAAAACAATCGATCTGCTTATGTCTGCCCATACAGAAATAATTACGAATATTCAATTTAAAACTTCACTCGGAGATATCACATCTTTGTCATCATTCTCTTTGTTTACTGTTCTTCTACCAAAGGTTTCAATAATTTGTTACCATTTAATATTTAAAACTATAACTGTTGGGGGGGGGGGGGGGGCTGGTAATCTGTGTGACAGGGTTTTCCTAGTGCAGATACCAGTCTCCAGTTTTTTTTTTTTTCATCAGAATTATATGTATTACTAAAATTTTTACACAATCATAGCGGACTCATTGCACAAACAAAACTAAAAACTAAGCATCATGTACACTTCCTACTCTAAAACATAATACACTTTCTACATTTATAAACAATTTACGCCAGACTATATAACTTCTATATATTTTTCCATACACAATTTTTATATTTATTTATGAAATATTTGTTTGTTTGGATGCCATATATTCTAATAATAATAAGTTTTATAAGACTGCGTCTCTCGTTTGACGTGTCTCTTTATTTGTCATAGACAAATGTAGTGGAGGCGCGGATGAGTCGTTGCGGAAGCGGCACAGATTATGCACTCTACACCAGTGCACTTGTATCGCGATGGCATGGTTCTTTATATTGTTTTATATTATTTTATTTTACTATACTGACTGTCCCAGACCACATCAGCGGGCCCTATCAGAATATCAGCGCTGCAGCTAAATTGCTTGCTGCAGCATAGTGCTGAGATAGGGACCTTTTCTGACATCGCACACTTGGTTAATTTTAGAACTAGGTACCAAAATTAATTGTTTGTGTCTTGCCTTGTTTTGTGATTGTCAGAATAAATTTTCTTTCTTTCTTTCTTCTTTCTTTCTCCCACAAAGGATTTATCTGATGTAAAGCATATTTTTAAGGCATCTTAGTGGTAGAGAAATAAAAATGTGTTATTATTATTATTATACTTGCGCTTCGTCCTCGAGATTAGTACCTAATTTACACATATAGTAACACATAAGTGACACCACTCGATACTGTAGTTGAGAGACATTTTTTTTTTGTGGGTATCCCTGTTTCCCTTATTAGTCTACTTAGTATTTCTTGTCATTCACATTTTAGTGTTCAACCGCTCAACACGTGTAGCATCTTATTACTGTGCAGTGAATATAATGTCCAAAGGAAGAGTGTTGATGATTTCGATAATTTAATGAAGAAGCTACGGAAATATGAACGCAGGTTACAGCGTTTATATCCACCGTCGCGCAGCTCATCGTCACCGATCGCGCGTTATTCATACGAACAACCAGGTTAGTGCACTACCTTCCGAGTATCAAAATATCGTATTTACGATAAACGGGTTTTCCGACGCACAAACTTACTACCTACTGATGCTCGAGAAAGTGTTTGTATTAAACGTATTTATGTTTAAATTTAACCTTGCACTCCGGGCCGCCTATAGGGCGTCCCGACGCAAGAACTTACTGCAAAGCTTATTAAATATAGGTACTTGCCTTATAATGCTTTGATAGACTGTTTGCTCTTCATTAAGTACAGACGTGTTGAATAATATTAAAATAAACTAATAATCACTTGCTGAATTGTGACCTACATTTACCAACTACCGGTAGTAAAATAAACTGTGTCGTGTATAGTATGAGTAATGTATTTTACGGACATGTTCAGTGTTTGAAAATTATATAATCTAATAAAATGGACAATAGCCCCTTCAACCGAAGCGGCAGGACTGCTCGCACCCCGCCTCCTATGCCTTCACCTGCTCCTTCCACTGGCCCTAATGCACGAAGTCAAAGAGATGATGTCCTTGAAGTTATTTCTACCCCAGAAATACAAAACTGGATGTCATCAATTGAACATTGCTTGAGTGAGGTATGCAACACCGTAGCAGAGGGTAAATTGAACTCCGAACAAAAACTGCGTATCAATTCTTTGTGCCGGAAAATCAGCCACGGAACATCGCAAATGGCAGTGCAGTACCAATCCCTCAAGCTGAAGACCGTCCAAGCCCATTCGTCCATACAAACACTCCAAGACCAACAAGATCTGTCACAGAGACTACAGGACCTTAAGCTAAGCATTGAAGAGTCGACCAAACCTGCCAAGGAAATCTCATTCGCTGACATGGTAAAAAAAGGTACCAACAACTATTTGCAGCCGATAAATTTTAGCTCAGTGGCCATTTATCCAAATGATAAATTAAAAACAAGTGAAGAGACAAAATCACTTGTCCAAAAAATTATCTGCCCTGAACAAATGAAGCTACATGTGAGAGGTCTGCGTAAAACGAGGAACGGGGGGGTCATAATTAGCACAGATACCAAGGATGACATCGAGAAGCTTAAACAATCAGTGCAACTCACGAACTCGGGTCTTACAGTTGATGAGCCCCATAAGCGTAACCCGAGGATAGTTATCATCGGAGTGCCCTCTGTTATGCAAGAGAAGGAAGTTTTGACCTGCTTGTACCAACAAAATTTGGCTGACAAGCTGCAGAATTTTACACTTGAGACGTTCTTGGCCTCAATTAAATTAAGCCATAAGTCCGGTAAAAAAGATGCAGAGAGTTGTAATTATATTATTGAAACACCTGCAGCCATACGCAAAGCCCTTATAATAAGAGACAGAGTATTTGTGAACTGGTCATCTTGTCCAGTGAGAGATTTTACTTTGGTGACGCGATGTTATAAATGCCAGCAGTATGGTCACGCCGCTAAGTCATGTCGGCAGTCAGTTTATACCTGCGGGCACTGTGGTGACCAAGGCCACTCCATAAAGGATTGCCCAAAGAAAGCAGAGGAGCCAAAATGTGCTACTTGTTCGCATTTCAAGAAGCCTAATAATCATAGCACTGGCGCTGCTGACTGCCCGGCGAAAACCATGGCAGAAAAGAGGTACATCGGTTCGATTAATTATGAATGCGCCTGAAAGCGACGAAAATATAGGATTTTATTGTTAATTTATTGGTATCTTTTCTTTTTACTTACTTTTAGATATTATGTTTAATAATTTCATTAACGATTAAATATAATTAAACTGGTAGACGATTTACACATCATCGACTTTGACCCCGTTTACATTTCTGCTGCTCAACAGTTTTGTTTGTACTACATAATAAAAGTGTTAACAATGCAATATTTGGTACAGAGAAATTGTTGGTTGTATTGAAGTAAATATTATATTGCTATTTTTAATTATATTCAGAACATTATTTTTTACTAATAACTACAATAGTTTAACAGTTGTACCTAGGATTAGATTAGTGATTATTTTATTTTAGACTTTTTTCTATTAATATATTAGCTTTTACCTATAGCCTGAAACACAGGATTACCTAGTTCAGGCATAATGTTAATTAGATACCTAAGTAAGACTTTGTATTTTTAAGTATACTATGTACTGAAGAAATTTGAACAAATGAATTTGAATTTGAATTTGAATGCTACTGTTCGATGTAAGTATGCAGGTACTCGCTACCGAGTGGTAGTGCTATGCTGCGAATCTTCGGGTAGTAGCCGAATGGGCCGGCACGTCCGGGGAAGGACCACTCTCTCACAGTAAAACCGTCGTGAAGTGGCAGTTACACTGTCGCCTTTCGTTCGGTCTGTGAGAGTCCCGGCGGCCCACTCCCCCTTCCCTCTCTCCTATGATAGTGCAAGATGCAGTACGAATACCCCAGGAGGGTAACACCAGCGTAAATCGTTGTGGAGAATCCCTCCCTGGACGTCCGCGCTCAGGTCGTACACCACCTGAGCGTGGACGCCCAGGCTGCCCTTCGTACTCTGGGGGGGGGGGGCAATTTTGTGCTATCATCTCCAACTAGGGGTAAACGGAGCAGGCAACTTAAGGCTAAGACGGGACCTATCCATCCTCTGGCTGCGCGTAGACTGCGACGACCATCCCCGCATTTACGCGTGCCTGTATAGGTCCCATAGCGGCAATACCGAAACTGATCGACTCATTGAGCACATACAAATGGCTACAGATTCTGTGCTGCAGCAGATCCCATCCGCAGAGATCGTGATTCTAGGCGACTTTAACGCCCACCACGCCGAATGGCTTAGTTCACGCACTACCGATCATGCGGGGAGATCTGTTTGCGATTTCGCCTTGGCATATGATTTGACACAACTGGTTGCCTCGCCAACGCGAATCCCAGATGTGGAGGATCATTTACCTTCCCTGTTGGACCTCTCATCCGGATAGCTACCTGGTTTCCGTCGATCCTCCTCTTGGTTCGTCGGACCACTGCCTCGTTCGGAGTACGGTGCCAGTTGCGCGCTTAACACGGCCTCGCTTTGCGGGCTGCCGCCGCATATGGCACTACAGGTCAGCGGATTGGGACGAGATGCGGTCATTCTTTGCATCCTACCCATGGGGGCGGATTTGCTTCTCGCCGGATGATCCAGACGTCGTTGCTGACTCTGTCACCGATGTGGTGCTGCAGGGTATGGAACTCTTTATTCCGTTCTCTGCGGTGCCCATCGGTGGCAGATCCCATCGCCCGGGAAGACGACGGGGGTGTGTCGGACTCCACCCAGAAGGGGTGACTACCGACTAAACCCACACGGGGTCTTTCCGCCTCACCACCATAGTGCCGGGGTTACGGGTACGCGTTGGCATTCTTCCGCGACCCCGGCGGTGGCGGACCGCCCTTGCGGTCCCCAGGCCCTTGTGGGAGGGTCCTCAGTGACCCTCCACTCCGTCCTATCCACTGAGTGGGGCGCGGCAAGACCCACCGCGCCGCCTACTCCGGCCAAGTGTGGGGCGGTCAGGCTTTCCCAAGCCCGCCGCCCGTGGCTTTACATCTGCCCTTAGGATGACGAGGCAGATGTCGTCGTGTCCATGGCCTGTGTGGCCGAGGACTGGGTACGCCGCGGGCCACTTCCTGTGGCCCTACCCTTCTTCCTCTTTTGGAAGGCCACGCAGGCTTTGGTGCCAACGCGGTGGTCGGCTGGCTTGCCCTCCGCTTCGCAGAGCGAGCAGTGCAGGTCAGCAGAGCATTGGTTTGCCCTGTGACCCGGCTGGCTGCAGCGGTAGCACTGCTCGCTGCGGTCCACCTCTGACGAGCACGTGTGCTGGACGTGCCCGCCGTATAGACATCGGAAGCACTGCAAGGGTCGAGACTCAAGCAGTGCCACCTTTGCCGACACCCACCCGACTAGGAGGCGACCAGCGTCAGCGATGGCTTTTGCCGCTGCCACTGGGCGGCGGAGCCAAACCGAACCACGCCCCGACGGCCCCCGTCGTATAACCCCAATCTTGATGTCGTCGGCGGAACATCCGCCGACGCGTTGTCGCCCGCCACAGCGGCCACCTCCTCTGGTGTGACGGAGTCGTCCAGGTCCGACACGCGCAGCTCTGCGCACTTGGTCGGCCTGGAGATCCGCACGTCGTCCGTGCTGAACAAATCCCTCATTTTGGAGGCGAGAGCGTCGGCTTTGTCGCTGAACTCGGCCCCAGGGACCTCCAAGATTCGAGCCCCCGTGATGGCGAGCTTAAATCCGAGCGAGGAGATCCCTATGTCCGCCAGATTAATCTTGGACTTCGCCTCCAGTAGGACAGAGGCGTACGTGATGCCCTTCGCCTCAGCACCAGGCTGAAGGGCGATCACAACCGCTGTGGAGCGGGGCGCTTGGAGCTTGGCGGCCCGCTTGCGCTGCTGACTCCGCTTTTTCGCCGCTTTCTTTGCCGCCTTTTTCTTGTTCGTCACGGTCTGCCACTCTCCCTCCCTGGGATTGTTGGCGGACCGGACGCCCTGCGCAGAGGCGGCAGCATCCTTGGTTGGGGCCGATTTTTTACCCTTTCCCTTGCTCTTAGGCTGCGACGGTGCAGCCTTCGCCGAGCCAGATGTAGACGGGCTCTCAGCATTTGCCACCTGAGTGGCCTTGGGTGGCGCCACTGTCGACGCCGCGGCCTTGGCTGGAGCAGCCTTTGCTGGAGCGGCCTTGGCTGGAGCAGCCCTGGCCGCTGCGCCCTTGGACGCTGCGCCCTTGGATGGCGCAGCCGGAGCCGACGCCGAAGCTGGCGCCGGGGCACGAGGGGCTGCCTTGGCAGCATAGGTAGCTGCCGGAGTCTGCTCGGCGGCCTTGCGATCGCCGGCTTGGGGAGGGCGCAGTATTTTGCCCTCCAGGACGCCAAATCGAGCTGACATGCTCGCCATTTCCTGACGGAGAAGGCGAACCAGCTCTGACTCCGCAGGCGGAGCCACTTCCTGGCGCCCTATGCGTGTCACCTCCACCTTGAGGGCCCCGATCTCCTCACGCATCTTCCCTAGATCGCGCTGCAGCTGGGAATTCTCCTCCCGCAGGCGACTTTTCTCTTCCTGGAGGCGACTAATAACAACCTCCAACCGGGCGGACTCCTCCGTGGCCTTCAGGTTATGGAGACCCTCCGAACCCTTCTTAATGAGATCGGTAGCCGCCTTAAGGGCCTTTGTAAAGGTACCCTTAAGGTTCCCCGATTTCTTCGCCACAAACTGCACTATTTCGAGGCCGTTGTCGATCTGATCTTTTAGAGCGACTGCGCAGCCCTCATCGATTTCGCCCGAAACGGGGCGGGCGGGCACCTCCACCGACTTTGTTGTGGCCTTCTTGACCAAGCCGTTGATGCCGTCCTCAGCTTGGAGCCCATGCTCCTCCTTTCGGACGCCCATCAAATCGGCTTTCGCCTTGGCCAGGCCCGCCTTATCTCCCGTTGTGGGAGCACGGCCTCTACCCCTTCTTGAGGTGCCAACCTTGGGGGCTGGCGCCTCTTCGTCGCTCAAGGCCGACAAATCCGACCCCGAGCAACTTGATTGTTGGGAGCGCAATCGCTTGCGCACCCCTGCCATCATCAACAGTTTCTGCTCCAGGTCCTTACTCTCCTGGAGCAGCATTAATCCGCTGGAGTCCGATCCGGAATCGGATAAGGAATCCAGCTCTACGACCTTAGCCTCTTTCTTCGACGTTAGTTTTTTATGTTTTTCCATACTTAGTCCCACGAGTATGGGGGAAAAGCAGTCCGCCCGGGCAGTGCCCCCTGTACCCGGGTAAGCCAAACGTAACCCGTCAGAGGGTCGGCCGGTACTCTGACGGGGGACGCACTAGGGACTGGACATCCTCCAGCCACTCATCTCCTCGCGGTGCGCCGCCGCTTGAGATTGGACGGTCCGGGCGGTTAAGCCAAGACCGACGGGAGGTACCTCTCGCTGAGCCGCGAGACATGTTCCACGACACTCAGCGTGGAACAGAAATACCTCCCGATTTGGACGACGGTGGCAGGGGAGACAGACTCCCGCCGCCTGCCCGGAGGTAGGGTGAGTACACACCGGGCCCGCCAACGTTCTGCCGATTAGCCTCGCGGCCGCTCGGCGAACATCCCTGGCCCTGAAAAGGGCCGTTGTAGGCTCCAATCGGCCTCGCGGCCTCATGGAGCCTCCCCTCCCCCCCCCGGTGGCCCTGAAAAGGCCCGTTTCCCCCCCGAGTGGCCCTGAAAAGGGCCGTTCCCCAGTGGCCCTGAAAAGGGCCGTTTTGCCCAGCTAAGCCTCACGGCCTCGCTGGGTTCCCCCCCGTGCTGCTCACCGATGCGACCCTCTGCCAAGTCAGAGGGGCACGGGAGCAACACCCCTGGCCCTGAGAAGGGCCACGTCAGACATTCGCCACGAGCAACAAGACTCCCCAAAACCAGGAAGAGTTATTGCCCGTGCCCAGGGTGCACCGGCCCCATCAGCTGCTGTTCCCCCAGGATACAAGTATCCCGAAGGGACCAGCAGCCGGGGAGCACTCGCGGAAATGCTACTGGGCCTGGGCTAACGCATCGGCGTCTAGTGATGTAAATACCAGCGCACTTAAAAAGGAGTATAACTCTGCCTCTAGGTCCTTCAAAAGTGCTATTGCTAAGGCGAAGTCGGAGCACATTGGCAGAATTGGCGACAGACTGGCACGTCTCCCGTCGGGAACCCGTGCGTTTTGGTCTCTCGCCAAGGCTGTCTTAGGGAATTTCTGTCAGCCATCCTTTCCGCCCCTACACATGGAGAATGACTCGCTGGCCCATACCGCGAAAGAGAAAGCCGATCTTTTGGGCTCTCTTTTCGCGTCCAACTCGACCCTGGATGACCAAGGAAACTCACCACCGACAATCCCGCGGTGCGATACCACGATGCCGGAGATTAAGTTCCGTCAAAGTGCAGTTCGCAAAGCACTTTTTTCCTTGGACATTCACAAGTCGAGTGGGCCCGATGGCATCCCTCCGATCGTGTTGCGGACATGTGCTCCAGAGTTGGCACCGGTTTTAACGCGTCTTTTCCGACACTCCTACGAATTAGGCATAGTCCCGAAATCCTGGAAGGCCGCTTTAGTGCACCCGATCCCTAAAAAGGGCAATCGCTCGAATCCGTCCAATTACAGGCCTATAGCAATCACTTCCTTGTTCTCCAAGATAATGGAGACCATTATTAACTGCCAGCTCCTGCGATACCTGGAAGAGCACCAGCTGATTAGTGACCGCCAGTACGGCTTTCGTCGGGGTCGGTCAGCTGGTGATCTTCTAGTCTACCTAACGCATAGATAAGCGGAGGCAGTTGAGAGCAAGGGAGAGGCGCTTGCAGCTAGTCTGGACATGGCGAAGGCCTTTGATCGGGTGTGGCACAAAGCGCTTCTGTCGAAGTTGCCTTCCTTTGGGCTTCCCGAGAAATTGTGCGACTGGAGTTAAATATCGGCGGACAGGATTTCTATTAAAAAATATTTATTTATTAAAATACAAGTTTATTACAGTAATTGTTCTACCAGCCTGTTTGATTTACATTCAAATATTAATAGCTAACTTATTGCTAATTATGCATAATCGATTACACGCGCATCGCTCATCCGGTGCGTGGTCATCAATTGTTAGGTTGACGCAGGTCGCCTGATTGCTTAACTCCTCCCTCCTTTAGCTGGAAGCGCGTCCCGCAGCTTCCCGCAGCGTCCTCGCTGCAACTGTTCTCCGGACTCCTTTTTAAGTTCATCCACTGGTAGATTTTCCAAACGGCTACTCCCACAAAAATGATGTACAGGACAATCGTTGTCCAACTTGGAGTGGCCATTAAAGTTTGCCAATCAATCTCGTTGTCGTCTTGAATTTCTTGTGCTCGGTCCATCAACTCGTGGATGCTGTCTAATGCAATGTCTTCGAGCTGCAAGTTGTAGTGGATGTTATCTTCTGGGATGGGCTTTGTATTCGGTAGAGGGATGATCTCGTCTATTGTCATAACGTTTGTGTTTGTCTTCAAGGTATTGTTCAGTATGCCCAACTGGCAGTCACTAGTAATACTGGCTATATGGATTCCAGATAATCTCTTATACTCTGTTTTAGAGCCGCATCGAGATCTCAAGATTTGTTCTTGATTAAGTATTATCAGCCATTTATTTTCTTGGAGCTTCTGTATCTTCCCTTGTTTGAGATTCATTCGCGCTCGAGTACAGTTTGGTGTTTGATGCTTTATTAGTGATATTATGCAGTCTTCAGATGAATCCAGGGGTTGGGTGTTAAGAGACTCGCAGAGGTTGGTATCTTGCGTAATAGTCTTGCAGCTTCCGTCAAGGTAAGAGTACTCCTCGCTTCCCAGTGCTAGGAATTTGGACTTGGGAATTATAGTTAGGTTTTGTTTATCAGGGATGGAGTATATATGGAGAAGGTCATATTGGTTTGAGTCAATTGAAGGGATATCTAATACAAATGTTAGTGTGTGTTCTGTACTGTAAGCTTTTACGCTAATGGATTTTTCTATGATATGTATATTTCTAATACTAATTTGATCTACTGGTCGAAATTGATTAATCTTTTGTATATTTTGCAGTTCGTTCAATAAACTATAAGGAGGAATTATACTAGGATGCATTACGCTTAATTGGGCGAACGTCATAGCGTCTTCTAAAACTATTAGCTTATCTAGGAGGATCTGTAAACTAAAATCTATTTGAATGTATAAATCCAGGAAGTGTATACGGTCTGTAGTTAAATTATTTCTAATAGTAGCATTTTTCAAAACGTCAGCTAATTTTTTCTGATTTTCACTGAGAATATTAACTTGTTTACTAAATTCATCTATAGTATTTTTAGCTAAAAATAAAGATTGCTTTTCCGAGTTTTGCATTTTACTAACTGAACTATGTATTGCTGAAATTTCCTTTTCTAATCTAACAGCATCATCATAATCTAGATTTCCTGTAATTGCTTTTATAACAGATCCTAACCCATTTATTATACCACGCCTAACTCTAATATGAGGCGCAATAAACATAATTTTCTTACTTATTAAGTTAATACTAAGCTCTATCTGATCTTTATACGTCTTATATGTATCTCTAGTTCCTAAAATACTAGCCTCGGTGGTCTTTGTGCTAGAAAACAATGCTATTAATTTTATGGTAGTTTCGTGTAAATAGGAAACGTTATAAACACAAGCTAAACTAAAAGTGTCGACCTGTTTGAGAACCTGTCCTTCTTTCAGTAGAAGTATTCCATTGTCGTTATTGACTGGGCTTAAAGTCAAGTTGGCGGTTGCGTAGAGCACGCAGGCTCCTGCGATGAGGGTCCTGGAACAAGATGTGGTCGTCGTAGAAGCTTGTAATGTACCCAATAGATTTAGAATTTGGATGATTCCCTATTATCTCTGCTATATTATTAGGATGTAGATGTATAATTTTGTACGGACCTTTAAAAACCGGCTTCGTCTTATCGTTGCGCGCAGTTTTTGCCACCTGCTTGTACACCATTTCACCTACCTTGAATGTTATTTCTTCTGCTGCCTGATTCCGCTTTTCTATTACCTGTTCCTTGTTCTTTGACATATGCGCTGCCAAGCACTCCTGCACAGCTTCGGCGTTTTGACGATGTTTAAGTACGTAATCTTGATAAAATTCCTTGGGATAAAATAACTCTAAGGGATTTCTAGAAGCTGTATGACCAAACAAGAGTTCTCGAGGCGTGTAGCCTGTGGCAGAGTGTATGGAATTATTGTATGCTATGATTGCGTACTTCATTATTAATTGGATTGGGTCTTCTTTATTCGTCATCCTCTGTATTCGTACTATCTCGCCTATAGTTGAGTGGAAACGTTCTACAGGAGAGTTAGAATTTGGGTTATACGGTGTTGTAAAATGTATGTTTATGTCATGTGATGCGCATATTTCCTTTATGACGTCATTTTCGAACTTGCTGTCAGAGTCAGTTGTTATTTTTAAAGGTAGGCCTATGACTGAAAATACACTTATTAATGCTTCAGCAATGTGTATACTACTGGATGCATTTAGTGGAACGGCTTGAGCAAATTTTGAAAAATTATCTATTATGGTTAGGAATGTCGCTCCGCCAGTAGAGTACAGATCCATGAATAAGTGTTCGAGAGGCTTTGTAGGAGTTGGTGTAAGAGATAACGAAGGTTTAAGTGGATTCCTCTCATATTTAGCTTTTAAGCAAATGTCACATTGGTTTACGTATTTTTGGACTGAAAGAAGCATATTAGGCCAATGGTAATTTCTATGGAGTTGTTTATAAGTTTCTTGGATTCCGCGGTGCATTGTTTTACCCTCGTGCGTTTTCTTAATTAACTCCTGTTGCTCTGTTTTGTTTTCTACGAGTGTAACGCGAGAATTACATCTTATTAATTTTGGACCTCTATCATTAAAAATAGTCGTATAAACTCTGGAAAAATCTAGGTACAATTGTTCTTCGTAAAAATAACAATGAAATATCCGATCTGCTATTGTGTGCTCTTTAAGAAATTTAATGATTTCAGCCTCTGTATTATTTATCGGGATAAAGACATCCTTGATCACAATTCGAGAGTTAGTTGACCTATTCTCTACTCTGTACGTTGAACCTGGTGTGTATCTAATGTGAAACTGTTTCAACTGTCTGTCTATGGCGTCGGATAAGATTGGGATACCCTTATTGTCGTTGTCAGGTTGTGTATGGTTTGTCGATATAAGTTGATCGGGGTTAGTTGTAGTTTCGCTCATTTGGTCTGTGTTAGTCTTGTTAGTGCAAGATTGTAAGTCACTGTTGATTTCTATATCTGGTTGGGCATTGTCATCACTATTTGGGTTATTATTGTTCTGTGTCCTATTCTCTGCCTCTCGGCGTGCATTATCAAAAATTCGGTTTATAATTTCGTCATCGTTATTATCGTCTAGATTAACGGCCAATGAATCTATACTGTTATGAAATATTTTAACTCTAGACAACGCGTCTGCGTTGGTGTTTTGCCTGCCCCTTTTATAAACAACTTTGTAATCGTACTCAGCTAACTTTAATCTCCATCGCGTTAATTTTGAATTAGGGTCTTTTAAGGACATTAACCACGTCAAAGGTCTATGGTCGGTGTATATTATAAATTTGCGACCGTATAAATAAGGTCGAAAGTATTTAATGGCCCATACTATTGCTAGTAATTCCTTTTCTATAGTCGAGTAACGTGTCTCAGTATCTGACAAGGTCCTGGATGCGTAAGCGACCGGTTTATCAGAGCCTACATTGCCTTGTGATAAGACAGCGCCTAGAGCAATATCAGATGCATCTGTTGTCAATATGAAAGTCTGGTCAAAATCTGGGTATTGAAGAATTGGAGCATTTGTTATAATCTGTTTGCATTTGTTTACTGCTTCTATAAATTCATCTGTATGAATTACCTTAGCGTTCTTCTTAAGGCAAGATGTTAGTGGCTTGGTTAATTTTGCAAAGTCTTTTATGAATTTGCGATAGTAGCCTACTAAACCCAGGAATGACTTAATATCCTTCTGAGTAGATGGTAAGGGGAAATCTAAAACTGCCTTGATCTTATCTTTATTCGGTTTAAGTCCTTGGTCGGTCAGTTCATGTCCTAAGAAGTTAACCTGCTTTTGTAAAAACTCAGATTTATTTAACTGTATTTTAAGGTTGTGCGTTTTGAACCTATCGAATACTTGTTTTAGTTTTTCTATGTGCTCTTGTAATGACGTAGCGACAATTATGACGTCATCAAGATACGTGAATACGTTGTCTATTCCTCTTAAAATATGGTCCATTAAACGTTGAAATGTGCTAGGGGCGTTCTTTAAGCCAAAAGGCATCCTTAAAAATTCATAATGGCCTCGTTCTGTAGTGAATGCAGTCTTCTCAATATCATTGGGGTGCATTTCTAATTGATGGTAGCCACTAGCCAAATCAAGAGTAGTAAAATATTGGGCGCGTCCTAGACGGTCTAATATGTCATGGATGTTAGGTAGGGGGTATTTGTCCTCTATTATTCTGTCGTTAAGTCGTCGATAGTCAATCACAAGTCTCCATTTAACCTTTCCCGAAGCGTCTGGTTTCTTTGGGACTATGTGAACGGGGCACGACCATGGTGATATACTTTCCCTAATGATTCCCTGTTTTAAAAGATCGTTTACTTGGTTTTGTATTTCCTTGCGTTGTTGTGGGGCTTGTCTGTAACTTCTTACGAAGATAGGAGTATCGTCTGTCAGTCTTAGTTCGTGTTTCACTGTGTGTGTGAAAGACAATGGGATGTTATCAGAGTGGAAAATGTCTCTGTAATTAAAACATAGCTTGGTGATTTCACGCTTCTCTTCCTCGTTCATGTGGTCTGTTCGTATTTTCTTAAGGTTTTGTCTAAGCTCACTGTCAATGTTTTTATTATCTTGTATATCTAATTTATTTAGTTTAACTGTATTCATGTCAAGTCTCAAGTTTGGTGGTAATGGTTCAAGTCTTAAAGGTCGATTGTTCATTATGATTTTCTTATCATCCGTAGAGTTAATGACAGTTGTCTTAAATGTCCCATTTTTAATTGTAACTACAGCGGCTGGTGACTTAAGTCCCTTAGACCAACAATAGTCATCGCAAATGTATTGTCCGTCAGCGTAATTTGTCTTGATGACAATTAGTTTCTCACATCTTGGTTCAATCCTAATTTTCTTAACCGGGTAGTCTAAATAAATAGGTATCTCAAAACCGGGGGATTTGAGAATCCTATTTTGTAAGTCTATACTACAGTCTAATTCTTTTAACAAATCCATGCCTATAACTCCTTTATATTTTGAGTCTAAGTCGAATAGTAAAAACTTATGAAATTTGTCCGTATTAAACTGTGGAGGCAAAGGCAAAAACGCTATATGTTCATGCTTAGTTATACCGTGCGCAGTTCTAACCTGGAACGGTTCGTACTCGACATATTGTTCAAAAATAGTATCTCTTATAATAGTAGGTGATATCAAACAGTTTGTAGCGCCCGTATCTAGTAAAAATTTACCTTTGTACTCTGGAAGTTCGATATACGGCAGATTGTCTTTGCCATGATTGTTTAACTCTACTGTATTACTTAGCTGTGATCCTCTGGTTCCATGACCCGGGAAAAATCCTGAGAGTAGGGTTCATCGATGGGCATCTCCTGATAAATATCGTTTTGTTCACTATACTGTAAATTATAGCACTCACCATGTTCGTAGTGTGCGTCATCATTGTCCTGATACTGATCTTGTTCGTTTGAGGTGTAGAATAGTTCTTCAAACTGAGGTTTTTGCGGTTTATCTACGGACCTCATAGTAACGTCGGATACCTTTTGTGGCGTGTTTACTTGTTGGTGCGGCATGTTTGGCTGTTGTCTAAAATTAGATGAATTCCTGAAATTACCGGACCCACTGGGCCTAACATTACCTGATGGTTTATTCTTCCATGGAACCATGGGTTGCACCCACTGTTGTCTCTGATCTGGAGACCAGTTATTACGTTGGTTTATAAAATTAGGATTTACTGACCTTTGTTGAAATGGTGTGGTGTTAAATCTAAACGGCTGATTAACCTGTGGTTGAGGTGTAGACAAACTAGGCTTAGGTATTTCTTTTGGTTTGGATTGCATTAAAGGTATATTAAAATTGTTACTAAATTTATTATATGCTAATCGTGCTTCTTCCTGCCTAGCATTTATTATAGCAATTTCTAAGGTTGCTGGATTAGAAATACGTACACCGACAGATACATGGAACTCTAAATGATTGACATACTGATCTATAACCATCTTTTCGTAGTAGGACTTATCGCTATGCTTACCTACTGACTGTAACGTATCTAGAATATCCCTAAGACGTTTACCAAACGTTTCCGCATCTTCGTTTCTATTTCGGCGAATACGCGTAAGTTCCTGCATTACCTGTATTTCGTTTCGCGGTTCTCCTAGCCTCCTTGTTAACGCGGTCTTAATGGCCTGCCAGGAGTCGAGTGATTCCTCGTAAGCTATAGCGTCGATCGCAGTACCGCTCAGCCTACTTTTAATAAGGCAAATAAGTGCTTGGTGATTCCTGACTGGTGGATCTAATAATAACATAATATTTTCCACTTCCCTAATGAAAAAGTTAAGTGTTTTTGGGTTACCATCATATTTGGGCATAAGGTCCCTAATAAACTTCAAGTTAGTCGTATCTGTGCTACTCATTGCCATGGTTAATAATTTTACTATAACGAATACTACTGTCTACCTCTAAGCGATAGCGTTATAATATAAAATGATAATTAAAACGTGATATCTATCTCACTGTTTACCATGTAAAATATAATACGCGTAAATGATTACAATAATAACTAATTGAATTCCTCACTCAGTGTAACTGCTTACCGTGCAATTCGATTGTTATACGGTGCGACCTTAATAAAATTAAATCAATGTCTATCGCGATTATAGCATACAGACAAAACACATTGAATATTTAAAATACATAAATGTTATACGACAGGAAATATAGCACAGGATACTGGGCAAGCGATTCGTACTTACCACAGGAACCTCTGCATCTCCAGCCGGGCCTTGTAGAACAGCAGGACTCCCAATTCTCCGGAACTCCCGCAGGCTGCCACCGATGTAGGTTCTTCTATTCGGGATCGCGAAAATAACGATAGATACCGTTCACTCTATTCGGAGAGGTTTATTCGATATTCGAGTGTCGCGATCCTACCGACTGCGCCAGTTAAATATCGGCGGACAGGATTTCTATTAAAAAATATTTATTTATTAAAATACAAGTTTATTACAGTAATTGTTCTACCAGCCTGTTTGATTTACATTCAAATATTAATAGCTAACTTATTGCTAATTATGCATAATCGATTACACGCGCATCGCTCATCCGGTGCGTGGTCATCAATTGTTAGGTTGACGCAGGTCGCCTGATTGCTTAACTCTGGGTCAGCAGTTTTTTGGCAGATCGGAGCATCAAGGTCGTCGTTGACGGTGCATGCTCTGACCCTAAATTTGTCAATGCTGGTGTTCCACAAGGCTGTGTCCTGTCTCCTACCCTGTTTCTTCTGCATATCAATGACATGTTGCATATCAGCAACATTCATTGCTATGCAGACGACAGCACTGTGGATGCCGTGTACACTGGCCGAGCAAACATTTCTCGGGAATGCGTCGTTGAGTGTCGGAACAAACTTGTGTCTGAAGTCGAGTCTTTGCTCGCCAAAGTCTCGGACTGGGGTAGACTTAACTTAGTCCAATTCAACCCCAAAAAGACACAGGTTTGCGCGTTAACCGCTAAGAAGTCACCATTCGTCGTAACTCCTAATTTTGAGAACACTCCCTTATCCGCCACAGCCAGCATCGGAATACTTGGTGTCGACATCTCGAGCAACGTCCAGTTCCGCGGTCAACTGGAAAGTAAGGCCAAATTGGCGTCAAAGAAGCTTGGTGTGCTCAGCAAGGCAAGACGGTACTTCACGTCGGCGCAGCGCCTAAATCTCTATAAGGCGCAGATCCGGCCCCACGTGGAGTACTGTTCTCATCTCTAGGCGGGGGCCCCCCAGTACCAGCTACTTCCATTTGACCGAATCCAACGAAGGGCGGCTCGAGTTGTCGATGATCAGGCTCTTTCCGATCTGCTTGATCCTTTGGCTCTGCGTAGAGATGTTGGATCACTCTGCATCTTCTACCGCATCTATCACGGGGAGTGTTCGGAGGAATTGTTTGGTTTGACCCCGGCCGCTGAATTTCACCATCGGACATCGCGCCAGAACTCAAAGTTCCATCCATTTTATCTCGATGTCCAGCGTTCCACAACAGTGCGGTTTTTAAGGCATTTTCTGCCTCGCACCACCGCTCTATGGAACCAGCTGTCGCCGGCGGTCTTTCCGAACCGTTACGACGTGGGAACCTTCAAGAGGAGAGTATATTCTTTATTGAAAGGCCGGCAACGCATTTGCACGTCCCCTGGTGTTGCAGATGTCCATGGGCGGCGGTAATCACTTACCATCAGGTGAGCCTCCTGCCCGTTTGCCCCCTTATTTCCATTAAAAAAAAAAACCAACCTATATTAGGTACTATCTTGATTACGATAAATATTTTAATCTAACTTTAAGCGATATAAGTAGATACTTATTTACTTAATTTTTTACGCATTAGGTATACGAATAGGTTTTTTAATCTCCAATAACTACCTATGCGTTACCGGGTACTTCTTTAAAAGTGTTTCTGTTTGGAACACGCTGGTATTGAGATGGAAGACTGGTTGCAAGTTGCAAGACTCTCCTGAGCCTAATAATTCACTTGATGTGATTACAATGGTTCCCGTTGATCCACCGGATCCTGTCGTATCGGCCAATCTTGTTTTATCAGTTGTCTCTATCGTACATGTCGACCCTGCAATTTGCCAAACCTGACACCTCCCAAATAGCGTCAAGTACTAATATAGACCTGGATTTGGACCAGGATACGATGGTCATTCTTGGAGATGACATGTCGACATCAGTTAAGTATGGACCCGATCTACATAAGGATTTATCGAAACGGTTCCAGCACATTGCAACTGTGGGACTAGACAAGGACTGTAGGAAATCCTTATTATCTAAATACCTGGTTCCGTCCAACTGTCATCATATAGCTGCCCCAGCATTGAACGCGGAGTTGAAAGCTGCTATACCTGAAGTCGCTGCAAAGCGGGACAACGACATATTCATCAAATATGACCAAATGGCAAGTGCTATATATCCGGCTAGGTTATTACCAGCCAACTGGTTTTGAAAAATATTGAGCTACTGCCCAAACTTATGGACGCCGTGTGAATTCTTTGTGACTTTCAACATTACGACTCGGTAACCCGCAGGAACTTCATATTATCTGCGCTTAAGAAAGACATGAAAGATGCCTTGTCTAACACTAAGATTGATGAATTTCTCTTTGGCGAAAATTTATCAGACGCCATAAAATCGGCTAAATCTGTCACAAAATCGGGCTGAGATCTCAAACCAGGTACTGTTAACAAGAATGTTACAAAACGGTAAACAATCCGACCCCCCAAAGACATTTAAACCGCAGAGCTCCAGCCCCGGCGCGCAGGCCGCTGGAAGCCCCGCTAGGGAGCCGAGAGCCTGCAGCGCCGCGGCCGCCACCGCCACCGCCCGCTAGCTCATCGCCTGTCACAGCCACAGCACTAGTCGCGACGCCGCTACTAGACACAGTTAAGTACGCCGGTCGCTTGCCATACTTTTATAAACAGTGGTCTCTTATAATAAACGATAGATCAATACTATCGCGGATTGAGGGATACAAGTTAACTTTTACCTTCCAGGTAACTCAGAAGGTGCTGAGCAACGTTATTCAACTTCTGAGTTTACCTATTTTTCCGAAGCTATTAATAGCCTATTAGATATAGTAGGAGCTATATCTAAGTGTGACCCTTGCTACGGTCAATTCGTTTCTAGCGTGTTCCTTATCCCTAAACCTAACGGAAAAATGCGGTTCATATTGAACCTCAAATTATTAAACAGGTTTATTATAACTGACCATTTTAAATTAGAGGACTTAACTCGTTACAAAAGATTGCTATATGTCGACTTTAGATTTAAAAGACGCATACTTTTCTATAAAATTCACAAAATATATGTTAAAGGTTCTCATTTAATATCCAATTACAAGAATTCAATGCATTGCCATTCGGTTTAAATACAGCTCCATATTTGTTTACACAAATAATAAGGCTGGTGGTCAAATTGTTGCGGTCGGCAAGTTTTTTATCTATCCTATATTTAGATGATTGGTTGACATACGGAGATGGTAAAACAAATGTTACTATCACAAAGAAACTTCTTTGCTCTCTAGGTTTTACTGTTAATGGTGAAAAAAGCAGCCTGCAGCCTTCTACCAGGTGTACATAATTAGAAGTATTTCTAAACTCAAGTAATTTGGAAATTAGTTTATAAGAAAATAAAAAATCTCGCAATAAAAATGAAATCCGTAAATTTATCAAAATAACTTCTTATTTTTGCAAAATCAGAACCCTCGCACAATAGGCCAAGCAGGCCTTTTAGTGTCAGCCTGCCGCGCTATTGAGTACGGCTGGGTATATACTAAACAGCTAGAACGCTGAAATTTTTTTAACCTTAAGGGTGATGAAGATTATAACAGACGTATGTTCGTCCCTGATTCATTATTACCTGATTTTCATTGGTGGTTAAAGGTGATTTGAAACACCGAATTTGTTGCGGCGTATGGCCTCACGGTTATAGAACTAAATCACATTGATCAGCGACTGTGTGCTATGTGATTTTTATCAGGCGTTAACGAAATCTGCTGTTCCGTTTTGAAATTTGTATTGGTAGACTCACTCCGCTACCGACGTTAAAACTGTACGCACGATTTTTAAATAAACTATTTTCTATGTACTTGGACTTTAATTAGCCCCAATGTATAGTCAAAATATACATATTGGTGGCCCACGAGGGGAACTACAATTCAAGAAAACTAAAAATACGAAGAAATACAAGTAAAAGAAGAAGAAAAAGTGTTCAGAAAACTGGATCAAAAACTTCGCCATCACATCACGCTAAATGCCAATGAATGCGGGGTTTCTTTGGCGTGATTGAAGATTGAAGAAGGGGTTCAATATCGAAGGTGCAGCCAGAATCATCTACGGGTTTTGGCTGAAGCGACCAGTGTTCAGCAAAAGAATACATCGCGCATCGGACTTCTGCAAAATCAGATAAGTGCCCTGTCCTTCCTATTTTTCCAAATCTTCACACCAATCCGATCCAAAGTCCTATAAATAGTGTTCCTAGCTATTGAATGTTGAACCAATTTGTGCAAATTAAGGATTTAAAAGATTTTAAAGAAAAATTGCATCATCATTTTGTATTTTTTGTCCACATACCTACAAGTTAAAAATAATGTCTTTGTTAAAAGGTTAGCTTCATTTCTTGCAAGTCATTGACCCGAACGTTATTTATTGCTATTCCTATAATATTAGCATTATATTAGTGCCAACCTAAATCGTTTTAAAATACATAATAGTAAGTCAAGCCGTAGCCGTTTTATTCCTAGGTACCGAGGCGATTAAGAAATCGTAACCGTCGGGTCCAAAGGTCACTAGCGTCTGTTTTTTTCATAGTTCGGTAATAAATACTAATTTAGTAACGCAAATAATTCCAGATCCTTATCTACGCTGCCCGAGCCGAGTGCATTGTCTCGCTGCCTGCAATCAGCTGTGCGATCTTAACCGGTTTCGGACACCAGGTGCCGTCGAATAGAGGAGCGTGAGCCATTAATTTGTTTAATTATTTTGTTTCGCATTTAAAGTTGCGATAAGTTATTGAACTTGGTATTTTATACGTATGTGTTCACAATGCCTAACGAATCGTTAGAAGAATTATTTCAGTAGCATTTCAAAGCTCACTGAGTTAAATACTATTCAAATAACTGAGTTACAGTTAAAGCTTGCTAAATTCGAGTCATTGTCGCTTAAAACTGATGACTTGCAAAATGAGATCGAGGTTTTAAATTCAGACAATTTGTCAGCTGAAATTGATTAACGCGAAAGTATCGAGTGCGACATTATCGTCAATATTGCTACCGCGAAAACATTAGTTGATAGATTTTCTAAAACCGACTGTGAGCATAGACGTGGTTCCGTACATGATAATTCTTGTTGTTCGGATCATCAAGTAGCTGGCGTAAAATTGCCTCAAATCCAAATAGCCAAATTCGACGGTTTTTATTTTCGATGGTTAGGGTTCCGTGACACTTTTGAGAGTTTGATACACAGAAATGAACATATCGTACCCTCAGGGGAAAAAAGGCATAAGACGAAAATGCAGATTTTTCAGTATGGCAAAAAAACTGAATTTATGGCGATATATACTTCATTTCCAAACGTAGAAGAATCATTCTTATATCAAAAAAAGGAGAAAAAATGTTGCACTTCGTGTTATATTTAAGTTAGTGCTAATGTTTATAGTTTATTAGGAATTGTAAAAATAAATTATGATGCTATTTTTCAGAATATAATAAAATAAAGGATTCTGAGTATCCAAATTTATGCCAGACTTTGCCAGAAAAGTAAAATGTATTTCAAAAAGTATGTTGTGTTAAAGCAGTAATGAACTTGAAAATACGGACATTTATGCTAGTATAAGTAAGATTACTGCATTATTTCCTTTATTAAAATTATGTTTGAAATGTACAAGCAATACTTACCCCTTTTTTCAATTGAGGGGTTTGATAAGATAACTTAAGTAAACAATAATCATTACTTATTCCATTATATGTTATAGAAAAGTTAGCTGCATATTAACAAATATTACTAAGAGTTATTATTTATGACTATAGGGAAAAAAAAGGGAATGTATTTTTTGTATTCACTATTTTTTATTATAGGCCGTCCCGTATAGGTAAGTTAATAATATTCTACAAATTTTAATACACATTATGTTATTACAACATAATTATGTTATTATTGAGTGGTGGTAGTATTCTTCTACTACGAGTACATTGTGTCATAATCTCTTTTTAGCTTTTCATCATATCAAATGAAATCAAATCAAATCAAATCATTTATTTCAATTAGACCAATACAGGTACTTTTGAATAGTCGAATTAAATTGAATTTAGTTGCACGGTTCCAAAAGGTAGGTCTTATGGAGAAGAACCGGCAAGAAACTCCATAGATACTCTTTTTAAATTAAATACAAAATTGTTGGTTTTCTTTTACAATGCTTTGTGTATGTAATATCAATATGAGACTGGTGCAGTTCGATATGAAACGTATAATTTATGAAAATAAAAGAAATAACTAAAACAAATTTAGGTTGCCATAACATGTATGAGCCGACCAGTCCCAACTGATAGCACCCGTTCACGAGCATGACGTGTGTATCGGCGTCTGTCTACTCAACCATGTTGTAGGGAGTAAAAAGACCCGACACACAACGCCACCATCAGCAGGACATTTGAGTGAGCATGACTAGCCCAGAATGCCCGGCAACCGGTAGGCATTTTCACATAAAAAAAAAACAACATCAAAGCCAACATCAGTCTCATATTTTACAAGTTATTTTACTAATTTTAATGTTAATCTATATTATATTATATTATTATTATTTTATTATCTATATATAAAAGGAGAAGCTGACTGACTGAATGACTGACTGACTGACTGACTGACTGACATATCCACGCAGGGCCTAAACTATAAGGGTTAGAAACTTGAAATTTTGCACAGGGATTCCTTTTATAACGTAGGGGAGCACTAAGAAAGGAATTTTGAAAATTCACCCCCTAAGTGGGTAAAACGGGGGTGTAAGGTTAGTATGTAACTTGGCTGTTTTTGAAGTTATTCAATTGAAATTCGGTTTGAAGGTTTTTCATTGAAAGTTATGAAACACGTGTGAAATATTTTTTCAAAAATCATCCTTTAAAGGGGTAAAATGGGGGTGCAAAGTTAATATGAAATTTCTTTGATTTTCAATGAAACTTGGCGAGTGTAGTCTTTGTATGACGTAGGCATCCGATAAGAAAGGATGTTCCGAAATTTTGCCCAAAGGGGGGGGGGGGGGGATAGGGGGACCAAGTTTGTACGAGACAACGTGATTCCTTGGTCCAAGGGCCTAAACTATAAGGGTTAGAAACTTGAAATTTTGCACAGGGATTCCTTTTATAACGTAGGGGAGTACTAAGCAAGGAATTTTGAAAATTCACACCCTAAGGGGGTTAAACGGGGGTGTAAGGTTAGTATGTAACTTTGCTGTTTTTGAAGTTCTTTGTATGACGTAGGCATCCAATAAGAAAGGATTTTCCCCATAAGGAAATTTTGCCCATAAGGAGGGGTATAGGGGGACCAAGTTTGTACGAGACAACGTGATTCCTTGGTCCAATCTACTTCAAATTTTGCATAAACATTTTTTAACAGAATTGATGGAAGACGTATTTCGTATTTTATCGAAATTCAATCCCTGACGGGATTAAAAAGAGATAGAGAATTATGTTGGAGGTGATATCAATATTCCTTAGTGCTTTTGATTTAAATTACTTTTTATTTTGACACATGCTTGAAAACTCAATCCGATTTTATTCAAAAGAGGTTGAACTCACATAAAAGCTTGATGCAATGCAAATAAGCAAATATTTTATACTCCTTAAAATTGGAATTTCTGTTTGTAATTTCATAATTATATAAAAGTACGTATACGGTAATTACACAAAAAATAATTTCTAAAATGTTTGTCTGTCTCTCTCTTCGTTCCTTCTAATTGCTGCAACAGTTGCACCTCTGTGACCAGAGGCGCAACGAGCTATATGTTGTAGTGCACTTTTGCTGTCTGTACAAATTGCAATGTGTTTATGTTGCTTATTAATTACATAAGTTAAAGCTTCCGAGATTGCAATAAGTTCCAACGTCATAATGGATGCCGGTTGACATATTTTGAAACAATTATCTGTTTGGTTTCTTGTAAAATCTATATGCGGTACATAAAATGCCAACCCAAGTCCTTCTACACTCTTTGACCCATCTGTAAACATAAAAAACCAACCACTAAATTTTAAATTTAACTCTTTAATGACGTCATATTTTAGTACATTTCTATCATACTCCCTTTTTGATAATTTTATTGCTTCCAAATCTATTATAATTACCTAACTTATATTTATGTTAGTTACCCATGTTCTCAATGTATACATTAAAAGTGGATATGATGACGCTATGTGTATTTCTTTAACTTCATTACTTATTACCACTAATAAAGGTATAACTTTGTTTTTCCAGTAACAATTTTGTCGAAGAGTGTGAAGTTCATATAATAATTTATTAGTTATGTTATCTTCTATTGACCTTAACTTTAAACAAAATTTGTATGCTAAATACTTTCTCCGCAAATACAATAGAACTACACAAAGCTCACTTTCCATAACGTGAATTGGGGTAGATTTTATGAATCCTCCAATAATTCTTAACGCCTGATTTTGAATCTTATTTAATTTATCTAAATGACACTTAGCGCTGGTATCATATAAAAAGCAGCTGTAGTCTATACGACTTCTGATCAGTGCTACGTATATGTTTCTGAGATGTTTAGGGTGTAAACCCCAGGAAGTGCCAGCTAGAACTTTAAGCAAATTTAAGTTTCTTTGTACTTTTTCAACCGTCGTGTTAATATGTTTAGTCCAGCGTAGCGACCTGTCCATCCAAACCCCTAAATATTTGTAATTATCTACAAGCTCAAGATTTTGATTATTTAATGTAAGTTCCATTCGTAACCTGTTGAACCCCCTACTAAAAATGCAAATTTTAGATTTGTAAGCAGATAACTCTAACCCTACCTCGTCCAAAATAGCACAAAACGTGTTTAACGATTCTTGAAATTGATTTTGACTATCTCTAATATTTTTAGATGGAGAATACAATACAAAGTCATCGGCATATTGACACATTGTTACATTTTTAATTTTATGAAATAATTTTATAGTTATAATATTAAAAAGAATGGGAGACATTGGGTCACCTTGTCCTAAACCTCGGTTTGTGTATCTTATAAAATATTTATTCCGGCCAGTGTCATCTATCATCATCAGATGTCTTTCACTTAGAAAATTCCATAGATACTGGCATATTTTTTTCCCAATTCCTATTTCATCCATAATACCTATTAATACATCTATCAACACATTATTATATGCGTTAGTTATATCCAAGAAACAGGCCACGATAATAACTTATTTTTTTCAACGAACCACTCAAATCTTTTTGTCAATATTGAATGGAAAATCTTGCATAAACACGAAATTAAAGAAATTGGTCTGAGTTTAATATTGTTATCAAGCGTTGTTTTTGGAATCGTATGTCACGCCATTGTTTTGGGATAGTCCCACAGGCGCTGTATCTTTTTTTTAAAAACAATTGCACATTTCTTGTAACGTAAAATTTGACTCCAAGTAAATATTATTTGATTTAAAATATTGAGACTTGGATGAAACATAATCAGGAGCGAGATTGCAAAGAAGTTCAAGTTTCTGTTCTTTTGAAACGTATGACTTTGGTGACCGGAACCCTTTCATCCAGCCCATGCGCTTCCACATATCGGAACTAGAAGTTCGTTCATCAATGCTATTACAGTATTTCTGCCAATGTTCGGTTTTTGCCCGATGAATAGCATTTTTTGCATACTCTACCGTATGACTTAAAAACGCGGGAGCTGACCAATACATGAATATGATCATTAAATTTTTCCTTAAATTTCACGCGAACAAAGTCGCGGGTAACAGCTATATATAATAAATTAAATTAATAAATAATTTGCATGTCAATCAGTAAAGGTGTATAACTAAACATGTCAAATTGTATAAGTGTATAATTGAGCATGTCAAATTGTAAAAATGTATAAATATCTTTATGTAAAACAAAAATAAGTCAAACCAATAAATAAAAAAATATAAATAAAAGGAAATATAATAATCATGAGGCTAGCAAACCTGTGGAGCTGGACCAGCATTTTGCCAAACTGTTTTATCTACAAGATAATCTTCTAATTTGTAGTATGCTTTCTTGCATAGAGTAGACTTTACAATGGATTTGAATTTATTTTCCGGGAGGTTTAAAATTATTTCCGGAATCTTATTATAAAACCTAACACTATATCCCACAAAAGAGGTATGGACTTTAGCGAGACGAAGCTGTGGCTGCATTAATTTTGACTTATATCTAGTATTATAATTATGCAGTTCACATCTTTTCGTATGATGTGATATATTTTTTCTAACGTACATTATATTTTCAAAGATATACTGACAGGGCACTGTCATAATATTTATTTCTTTAAAGAGTTCCCTGAGTGAATCACGACTACTTAGGTTATAAATGGCTCTTATTGCTCTTTTCTGCAGTACGAACACTGATTCTATGTCTGCAGCACGGCCCCACAGCAATATTCCGTAAGACATGATGCTATGAAAGTAGCTATAATAAACTAGTCTTGCGGTTTCTACATCCGTAAGTAGTCTGATTTTTCTAACAGGCGTCCCGACAAAGCCTTAATGTGCGGTCCCCATTGAAGTTTGGAATCTAGTTTGATTCCTAAAAATACAGTCTGATCGACGAATTCGAGCTTTTCATTATTTAATATTATATTACAATCCTCACTTCTAACATTTGGTAAAGAAAACTTTATGCATTTAGTCTTCTGCCCATTCAATACCAGATTATTAACAGTGAACCACTCATGGACCTTCAGAAGGGCGCTATTTACATCGTCAACATTTGGTGACCGTCTATCTCATCTAAAAATTAAGGAGGTATCATCAGCAAATAACGCCATCACACATCCATTCTGGCACATATAAGGTAAGTCATTAATATATACCAAAAACAAGAACGGGCCCAGGATAGAGCCTTGCGGAACACCCATTTTAATTTTGGAACCAGATGATTTAACTCCGTTTATTTGGACTTTCTGTACTCTACCTTGCAAATAAGATTTTATTAACTTTAACGAGTTTAGCTTAAATCCATAATGTTCCAATTTTAGAAGTAGTGTATCATGATCCACGCAATCAAATGCTTTTGAAAGATCACAAAATATGCCAACGGCATCCTGCGACTCCTCCCAAGCATCAAAGATGTGCTTTATAAGCGTCACTCCGGCGTCAGTTGTATTGCGCCCTTTGGTGAACTCATATTGCTGGTCATGAAAAAGTTTATGTATATTAAAATGTGACAACATTTGGTTAAGCATCATTTTTTCAAAAACTTTACTAAATACAGGTAGAATGGAAACTAGTCTGAAATTTCCAGGATCTTCAGAATCTCCACATTTAAATAAGGGTACTATTTTACTGTGTTTCATGAGATCCGGGAAGGTCCCCTGGTCAACGCATTCATTAAATATTTTTGCTAGATGGGGTGCTATAGTAACAATTATTCCACTACAAACTTTAGATGATAAATCCCATAAGTCTGCAGTTAATTTTATTTGTATGTCTTGAAAAACTTTAATGACTGACTCTGGACTAACATACCTAAATTTAAAAGTAGTTGGACGGACAGTAACATTCTGTTTAAGTACGGCAACGGAAAGTGCGGAAGAAGAATTTAAACTCTTAGTTATTGTAAGGGGTATGTTCGCAAAATATGTCTCAAATTCTTGAGCTACTTCAGAATTTGTGGTTATAAGACCACGTGCCGTTTGCAGTGCGTTATTGTTATGACGTACTTTAGATTTATTATTTTCATTATTTATTATTGTCCAAGTGGTTTTTATCTTATTTTCAGCATTCTTAATTTTGTTACGTATGAATAATTTTTTTGCTAATTGACACACTATTTTAAAAGTTTTTGAATATTTACTAACATATTGAGTAAACTCTTCACTTTTATTAAATGACTTTAATTCATATAATTCAAATAAGCGTTCCCGACTTTTACGAATGCCTATAGTTGCCCAGTCACTAAATTTAAATCTAATGTTTACGTTCTTGGTTTTTAGTTTGAAATATTTATTAAATTAATTTCTTACAATCGCGAAAAAATGTAAATATTGTTTATCACAATTATTTATATTTATGTTTTGACCGGCTAACTTAGTATTTAGACATTTATTGTAATTAACAATTTTATTCTTTGTAATCTGCATTGTATTTATTTGTATTTTACTTAAACTTGTACTGGTATTAAATGAGACAGTTTGTCCACTGTGATCAGACGACATACAATTTACAATCGCTTTATATGAGTAATCACAGCTGCAGAAGACATTGTCGATGCACGTTGCAGACGTACTTGTTATTCTAGTTGGTTCTATGAACAAATTTGTTAGATTAAATGACTTAATTAACTTTAAAAAAAAAGAAAAACCAACTTCAAAAACTAAAAAGCAAAAAATAACTTCATACAGTTTGACCTCTTTTTTAGTTTTAAAGGTATGAAGTCGGTGCCAAGCCAAACGTAATAGTAAGTACACTCACCGCGAGTGACCTTGAGCGGGGTGGTTAAAACCACCACATCATCGGCACCGACTTCATACCTTTAAAACTAAAAAAGAAGTCAAACTGTATGAAGTTATTTTTTGCTTTTTAGTTTTTGAAGTTGGTTTTTCTTTTTTTTTAAAGTTAATTTATTTTTTTCTTTTTAGTGTTGTATATATTAAACTTTTCATATCAGGTCAATCTAACAGCCTGAAAGAATACAACTATCGATCCATATATACTTATAATTATGAAAGATTTTTCCTTCAACTCCTAACCGTTGAGGAGTTGTACCTTCCATCATCAGATCATTACATGAGATGGTGATTTTCAAATGCAAATACTTGAACAGCTTTGGAGAATACATGTAAATGTAATAAATGCCTATAACTGAAAGAATTTTCTTTTAACTCTTAACTGTTGAGGAGTTCTACCTTCCACCATCAGCTCATCAACATCAAATGATGATTATCAGACGCAAATACTGGAACAATTTCAGTAAATATATTCAAAACGTGATAATCTTCTAATATATAAAATTCTTCTGTCACGGGGTGCGTAATCGAACTCCTCCGAAACGGCTCGACCGATTTTGATGAATTTTTTTGTGCTTATCCGGTATCTATGAGAATCGGCCAACATCTATTTTTCATCCCCCTAAATGTTAGGGGTAGTCCACCCCTAAATTTTTATTTTTTATTTTTTAGAAAAAATATTTTTTTGTATTTTTTTTTAGATTTGGCATTAAAAAATACATACAACCCTAAATTTTCACCCTTCTACCACCAACCCCTAAAATGTGGCAAAACAACGTTTGCTGGGTCAGCTAGTTGCCTATAAAATTTGAGGGTTGCCCTCGATTTTCCTGGGATCCCATCATCAGATCATGATGTGGTCACAATGGGACCAACTGTGAAGTCTACCCTTTTAAACAAAAAAAGAATTTTGCAAATCGGTCCAGGCGTTTTTAAGTAATTCGTGAACATACATAAAAAAAAAAAAAAAAAAAGATTCCGACGAATTGAGAACCTCCTCCTTTTTGAAGTCGGTTAAAAAGACACAAAAATTTACTACTGATCAAGTTATCATCTAATATATTGACGTTAAAATCGCAACAAATAATTATAGATTTATTAACCGACTTCAAAAAGGAGGAGGTTCTCAATTCGTCGGAATCTTTTTTTTTTTTTTTTTTATGTATGTTCACTAATTACTTAAAAACGCCTGGATCGATTTGCAAAATTCTTTTTTTGTTTAAAAGGGTAAATTCCTCAAATTTTATAGGCAATAATCACGTTTAGGACGTCACGAACGGTTCGCGGCACTAATCAGCTGTTCGTGTTTTCGCTTTTATTAATTTCATATAGTCACACTACACTGTTTAAAACGGGCGTGAGTGTTCTTGTGATAAATTAACTGTATTTAAGTTGCATAAAATACCTTTATTTATAATTGACCATACAATTTTTTTTTATACATAGTGGTTACTTTTACAATATCAGTGACACCGGTACCCTCAACAAAGTGCTTGCAAGTGCTCATAACATTAATAGATCTGTGCAAGCTGATCAATATATCTTGTTAATAGGCGCCATCTAGTGTCCAAAGTAAAGTTAAGGGTTACGCCATCTAGTGTTTTTGATTATCACCACTGTCAATCATGGTGAAATGTGCAGCGTGTGGTAAATTCTTATCAGCGAAAGGGGGCGCTACTTGTAGCAAATATTCTTGCACGAACAGGTACCATCTTGCCTGTTTGCTGTTACCCGAGACAACTCAAATTAGCAGCGACTGGTTGTGCCCTGAGTGCAAGAAAAAAGTGCCCAGAGGTGACAATAGCGCTACCCCGGTGAAGGAGATTTCTAGTGGCTCCCCTGAATTTGCTGCACCACCTGAAATAACTCAGGTTCAGGCCCGAAATAGAACTGAGCAGTGTGCTCAAGGGGACCCTTCGTCCGACTCACAGCTGACCTTGCGGGAGGAGATAAGGCTCTTTAGGTCCGAGCTACGTGAAGTCAGGGTCGAAATCCGGGAGTTCCGCAAGGAGATGGCTGAGCTGCGTTCTTCTGTGGGGGTCTGTGCTGAACGGGTTGATGGCCTGGAAGCTAGGATCGGGGCGTTGGAGCAGAGGCAAATTGTACACGCACCCGATGACCAGGTCCATCAGCTTGAGCTTACAGTGAAGCGTCTTCAGCTCGAGCTAAACGACCGTGACCAGGAACTGCTAAGTTTGGACCTGGAAATAGCAAATATCCCTGAGGTTCCAGGTGAAAATATTTTGCACACGGTCAGCCTTGTGGCGACCAAGCTCGGGATGACCCTGGACGAGCGAGATATAGTGTTTGCTCAGCGGGTCGGCGTTCGGGTGGATCGTGAGGAGGGCACGGCAGTTTTTTCAAGCTCGTCAGGTGGAAGCAGTGGAGCGAGCGCGGCGGCAGCGGGCAGCGCGTCGGGGCGCGCGCGACGTATTGTGGTGCGGCTGACGTGACGCGCGCTGCGCGACGACCTGCTGCACAGTGCGCGCTTGCGGCGCGGTGCTACCACAGTGGACCTCGGGTTCTCGGCGCCTCTGCGTCGCATTTACTTGAACGAGAGGCTGACAAAAACAAATAAGTATTTGTTTTTCCGTGCTCGCGAGGCCGGCAGTCGTCTTGGCTGGAGGTACGTCTGGTCAAAATCCGGGCGTATTCTGGCTAAGCAGGGCGACGGTAAACCGACACACCGCATCCGCTCGGAGGAGGACCTCGTAGGTGTTTTTGGTCGCGAATTGCTTTCCGATAAGGTGGTGTAACGTCGCGGACTACGGACATTCTAAAAGAGTTGTCATTATTTTTAATTTTTAATTTTGAGTCTTATTCTGTGCCAGCCTATAAATATAAAACCAGACAGCCAGTCTGTCTGGTTTTATAAGTAACTCCTGTGTAAGGCCAACATCTCCTCTGTCTCAGTATTTCATCTTCGCGTATTATGTTTATCTATATATCTTACTCACTAAAATAACAAAAGGCATATAATTATTAATGTATTATTTCTCATCCAGATTGCATCACAAGATTACACACAATACCTTGATTTATACTATATCCTAAACTACTTACTTTTACACTACGCACAATTTATACAGCAATCTACACTAGATACTAGATCAAATATTATCTACAATAATTGTTACTTAAAAAATACTTTACTATATATATTAAACTATATGCTACATAATGTATTATTTCTCATCCTTACTACATCACAAGAGTACATACAATACCTTTATTTACACTATATTCTAAATTACTTACGTTTACACTACATACTATTTATACTGCAATCTACACTAGATACTAGATACTATAAATATTATCCACAATACCTTTTACTTAAAAATTACTTTAATATACACATTACATTATACACACTATATGCTACACTACTCACCACTACAACCACTGCAACTTAAACTTATAAATTATAATGATTAGAACTAAAAACCTTAAAGTTGGATTATTTAACGCAGGGTCGCTTGGGTCTCACAAAGAGGAGTTCCTAGCAGCCATGGCACATATTAAAGTGGATATTATGGCAATAAATGAAACCTGGCTAAGGGAGGGCGAGGAGGGCCGTGCGCCGTCAGTGCCGGGCTACCGGTTACGGCACGTACCCCGGCCGGACGCGGTGCGCGGCGGCCGTGGCGGCGGCGTGGGTTTCTACTTGCGCCGCGGGGTAAGCGCGCGCACTGTGGCGCATCCGCATGCGCCGCGAGTCGAACAAATGTGGCTCAGACTTAATGTCAACTCACTCTCGGTTGTTATTGGTACAGCCTACAGACCGCCATGGCTTGATGTTAATGTCTTTCTCGACGCGGTGACCGATTCGCTTACCTCCCTTCCGACAGTAGATAAGGTTATCTTACTAGGTGATTTTAATATTAATGTATTAAACCTTATGGATAACAAAACAAAACTATTAAATAATTTTTTGCTGTCTACTAGACTCGCGCAAGTTATCACTGAGCCCACACACTTTACAAATCATAGCGAAACGCTTATTGATATTGTGTGTAGTGATGCGCGAGTCTGTGGGGTCACAGTATCACATATCCCCGAGCTAGGTCACCATGCCATTATATCTGCTGAATTTAAGCTTAAAATCGAAAAACCTACTCCACAGTGGATCACTTTCCGTCCTTACAAAGACATATTGCTTGACTTTTTTAACGAGGATTTAAACAAAATAGATTGGAAATATATTGAGGGACTGGATGATCTAAACTCCATGGTGGCAACATTTAATCACTGCATTATTACTCTGTTTGATCTCCACGCACCATATAAAAAAGTTTTAATTAAGGAAAAATCTTATCCTTGGATCACACATACAGTCACTGAAATGATGAAGTTGCGTGACAGGTCCCACAAGAATTCTAAGGCCTCTAAATCTGACCATCACATTAAGTCTTACAAAGAACTTAAATATCTTGTCCGAGCTGCGATAGAAAGTGAGAAGTCTGCATTTTTTAAATCATATATAAATAAAAATATCAAACAGCCTAAAAAGTTATGGAAGCACATAAAATCTACTGTGACAATCTCCAAAAATCAAGAACACAATCTTCCATACTTTCTGAATGACCCTGACAGTATTAACAAGCACTTTTTGGAGGTACCTGGCAATGGTGATGTTACAATTTCAGATCTAACTTATTTTGAATATAATAGGTTCGGTACTAGCAACTTTCAGCTTGAACTAGTCCAGCAGGATGTTGTGTTGAGGCTTCTGCACAGTTTTAAGTCGAATGCCCTTGGTTCTGATGACATCTCTCTGGACATGTTGCTGTTGACATTTCCTCAATCACTCTCAGCTATAACCGCCATTATAAATAAATCCATAGCCACTTCTTGTTTCCCAGATCTGTGGAAAAAAGCAATAGTTAGACCTATACCCAAAACACCTAACCCTTCTGGTGCAAAGGATCTTCGTCCTATTAGCATTTTGCCATGTCTCTCTAAGGCTCTGGAGAAGATTGTTTGCAACCAATTTAGGGATTACTTGGAGAGCCACAGAATTTTACCTTCAGCTCAATCTGGGTTTCGCAAAAAACATAGCACTGCAACTGCTCTCCTGGATGTAGTTGGAAATGTGCTGGAGGCTCGAGACCAAGGCATGGGAACCTTGCTTGTCCTTCTTGATTTTTCTCGTGCCTTTGATTCAATAAATACGTCTCTGCTTCTCTCCAAGTTGTCGTACTATGGGTGTAATATAGACACTGTTAAATGGTTTCATAGCTACCTGAATCAACGGTGACAGTCTGTTCAATTGAGAAGTGACAAGGGTGGAGAGATTTTAACCTCTACTTCTATCAGGGTGGAAAGAGGTGTACCTCAGAGATCAATTTTGGGCCCACTTCTTTTTATTTTGTACAGTACCGACATAATTAACTGTGTTGTTAATTCAAAATTCAAAGTTGGTAATTCAATTTTTTTAACGGTGTATGGTAATTGCATTCTTAGCAGAACCGATAAAATAATTCAGAGGGTACAAAATGCATGTGCTAGATTTTGCTATCATGTTCCTCCACGCTCTCATATCACTCCATTTCTCATTAAAGGTAATTTGATGAAAATGTCAGCACGTAGGAAACTTCACCTAGACACTTTGCTTTTTGACGTTATTCTTACGAAAAAACCAGACTATCTTTATAGTAAGTTGTCGTGGTTGCGTGACCAGAATCAGAAGAACACTAGGGCATCAGCTTACCGCTTGTCAGTTCCAATACATAAGACTGCTGCATTCCGTGGAAGCTTCAAATACGCTGCTACTCGCTGCTGGAACAACCTGCCACCGCCTTTCCGTGCTAAACAGACATTAAACACGTTTAAGTATAGATATAAGGAGTACCTCTTACATCGACAGAAAGATAATCCCTAAACTTACCCGTTGTCTGCACGATCTAGGTAAAGGTCGCCCATAGCGAAATGTTTCCAGAGTGAAGCGGAATTGGTTAAAATTTTGATTTAGTTTGGGTATTGTTTATTTACCATACACTAATATACACAAAATCAACTACATTAAACTTAAAATAATTCTTCTATAACGCACAACACATTATCTACACAACACATTTTCTACTTAGTCTGTTTGCATCTTATTTTTCACTCTCTGAATTAGGTAATATTTATTTGTAAAATGTTAACATCAATGTCAGTGGTCTGTGGTTATCGATCACTGCAAGCGTCCCTTCATTTTTCATAGACAAATGATGTGGAAGAGTGGTACGCCGGACCACAGACTATTCTGGCAATTGACTAAGTCTTCATCTCACTTTTTATTTTTATTTTTATCTTATTAAATAACATTTTATTTTATTTATTTAAACTTAGTATTTTATAATCTAATAAATTGTTATGTCATGTGCGAGTCTAAAATAAACATTTTTTCTTTCTTTTTCTTTTTTTCTTTTAGTAAATATATTAAAAATATATTTACTAAAATTGATCGAGTATTTGCGTCTGGTAATCATCATTTGATGTTGATGAGCTGATGATGAAAGGTTCTACCTTACCTCTCCTCAACAGTTAAGAGTTAAAAGAAAATTCTTTCAGTTATTGGCATTTATTACATTTACATGTATTCTCCAAAGCTGTTCAAGTATTTGCATTTGAAAATCACCATCTCATGTAATGATCTGATGATTGAAGGTACAACTCCTCAACGGTTAGGAGTTGAAGGAAAAATCTTTCATAATTATAAGTATATATGGATCGATAGTTGTATTCTTTCAGGCTGTTAGATTGACCTGATATGAAAAGTTTAATATATACAACACTAAAAAGAAAAAAATAAATTAACTTTTTAAAAAAAGAAAAACCAACTTCAAAAACTAAAAAGCAAAAAATAACTTCATACAGTTTGACCTTTTTTTAGTTTTTAGAATTTAAAAGTAGTTTCAGTACGTCCTCCATGACAGACTCAAATGCTGTATAGTTTTGGCTATTTGGGGGCCTATACACGCACACTACAATATGCTTATCCAGCTCAACACAGGACATTTCGATACTATGTTCAACGGACATTGAGACAATATCCTTTCTCTCTTTAAACTTTAATGAGTTTTTTAATAATATTCTCATATTATTGAGCCACCATGTATCATTAACTTTCGGTTGTAACAACTAACCACATGATAATTTTCAAAGCTTAATAACATTTGGTATTCTTTTAACCAGTGTTCCGTAATACAAACAATATCGTACTTGAACGTTTCCAGAAAAAGTTCAAATTCTAACAATTTGGAAGAGAGTCCTTGAACATTCTGATGGTATAATTTCAGAGTATTTAAACATTTTCCCTTTAGAGGTGAAGTTAACAATATGCCAGAAGATAATATACATCTCATATTACTATTATCTTCTGTTGTCTTACTGACTAGTTTAAATTATAATAAGAATCTGGAGCTAAATCTACTGCCCCAACGTCAGAACTAGTTGGCAAGGATATACTTCGCGTACACCTCCCCACGTGTGAACAATAGTCCACAATGTCATTCACTATACAAGGCGTTGTATAACTAGATACAGCTGGGTTATTATTTATAGTAAAATTAATATTGTGTGCTATCAAAGTAGCGATCAAACACTTATATTTCTTTGGAAGAAACATAGCTTCCTGTGTTAATTTAAATCCACTAACAAACTTGTTTGTGTCAAAATATAACAACCTATCACTGTGGCAACATGTCAGCATGTGCATAATGTTATTTAAGCGATAAATATTGTTGTTACAATTTTCTGTTAGTGAGTTTGAATAAGGGAATGCACATAACATAATCTTCCCTGGACTCAATGTCAATAAGGTGTCTATACCATCCACAATGTCCTTTTTCTTTAGTCCTAGACTGTTTCCTAGTAATAATACCACAATGGTATTATTATGAATTTTAGTGTTAACATTTTTTTTAATAATTTCTTTATATTGTATGTTATGATAATAATTATTAATGACACCATGTCTTAGACTACCATGTAGCAATGAGCCTAAACTAGAACCTATTTGGTCGCTAAAAACCATAGTATTGTGGTAATCTGTTTTTGTTTGAGAGGATGTTTGTAAGGGCAAGTTGGATTGAGGCTCCGGTGGTGATTGGGAGCAGGCACAACTGCATAGGAGACTTTTTGTCAGAAACTCATATCTCTCAGCATTATACCTGACTAGGTCCACCAGTTCCCCTGCCTCCAACATGCGCCTACTCAGTTCCTTCTGACATGCCTCATATTTATTAAAAATATCTGCTAACATGTCTTCCCTACGGAATAATTTATCTCGCAGGCTTTTTGTGTCAACATCATATACTGTTCTACTGTGTTCCAACTGAGAAGATACTGCATTTAGTTTATAACTTAAATTTATGCGGTCTGTATGTGGTAATAAGGTCTTGATCTGTTTGCTAAGTGAAATAAAACTTTGATTTTCTTTACTCCAAGAATATTTATTTTGAACTAAATTATTAACTAGATGAGTGGACTGTATGAACGTAATGTGAATGAATGTGTGCAGTATGCCTGTGTGCGTGAATAGGTAGAAGACCTAGGACTAATATATTATGTATGTATTGATCTAATTAGACATACCGCCCACCAAAGGACGCAGTACTTTAACGTAGCTAATCAATGAATTAATACAAACTTATAGAAAACAAAAGTTTTGTAACAAAATTGTAATAATGTGTCTCTGTTAGTGTGTATCTTTGAATCAGATACCTACAGTTTGCTCTTAACACTTACATACAAAGAAATAAAATAAGTTAAAAAGAATAACATTGCTACAATGTAAACTTAACCGCCCACCTTGATATTAGGTCACAACTCAACACAAATGATAATTTTAATTTAACAAAATATTATATGTGAACTTAGTATCTATTAGGCACTTAAGGTGAAGACAGAAAATCTTCTTTACTATGAATTTACTACTAGGTGGGTTTTTTACACTTTAATCATCTATATTTACTGATCATAACTGACAAAATGCTAAGTTTTAAAAATGAATTAAACACTTATCTATATTAAATTATAAACTTATCACAAATTATACATAACTTGGAAAGTACCTATATCCTTTGAAAAACAAGAACTCCAAAAAAATAGTGTCTTTTTTTTATTTATCTTAACATAACTTGATAATTAAACATCTATATTAGGTGGATAAAATTACAATAGTAATAAGCTATAATTAAATCATTTAGGTAGGACACAGATTTTACTAATGGGGCGTTTGAATTCACCATTTTTACATTTAACGGATACAACCCGTGCAATGTTGTCAGGCCCCATATACTTTTTAATTATTTTGCCTAGAATCCACTTAGCAGGTGGAATATTATCGTCCTTTAAAATTACTATATCACCTACCTCTGGCTCAGATTTCTTAGCGTTCCACTTATATCGTTGATTAAGATTTACCAAATATTCTTTATACCACCGCTTCCAAAAATTATTTGTCATCTTTTGTGTCAGTCTCCATCTATCTAGACCTATAACATTACTATCAGAATTATCTTCATCAGGAATACTTATTAGTGGCTCACCTACCAGGAAATGTCCTGGTGTCAAAGCTTGAGGCTCGTTAGGATCGTCACTCATTACGGTGATAGGTCTCGAATTAAGACAAGCCTCGACTTGTGCCAAGACAGTGGACAACTCCTCGTAGGTGAGAGTGCTATCTCCTATTACCTTGTATAAATGTGTTTTAACGCTACGCACTCCAGCCTCCCACAGACCTCCGAAATTAGGTGCATGTGGAGGTATAAAATGCCAAGTCGTGTGTTCTAAGCTCAATAATTGTTCAATTTCACGAGGTACAGTTGACCTGGCTCGATCAAACATCTCACGGAGCTGTTTGTTGGCACCAACAAAGTTATCACTGAACAAATACTGGCAGTGACCCCTTCGTGCAGTGAATCTCTTGAAGGCTGCAATGAACGCCTTTGACGTCAGGTCTGTTACCACTTCCAAATGTATGGCACGAGTAACCATACATATGAATAAACAAACATATCCTTTGTATGATTTTGCTCCTCTGCCAGGTGAAAATCGTACGTTAATAGGACCCATGTAATCACAGCCAGATGATTTAAAGGGTCTAGTTGGTTTTAGTCTCACTTCAGGAATTTGACCCATTAGTTGATTACTTTTCGTCTTAGAATACCTCAAACACCGAACACATTTTCTGTAGTGACCCTTAACTCTTTCCTTTGCTCGCAATATCCAATACTTGGTTTTTAAATAACACAACATAGCTTGGGGTCCACCATGAAAAGTTTTGATGTGTGCATCACTAATTATAAGCTCGGTAAGATGGCTCTTAGCAGGCAGGACAATAGGATGTTTGGTGTCATACATAACTTCTGACTCATTAATTCGCCCTCCAACTCTTAGAATCCCATTTCCATCTAAAATGGGACAAAGAGTGCGAAGCTTACTCTTTTTTGCAACAAATTTCCTTGTCTCTAACTGCTTTATTTCCTCACTAAAATTTTTTTCTTGAATTTGTTTAATACACAGTTGTAAACTCTGCTCCATTTCTATAGGTGTAATAATTTGTGAATATGGTTTGCGTTTCTCTTTTGGTAATCTTAGGCTATGTAAAACTCTTCGCCAGTAAGCTATAGTTTTTAATGTTTTAGAAAGTGATGAAAACATAGTCCAAATAAATTCATTTTTTAAGACAGGTAAAGCAGTAAGAGATGTATGTCTTTCTTCTTCATGGGTATCCTGTATGATGTCAGGGTTGTCAAGCTCTATAACTGGTTGTGAAAGCCAAGAAGGTCCTGACCACCATAATGAATGTTCTAGTAAATCTTTTGCCGCTAAGCCTCTGGAGACACAATCAGCTGGGTTTTTATCGGTTGTAACATGTCTCCATTGTTCATAGTCTAGAATGTTAAGAATCTCAGATACACGATTACTCACAAAGGTAGTCCAACGGCTAGAACCTCCTCTCAGCCAAGCCAGAACGATTGTGGAATCAGACCAAGCATACAAGTTCTCCTTCGGTATGTGCATCACTTGTGATATTTCAAAGATTAATTTTGCTGCTAGAACAGCACCACACAGTTCCAACCTTGGAATCGAAACTTCCTTCTCAGTGGGTGCAACTTTGCTCTTTGCTGATACCAAACTGACGCAGATTTCGTCCTCTTTATTAAGAACACGAATGTATACAGCAGCACCGTACGCTAGTTTAGAAGCATCAGAAAATGCATGTAACTCAACCTTTGACTCTGGGCAATAACAATACCAACGTGGTACGTTAAGTTTACTCAGATATACTAAACTTGATCGAAATTGTAACCATTCATCACGTAAATCAGTGGTCAGTACATGATCCCAATCAAGCCTTGACTTCCAGAGTTTTTGTATGAAGGTCTTAGCCGTGATTACCACGGGGGCAATCCATCCTAGCGGATCATACAGCCGAGCTATATCCGATAACACTTGTCGCTTAGTTATAGGTTCTTTTGATTCTGGTAGGTCAAGGGTGTACTGAAAGGAATCCATGCCTCTATGCCATACCAAGCCAAGTACCTTCATGACCGTAGATGTTTTTATTCTCAGTGCATAATTATTTCTGTGTTTGTCCTTTTCTATGTGTTCCAGTACAACTCCACTATTACTACTCCATTTTTGCAGCTCGAATCCACCACAGCTCATTAACTCGTTCATCTCTCTGTAAATATGTCTTGCTTCCTCCAAATTATCACAGCCTGTCAACAGATCATCCATATAAAAATCTCGTTTAGTTATTTCTGATGCTATAGGAAATCTTGTATGTTCTTCAACAGCTAACCTTTGTAATGTTTTGACTGCCAAATATGGCGCACAAGCAGTACCAAAGGTTACTCTTAATAATTTGTAATGAACTAATGGCTTGTCTATATGTGGTCGCCACACGATTCTTTGGAAGTCTGTGTCTTCAGCATTAACTTTAACCATACGAAACATTTTGATAATATCTGCGACTAGGCAGATCCTGTGGCTTCTCCACCTCATTAAAATGTGCCGCAAGTCTTGTTGTAACTTGGGACCCACCATGAGATTGTCATTGAGTGAAAAGTTGTTAAGTCCCTTACAGGAACCATCGAAGACGACTCGTACTTTCGTGGTGTCCTTATCCTCTCGTACTACTGCATGGTGTGGGAGATAAACAGCCTTAGGATTATCTATATCTGCTTCTTTTACAGGTACCATGTGATGCATTGTAATATATTCCTGCAAAACCTTGTTGTATTCCTCTCTTAATGTAGGATTTTTCAGGAGTCTCTTTTCTAAAAACTCCCATCTTCTCTTAGCTATAACTACTGATTTTCCATATTGACACTCTGGATCTTCTTTATCAAAAGGTAATCTGACAACAAATCTCCCTCCATCATCTCGTGTTGTTGTCCTGTCATAAAACTCTTCACATTGTTGTTCCGTATTTGTCATTCTCTTCTGTATCAAGTTTGGCTCGTTTTCCATCTCCCAAAACCTCTTAAGCAGCTCATCTCCGCTTAAATGTAAATGCATGTTGATTACTCTGTTATCAGCTGAAGTTGAATCCTTTGACACCCTCCCTGATAATACCCAACCTAAGGTAGTGTTTTGTGCCAATATTTCATTGTGACGTATAATACCATCCAATAAAATCTCGCTATATACTTCAGCTCCTAGAAGGATGTCTACCTTGCCTGGTGAAGCATAATCTGGATCGGCCAGATGTATTTTATCCAAATAATGCCAATCAGGTATGTGTAACTTAGTAGATGGAAGTAATGACGTAACAGACTGCAATATATAAGCATTTACTTGGATTGAAACCCCTGGGCTATGCCGTGATTCCACTCGAAGTGAAACCATGTGCTGTATACGTGTATGGCTGCTATTACCAATACCCGACACAGTACCACTAACACGTTTACGTGAAAGTCCAAGTAATTGTACTACTGACTCGCTTATAAAAGATGCCTGCGATCCTTGATCGAGTAATCCTCTCAATGGTTGTTTGTAACCGTGCTCGTTATATGCCCAAACAGATACAGTGGCTAATAAAACACGACTCGGTTCTAATCCTCTACTCGAGAAATTAGTTGAAATAGGTGTACTCACGTGTTTAACTGACTCACTCTGCATAGGAACGTCCTCACTCTTTGTTGTACTGCTCAAATCCCTTTCGAAATGTAACATGGAGTGATGCCTTCTTCCGCATCGCCTACAACTCGATGTATTTCGACATTTCATAACTGGATGAGATGGAGAGAAACAATTAAAACACAAATTATTTTTTTGCGCGTAATCTTGCCTATCTTTTACACTAAGTTGACTAAATTCCTTGCAGTGGTATAAATAATGTTCTCCTTTACACATACAACAATTAGTAGTTACGTTAGAACTATTATTTTTACTATCAATAGATCCATGAAAAGACTTTGACTTTGTATTGGTAAACTTTAACTGTGTACGTACCTTATTCGTATCTACCATCTCCAGAGACCTAAATCTAGATTCAAGAAAATCTGATAATTGAGTCCAAGAAGGTAATTCATCATTAATTATACCTAACTGATATTCCCACTGCTTCATGGATTCAGGATCTAATTTAGAAACTACTAAATACACAATAAACGTATCCCAGTTATCAATATTAATTCCCATATTACGCAATGACTGTAAACAAGTTGAAGTTGTATCTAATAACAATTTAAGAGAATTAGCAGACTCGTACATGATTTGTTTTTGAGTAAACAATGACTTTAAAATTGCATTACAATTAAAACGCTTATTATTGTAACGTTTAACTAATAGTTTCCAAGCCTCGTCGTAATTGGCTTCCGTTGTTGAAAAGTGGCGTAATAAACATTCTGGCTCACCTGACAAGTTACTTTTTAAATAATGTAATTTTTGCACTGCGGATAAATTCCTGTTAGCGTGAATAAGTGAAATATACATATCATAAAACGTTTGCCACTCGTCATATTTACCACTAAATGTAGGCAATTGTATCCGCGGTAACTTAACCTCACATTCACTGGCCACGTGTCCAACACTAGATTTAGGTGTTGCTGACGATGTCCCACTCGATGACGCCAGATAATGTTGCAGGGCCTCCTTCAATAAAGTCTTGTATGATACATACAATTCTTCAAAGTTCTCGTACATATCTTCGGTAAAATATGCATCCTGTTTCTCCTTCTGGGTCACCTTACCAATGATAGCTTTGTGTCCATTTCTGAAATCTGTCCATAGCTGCTCCAAATTATCCAACCTGGTCTCCAAGTATGGTTTTTTAACACGATCTTTAGGTGTTTTTTTGTAGTTTTTCTCCGCCTTCCTCAAGTTCTCCAGTGTTTCTTTTTGATAGGCTAGAAGTACCTCCATGGTGTTCGAATGCACGCATAAGACGTTGAAACTCTAAATCTCAGCAAAATAGATGAAGATTTGAATGATTATTTTGCTAATGAATTGTAATAACGCTCGATGTTAGCAAGATAATCCGCTCTGGAATGCTTTTGTTCTCGCGGCGGCACGGCGACATGACAGTTCACGACACGACCGCTCGATGCAACACAAAATCCGGTTCGATATGGACCATATGTATGTGGTAATAAGGTCTTGATCTGTTTGCTAAGTGAAATAAAACTTTGATTTGCGTCTTTACTCCAAGAATATTTATTTCGAACTAAATTATTAACTAGATGAGTGGACTGTATGAACGTAATGTGAATGAATGTGTGCAGTATGCCTGTGTGCGTGAATAGGTAGAAGACCTAGGACTAATATATTATGTATGTATTGATCTAATTAGACACGGTACTTTCTTAAATTAACATTTCCTTTCAAAAGATTTTGTTTTTTAATAGCTTTACTGTACCTTTTAATAAGTTTTTTTATTTTAATATATTTTTTCAACTTATTTTTGGTAAATATAATAGGACATGTGGATGAAGTATCGTCACCAGTCAAATCAATAGTCATGGCTGTCTCACACTCAACCTTGGACCCACTGCAACCCACCAACTCATCATACAGACTGATGGTGTTATGGGTCTGCTTTTTGGCTTCAACTGATTCTAGAAAATGTCTAGCCTTATGGGCCTCGCATAACTGATGTTCTAACTGAGAAATGCGGTTCAGTGCCAATTCATGCGTGTCTGCACAGTTGTGAAAGTTAGACACTTGCTGTTGAAGTTGGTTGTGCTGGTCGAGTAAGTCCATATGCTGTATGTGAAGCTCAGCCAGGTCATTTTTAAGTGCAGTGTTTTTGTCGTTAATTTTCTTGATTTCAATTTCACTGTCCTCCCTTTCCTGTAATAGTTGTGCGCACAAATCTTTGGAGGACTCCAGTTCCTTTAGGGTTGCTCTCAGTTTGCTCTCCATATCTCTTACAATTGCACTGCGGGTCATCATTTTCAAATATATATTCCAGTCACCTGGAATATGAAAATAGACAGCTGAACAGCAAGAAATAATAAACACAAAGAGAGATGTTAAGTAGGGGGTAGAAGGAAATAAATGAAGGGATTAATAAGATTTAAAGTAAACTAATTATATTTAAGCTAAGTTAGATTTGGAGTCTATTGTTAATTGTTTTAGTAAAAATAAATAAAAGAAAGGTTATATTTGATCTATTGGACAGTGCTATAACAATGGAATTTAAATATTTTATTAAGTTATAATGGTTTAGGCAATAACTTCATTGAGCCACTGAGAAAAATAAAATATATAAACTATCTGGAGAACTGACTTGATATAAGTTACCTATATATAAATATTAGCAAACACCTAATTAGTAGTCAAATTATTGCAACAAACAGGATTTGCAAGCTAAACAGTGAAAGTGCATACTGGACCTAGCTAGTGGTTAAAAATTTGGGTTGATGTGGGGTAATAAACCATAGAATAAAATAAAAACAATATACTCCCCAGGATTGACCAAGTCGCTGATCAAATATTTAAATCCAAATTCATCCGTTGGGTGGTTGACTAACACTGCCACTGATATGCACGTTATTTTCTTGATTTAATGTCAAAGCACCTTGTAAACACTGGGCACTTATGTTATTTTGTAGTTCGTATTAAATTACATATGTTATGTAATTTAATACGAACATATATCAACCGTTAGACGTCCACTGCTGGACATAGGTCTCCCCCAAGGATCGCCACGACGGCCGGTCCCGCGCCACCCGCATCCAGTCGATTCCAGCGACCTTAACCAGGTCGTCAGTCCACCTTGCCGGGGGCCTACCCACGCTGCGTCTTCCCGTATGTGGTCGCTACTCGAGAACCTTCAAGCCCCATTGGCCATCCGTTCTTCGAGCGATGCCCTGCCCACTGCCACTTGAGTTTGGCGATTCTTCGGGCTATCTCAGCGACCCGGGTTCTTCTACGGATCTCCCCATTTCTGATTCGATCACGTAGAGAAACTCCTAGCCCTCTCCATCGCTCTCTGAGTGAAATTGAGCTTCCTAATAAGGCCCATTGTTAGCGGCCACGTTTTGGTGCCGTAAGTCATCATTAGCAACACACACTGGTCAAAGACTTTCGTCTTGAGACACTGCGCTATTTGGGACTAAAAGATGTGGCGTAGCTTCCCGAACGCTGCCCAGCCGAGTTGGATTCGACGATTGACCTCTTTCTCTAGGTTGGACTTACCTAACCGGACATTTGTCCCAGGTAAATATAATCGTCGACAACTTCGAGAACAGAGCTTCCGGAGTCGGCACAACATGGACATTCGACATGACTTTCGTCTTATCCATGTTCATTTTAAGAACGACACGTTCCGAAGCTCTGCTGAGGTCATTGAGCATAGTACTAAGCTGTTCAGCGGTCTCAGCCATGACTACTATATCATTTGCAAATCTAAGGTGAGTGAGGTACTCGCCGTTTATGTTGATGCCTAGCCCTTCCCAGTCCAGAACCTTAAAGATATCCTCTAATGCAGCGGTGAACAGTTTCAGGGAAATAACGTCACCCTGTCTCACACCACGCTGCACGAGGATACGTTTTGAGGTCTGATCCTGTAGTCGGACTGACATAGTGGCGTTTTCATACAAATACTTCAGCGCTTCGATGTACCGATAGTCAATTTGGCACCGCTGTAAAGCCTGTAGTACCGCCCAAGTTTCGATCGAATCGAAGGCCTTCTCATAGTCCACAAACGCTAAAAAAAGGGGCAGGTTATACTCCTCGGTCTTCTGTATAACCTGCCGGAGCGTCTGTATGTGGTCTATGGTGTTAAAGCCTTTTCGGAAACCGGCTTGTTCGGGAGGCTGAAAGTCGTCAAACCTGCGTGCAACTCTGTTTGTGATGACTCTCGAAAACAGCTTATAGACATGGCTCAGAAGCGATATAGGCCGATAGTTCTTCAAAAGAGTCTTATCACCTTTCTTGAAGAACAGTATGACCACGCCTCTGCTCCATGCCTGCGGCGTTTTCCCATCGAGGATGACAGAATTAAAGAGCTTTTGAAGGGCCATAAGGACCGGTTTACCACCCGCCTTCAGCAGCTCTGCTGTAATTCCGTCATCACCCGGTGCCTTGTTGTTCTTTAGTTGTTTGAGAGCCATATGAATCTCATCCAGGCTGACGTCCGGGATATCTTCGGTATAGTGCCGAGTTAATCTAGCTCTTTGGTCGTTCGCTAGATTCACGACGGGTTTGTGTGTCGAAGTATATAGCTGCCCGGAGAACCGCTCGATTTCTCTCAACAGTTCAGGTTTGGATGACACGATTCTATCATCGTCGGTCTTCAGCTTCGTCAGCTGGCTTTGGCCCACAGTCAGATCTCTGGAAAATACCTTCAAGCCTCTGTTACGTTCTACAGCCTCAGCATTTTAAATGCACTTACTTAACCAAAAAGATAAACTTAAAAAAATAATACAGCAATAAGACTGTTTTACTTCTAATGAACTTAAAATAAATTAGAATAAGAACAATTACTGCTTTCTTTCCACTAAAAAATCTTTTTTTACGCTGAAACATAAGACTACATACTGCGGCGCGGTTCTAAAATAAGAATGATGACTTTCTTTCTTCCACTAGAATATTTTCATTGCACCGAGACGGTAAGATTTGATACAGCGGCGCGGGAGTAAACAGCGGGAACATAAGTGTGAATACGTCGATGCGGGAAGGGGGCGGGTTTCTAGATCAAGGTAATAGCTGCGTTTACGCATTTGTAAAAACAAAACAACAACAATTGCGTGGTTTTTCTTCTTATTTTAAAGTAAAGTGACCTGAAGTGTATAACCGGATGTAGCACAGTAGAACGAGAAGAATTTTGAAGTTATTAGGTGAGTAAATTTAGATTTAATTGTTCTAAAAGCTAAAAGCTTTAATTGTTCGCCGTGTGGTGCCGGCTCAGAATAGTACCACCCCATATCTTCCCGTGGGTGTCGTAAGAGGCGACTAAGGGATACAACGGACGGGGGGCAGCAGCTCCCTCCGAGCATTACTACGTATACCCACTGCGATCGCCAACCCGCCTGCCAAGCGTGGCGATTATGGAAAACACCCCTCAATTATTAGTCCAAGACAACAACGGCCCCTAGTCCCCGGCGGCCCCGCTATCCCTCATGGCCATTGTGATAGCGGTCGGTAACCTCTTATACTTCCGGGAGGGGTCACCAACAGTCCCAGGGTGGTGTCAAGGTTTATCGTCAACAAGTCTCTCGTCAACAACGTGTTGAAGATCGAGAGTGTGTCGACCAGGTGGCGTACCTTATACTCAGAATCACCGAAAGGTGTTCGTTGAAGGTCATACAGGTTTACGCCCCGACTTCGGGCACATTCCAACAATGAAGTTGAGACTATGTATGAAGACATATCGAAACAGAGCCATGCATAGTTCGAAATCTCACTTTACCGTTGTAATGGGGGACTTCAACGCGAAGTTGGGCAAGAAAGACGGTAATGAGCTGAGAGTGGGGCAATTTGAATTTGGGCGACGGAATCACCGGGGACACCTGTTGGCGGGTTTCATGGAGAAGGAAGGACTCTTTATTGATGAACTCCTTCTTCAGGAAACGCGTACATAGGAAATGGACCTGGATGAGTCCCGATGGTACGACTAAGAATGAGATTGATTTCATTATGTCGACGAGGAAGCATATATTCAATGATGCTGAGACATCATCAACTGATCACTGATCAACGCTGTGAAAACAGGCGGCGATCACCGAGGCACATTGAATCTGAATGTAAAGCCGGAAAGACGTCGACTGATGAAGTCTACGCTCCGTCCATTACCAACCGAAATCCGAAACCCTGAAAACTTTCGGCTCCAACTACACAACCGTTTTGATTGCCTAGGGAGCGATGTTGACGATATCAACGATGGGTTTGTGGAAGCTGTCCATGCGGTCGGGTCAAACCACCTTAGACCCCGACGCACTGGTAGAACCAAAAAGATTTCCGACACAATTCTGCAGCTCATGGAGGATAGACGCAGGATGATTCTGCAGTCTTCGGCTGATCTGACTACCGGCGAGTAAACAGACAGATCTCAAAGTCTCTGAGGCGTGATATACGCCAATTTAATACAAACTGTTTTAAAGAGGCTGTAGAACGTAACAGAGGCTTGAAGGTATTTTCCAGAGATCTGACTGTGGGCCAAAGCCAGCTGACGAAGCTGAAGACCGACGATGATAGAATCGTGTCATCCAAACCTGAACTGTTGAGAGAAATCGAGCGGTTCTCCGGGCAGCTATATACTTCGACACACAAACCCGTCGTGAATCTAGCGAACGACCAAAGAGCTAGATTAACTCGGCACTATACCGAAGATATCCCGGACGTCAGCCTGGATGAGATTCATATGGCTCTCAAACAACTAAAGAACAACAAGGCACCGGGTGATGACGGAATTACAGCAGAGCTGCTGAAGGCGGGTGGTAAACCGGTCCTTATGGCCCTTCAAAAGCTCTTTAATTCTGTCATCCTCGATGGGAAAACGCCGCAGGCATGGAGCAGAGGCGTGGTCATACTGTTCTTCAAGAAAGGTGATAAGACTCTTTTGAAGAACTATCGGCCTATATCGCTTCTGAGCCATGTCTATAAGCTGTTTTCGAGAGTCATCACAAACAGAGTTGCACGCAGGTTTGACGACTTTCAGCCTCCCGAACAAGCCGGTTTCCGAAAAGGCTTTAACACCATAGACCACATACAGACGCTCCGGCAGGTTATACAGAAGACCGAGGAGTATAACCTGCCCCTTTTTTTAGCGTTTGTGGACTATGAGAAGGCCTTCGATTCGATCGAAACTTGGGCGGTACTACAGGCTTTACAGCGGTGCCAAATTGACTATCGGTACATCGAAGCGCTGAAGTATTTGTATGAAAATAATAGTAGCTCGACACTCAATCTGTCCAGTGGCCAGAGTGGAAACTCCTTTGTTATGCTAGATCTAGATGAAAGTGAAGTAGATAGAACTATTCTAAGTTTGAAAAACAACCGAGCCGCTGGGTGGGATAACATTAGCAACACAGTCCTGAAAAGATTTCGACATATCTTAGTCCCTCCTTTAACTTACATATTCCAAATCTGCCTACGTGAGGGGATTTTTCCTAAATATCTGAAAAAGGCTGTAGTTATTCCCATTCATAAATCTGGTAGAAAGGATCTCGTCACAAACTATAGGCCTATTTCCCTATTGCCTTCAATCTCTAAAGTTCTGGAAAAAATTGTCAATAATAGACTAGTATCATATCTTGAAAAATATTCCCTTTTCTCCCCTTACCAATTTGGTTTTAGATCTAATTTGTCAACAGCAGACGCGGTTCACCATTTGACCGACTATATCTCTGAGGAACTGGGGAAAGGTAAACATGTAACAGGGATCTTCCTCGACCTGGCCAAAGCTTTTGATACAGTGTCTGTTTCTTTACTTCTAAAAAAGTTAGAGGCAATAGGAATAAGAGGCAGACTCGGAAAGTGAAGTACATACAATATCTTTCCGCCTTTTGGAGTTAGTGAGGTTATCATTATACGACAGGGTGGCATGTTTTTTAAGCACAGTTTGCATTATGAATAGTTGTCGGACTGTGAGAACATTGCAACTTTTATACAATAGGTCGGTGGGGAAAAGGAAAGGTCGGGAGGTGGCTACTTTTAAGATAGCACGTTGGGCTCGCTCTATGGTTAGCATTACTGTTTTTGGGGCACCACCCCAAGAAGTAATGCAGTATTTAATAATAGATGTGACACAAAGTGCTTGATATATCTGCTTAATTAATTTGTAATCCGCAATATAACGAAGTTTTTTGAAAACAAAAATTAACTTACGTATTCTATTAGCTAGAGTTGCTATATGTGTTTTAAAGGATAGGTTGCTATCGATTATAATGCTTAGATATTTAACAAAACTAGTGTTGTTAATAATAGGACAATTGAGCTCGAGTCAGTGGAAAAGATTAGAGCAGTGTCATCTGCATACGAAATAATTTTGCCGTAGTCTATAGTTAACTTACAGAGATCGTTTATATATACCAGGAATAGGGTAGGACCAAGTATACTTCCTTGAGGAATGCCAAAAGGTGGATTTTTCATATCTGCACTTGTAAAATTGCCTATTTTAACACACTGAGATCGATCACGTAGATAATCTCCGAAAAATTGAAGCTGTGTGCCTCTTATTCCTATTGCCTCTAACTTTTTTAGAAGTAAAGAAACAGACACTGTATCAAAAGCTTTGGCCAGGTCGAGGAAGATCCCTGTTACATGTTTACCTTTCCCCAGTTCCTCAGAGATATAGTCGGTCAAATGGTGAACCGCGTCTGCTGTTGACAAATTAGATCTAAAACCAAATTGGTAAGGGGAGAAAAGGGAATATTTTTCAAGATATGATACTAGTCTATTATTGACAATTTTTTCCAGAACTTTAGAGATTGAAGGCAATAGGGAAATAGGCCTATAGTTTGTGACGAGATCCTTTCTACCAGATTTATGAATGGGAATAACTACAGCCTTTTTCAGATATTTAGGAAAAATCCCCTCACGTAGGCAGATTTGGAATATGTAAGTTAAAGGAGGGACTAAGATATGTCGAAATCTTTTCAGGACTGTGTTGCTAATGTTATCCCACCCAGCGGCTCGGTTGTTTTTCAAACTTAGAATAGTTCTATCTACTTCACTTTCATCTAGATCTAGCATAACAAAGGAGTTTCCACTCTGGCCACTGGACAGATTGAGTGTCGAGCTACTATTACCCACTTGTATCTTTTCAGCTAGATTCTTCCCAATATTTACAAAAAATCTATTAGCATTGTCTGCAGAGGAGATAGGGTTAGAATGTGTGTGCAATAAGCTTGAGTCTGAGTTAGAATTCTGTGACGTGAAAGTGACGTTCTTAATTAGTTTCCAGAGCTGTTTACTGTTATTTCCCGCTAGATGAAGTTGTTGCTTGTCATATTCAATTTTTATTTTTTCCAATAGGTTATTACAGAAATTCCTGTACCTTCTGTAAGATAACTGTAGAATAAGATTATCAGGAAATTGCTTAGCTTTCTTCTGTAAATTGTCTCTGTGCCGTATGCATCGAATAAGGCCCGGGGTTATCCAAGGTTTAATGTTAGTCATTTTCTTGCTCAGTTTAATAATCGTTGTGTTTCGTAAAATAGCTTCACGCACTTGATTAATAACACATGACAAGGAAATGTTGGCGTCAGCAGTACAGCAAACTGGGTTAAAATCAATATTGCATAAATTGTGTTCAAGGCTACACATGTTAATTTTTGTTTTTAGTTGCGGGTGAGCAATGCGCTTAGTCAGCGACAAATCGAGGGTAAGTAGGACAGCGCAATGGTCTGTTATTGTCGAGTTAGTTACAAGTGTTAAACATGGAAGTCTGGTTTTAAGCATGACGTGATCCAAACTAGAGCCGCTTAGGTGTGTTGGTAAAGTGTGGGAAGGGAAAAGTCCATGGTATGCGCATATATTAAGGTAGTCCTGGGTCCCTGCATCGCTAATATCAGAGTTAATATTTATGTTTATGTCGCCAGTTAAAATAATATTTCTAAAAGAGGAAAGGGACTGTACTAAATTATTTAATTCACTGTTAAAAACGTTTAAGTCTCTGAAAGAAGGAGGTCTATAAATAGCAATAATTACGATGTCAGTGCCGATTTTGATTACAAGGCAATTACATTCTTGAACATCTGGTTCCTCGACTGTTAGGAGTAAAGATTTCTTCGAGTATATTACCACACCATCATTCTGGTTAAAAGATGACGAGCTGTAAAAACTATTATAACCCTGTAATTCAGGGATGCGGCCCGCACGGTTGGATAACCAGCATTCGGTAGGCACAATTATATCACACTCGATATTAAGCCTATGGAGAAAAATGTATAAACTATCTATATTCTTATAAATACTCCGGATGTTTTGGGTTAGTATAGTTAATGGGTTATTGTAATCAGAGAGATATTGTTTACAGCTTTCCGAGTCACACAGTTTAGATTCATATACAGAAGTATTATCTAGATCGTTAATTAGAACGTCGGCCATTTAATGAAAAGTATATACGCTAGTAACTGCTAAGACAAGTAAGGGGAGAACGGCGCTCTAGGCGCCCCCATAATCTATTGAATTAATGTACCTTTTTTCGGCCATTGTTTTCGCCGGGCAGTCAGCAGATCCTGCAGCATGATTGCAAGGCTTTGATCAGCGACTGTGTGCTATGTGATTTTTATCAGGCGTTAACGAAATCTGCTGTTCCGTTTTGAAATTTGTATTGGTAGACTCACTCCGCTACCGACGTTAAAACTGTACGCACGATTTTTAAATAAACAATTTTCTATGTACGGTGGGTTCCAGAAGTCCATAGGCATTCTCGCAAAGCGATAGCTTGACGTCAAGTTTGACTTACGACCTTCTATTTTCATGCATCATTATAGTCGTCTAATAAGTGATTCTAGTTCATAATTTCAACGTAATATGAGTGAAAATGACCTAGCAGTTAAGTGTATGCACACAAATATAAGAATCAGTGAGATGTGAGTTCGAATATCACGCGGTACTTATAAACTTTTTGTAAGATTTTACTCGATTGGAAGTAATGAGACAGAAATATAGTATTCTTTATCTAGCACGCTTTATGCACACATTTCGTCAAGTAAGTACGGTAGATGATAAAAAACTACGTAAAGACTTAAATTTGCGTGGGGTAGTGAGATGAATTTTACGAATATTTAACGTGATCGATATGAACGTTGGCGTTTGGTTGCAGTTGTTAATGTTAATGTGTAGTTTTGGTTAGTAACGTGTGGTTTAATGAATAGCGGTATTATATTTATTCTCAAAATGCAAGCCAATATAAATAGACAATAGGGCGAGAACAAATATAAATAGTGCGACTATTATTGCGTTGCATTAAAGTGTTCTTAATAGAACACAAATATCTGATGAAACCGGACTGAAAGTGAGTATTATAATATTAATTAATTGTAACTTAAGCTTTTATTTGAAATGCTTTGTTACCTAACATTGTTTTGATTGTTTTGGTGACATATGAATTTCTTATTCTATTTATTGTGTTTTATCAATCATGAGGCCTAAAAGTAAATAATATGCCTATAACTAGTGTATAATATAATAATATATTATATATTTATTTTTATTATATATATATATTATATATATTGTAGTATATGTATAGTATATAATATTAACTGTAGTATTTTGTTATAGCTGCCAAATTTATATATTCTTTTTGGTTTTAGAGGAATACTGTTAGTTTGTCGATACAGTGAAGTCAAAGGCCGTGGCTTATAATACCAAAGTGCAACCAAATGGTTTCACACCAACGAGACACTGCGGAATTATAAGACACTTATTGCAAACTGTTCACCGTGCCCTCCACGCTGAGGGTTTACATCACAGAAACCACAGCTAACAAGAAGAAAGACATAAAGAAGAGCGATTACGAAACAGTTAAAAACCCATAGAATTTATGGAACCGAAATATGTGCTTACGAAATATTAATACCAAGATGTTTTGGTTTGAATAATTAGACGGTGTTAATAATTTTTTTGTAATATTAACATAATTATCTGTAATTGAATAACGATCCTAAATTGAGGTTTAGTTTCAATCCTCTTTTCGCCAAGAAAATGAACACTTAAGCTATAACCTCAATACATTTATTATAACGTTACATAAGAAATCATTTTCATTAAGTGTAAATCATATATTAAACCTATAAGAAGTGTGTATTAACAATTTATATTTGTGTTATGAGAATATACTTTTTTGTTAAGGTATTATGAATTCACTAAGTGGGTATACTACAAAAATATTATGAAAAAATGATTTTTTTATCTAATTAGGTAGTGTGACGTCACAATTATTATAGGAGATTATTATTTAAAAAAAAAAAAAAAACTAATAAATGTGTGTTATCATTCAGCAGACTTTCTCATTTCCACCCCGCAACACCAAAAAGATAAATTAAAAATAATATTTAATAAATAGTAAAATAACAACACATACTAATATTTAACTTCTTAATAATAATATTAAGAATAACGTATTCATGCTTATTATTGAAAAATAATAATAAGCATGAATATATTATAAATAAACATATAAAACCTATAAAGTTTTCTGGCTACAACGAATATTTTATGGTTTCAAAGAAACAAAAACATCCACACGTTGTAAATGAACTCGAACTCAGACCTGAATGAATACGGAGCCATTGCCTAGCCCAAGCAGCTACGAACGAATATTAAATATTAGACGCGTTTTACCTGAAATAAAACGCATATTAAACTACTTACCTTATTAGAAGCTTAATATATTGAGATAGGCACTTCCGTTTCCTGTTGTATTTTACCTCTCTTTCTACCGTAATACTCTGTCTCTTTCGCACATCTCCCTCTCACCAGGCGTGGTGGGGGCGACGGAGATCTTAGTGCTCCGTGCACCCTTGTTTATCATTGCGTCGAAATATACACCAGGCAGGAGTAAAAACTAAGCTTCTAATAAGGTAAGTAGTTTAATATGCGTTTTATTTCAGGTAAAACGCGTCTATTAAACCACTTGACCGTTATTAGAAGCTTAATATATTGAGACCTGTTTGTTATCGCCTGGTGAAATGATGCCAATGTGAGGGGAGTATAAAACATAAAAATTATAAAAGATGTGCGAATAAGAACATTTATTTAATATAAATACTATAGTCTCAAGACTTACTACATATTCTTAAAACAACAAATTATTCAAGTAATTACAAACAACATTTTACCATTTTCATTATCAAAATCAACGCACCGGGTTAAATAAAGTAGTAATTGATGTATTATTGGTTGAGGCGTTCATAATATCGCGGCGATAAAACTTTTGAAAGGTTTTCACCGATTTCCAATTTCCTCTGTCTAAAATATCATCCAAAGGAAAGTTGTCAATCCAGTTCCTAGATACGCTCCGCAGTAGGAGCGTACACTTCCAGGCGTAGCTGTGATGCCAGCCTCCCTCATGAGTGATTTGACCCATCCTGCAATAATTGTGCGAGAGGCAGGAATTGGTGGCCCCCGCAACTTTATAAATAAATTTGATGAGCCCGAGTCACTGCGCCTCTTATTTAGGGCAGTTATGGTTTTGCTAATCCAGTATACGGGATTTAAATTTTGACTGTCTGTATTAGACAAAAGTTTCCAACCTGATTGCCTATATTCCTTACAATCTGTTTTAGACCCAAATTGTGGCCACAAGGTAATGGAATCATCATTAATTACACAATGCTCATTATCTACACTTAACAAGGTAAGGTCGTGAATTCTACGACCAGAACATAAAATTAATAACGTAGCTGTATGCCTAACCGTTTGAAAGGTATTCGTACTATCTACATAATAATTACGTAAATAATCAGTTAATGTATTTATATCCCAGACAGGTGGTTTCTGTGTCTTGGGATTCTTTAATTATATTGATTTTAATATATGTTTAACCAAAGCATGTTCACTCATTTTACCTGACTGTCCGACATTACTTAATGTAGCTATCACCGATTTGTGAAGGAGGATTGTATTATAAGAGAATTTAGAATTAAGATGTAAATCTGCCAGAAATTGAGCTAAATCAGACCCATCTGGAGCTAACGGGTTTATGTTATGCTGTTTTGTCCATGACATCCAGCGGTTCCAGGACACTTTATACGTCTTCCAGGTAGATGGTCGCCAAGAACCTTTAAGTAGAGAAATCTGATTGGAATTCCACGATTTTATACTTTCTGACCACCCCCACATTTCCAAATCTCTAGGACCATGTCCTGAACCTTCGGAGGTGGACACCCTGTAGTTGTGTCCACTAGGAGGTTTCTCAGATTCATTAACGTGAATGGGGCTGCAATGGCTCGACTTTTGAGATCCGCTCTCCAGAAGACTTTTTCCCAACGAGGGACTACGACCAGATAAACTCCCGAGGCTTGGTTCAGGTGCATTAGTACTCGTGGAATAAGGAAGGGTGGTGGAAAGACCCATGCTAATGGGAAATGCCATGGTACGCTGAACGCATCGTGGAACATCGCTTCGCGATCGCTGAGGTCGAGAGTTGCGTAGTTCGCTACCACTCGGGCCGACTTCGACGCAAACAGGTCGATTACAGGAGTTCCCATCCTTGCAAACATCATTTCTGTGCAATTCGAAAGGAGATGCCACTCTGGGGGTTGACGGTGCCTGGATAGACAATCCGCATGGTTGTTGAATTTCCCCGGGATATGGTATATCTTGAATTGAATTTGATATCTGTCCAAAATGCTTAAGATTCGATGAGTTAGAGCCATAAGTGACCTGGACTTGGTTCCTCCTTCGTTGCGGAGATACGCTACCGCAGACCGATTGTCCGACTGAATCAAAATTGAAGATTGTGTCATACTCGGCCCACCGATCTCCAACACTTTTTGGATTGTCATTAATTCTTTTAAGTTGCTGTGCAGGGCCCGTTCTTCTTGGTCCCAGGTTCCAGATATCGTATCGTTGTTGAGCTGCGCCCCCCATGCGTAGTCTGAGGCGTCGGTGGCCAGAAAAAATGTCGGAGCTGGTGCGTGTATCAGCGTCGGGTGATGACAGTTCTGATGCCACCAATGCATTTCTTTTAGAACATTCGGGGGCAATTGATATTTTGTCGAATGTGCAAACTTCGGTAGGGAGTTCGATAAGCCGAGAGTCGCTCGATGATTCAGCCTGCCTCGAGGCACAACAAAACTGGCAAAATTCAGCAGTCCGACGAGACTCTGAAGTTCTTTGAGCGTGGTCTTTCGTTCTTTTACCATCCGAGACACTTTTGTGATTACGAGAGCAGATTTTTCTGCTGGTAGAAACTTCTGATTCAACCATGAGTCCCAGACCACGCCCAGAAAAGTTATACGTTTTTGTGGAAGGAGAACAGACTTCTCGTGATTGATTTGGAAACCCAGAATCTTTAGAGTGTTTAGAAGCAGACTTACATGGTTGGATAGCAGACTGGGGTTCTGATGTGCAAGTAAAAAATCGTCGAGATAGACAATTATCCTTACACCTTGTTCTCGAAGAGTCTGAGCTATCCAGTTTGTAAGGCATGCGAAAACTTTCGGTGCTGTGCTTAGACCGAATGGAAGGCAGGTCATTTCTAGCACTTCGTCTTTGTAAATTAAGCGCAGGAACCGTCTGTGTGATTGACGGATGTTCACATGGAAGTAGGCTTGTGATAAGTCTGCCTTGCACATCCAGTCTCGAGGTTGAAGGAAATCCGGGATTCGATACATGTTGATCAATCGGAATCGATCCGTTAGCACATAATGATTTAGAGATCTCAGGTTGAAAATGGGACGATTTGTTCCATCGCTCTTTGTTACTAGGAACAGAGGAGAAACAAAGCTTGGGGAAACTGCCGCCACCTTTAAGACACCTTGTAGCTTCATTTGAAGAATAGCTGCTGACGTTTCGACCGATTCTACCGTGCGGTGACGATCGTTTTTTTAGGTCTGGTGTTTTCAGTGGCGGCTTTTGTCGAAAAGGTATGCGATACCCTAATATTATTTTCAGAATAAAGTCTGGGGCTCCCATTTTCTTCCACTGATCTAGATACTGTGCTAATCTCCCGGCATGAAATTGTCTCATGTCATTGTCTTTGCCTTTTATATCCCTTATTGGCAGGAGGTGACGAGGGACGTTTCTGACCTCTTTGGTTTGGATGTCTTGACCTTGACCCGCGAGATCGAAAGGACATACCTCTGTTTGTATTGTAGGCACGAGTTTCGTTATTAAAATGTTGTCCTTTCGGAGGACAAGGACACAAATGACCACCCTGCGTGGGTAGGTTTTGGTGACAATGTACGTAACTGTTCACAGTAGGCTCATAGCAATAGCCGGAAGTACCACGCGATGGTACATTATGAGAGCCTTGCCCCTGCGAGGGGAGCCGAACAGTATTAGAGGATTTTGCCCGCGAGGCGTTCCCACTGCTAGGTTGCTTTACCGGCCAAAAAGCTTTTCTTACTCCACCCGCTCTTTCTAATGCTGCCGTAAAAGCTTCAGCATTAAAAATATGAGTGTTGGAAGGAGGAATTTTATTTAAGGAGGCTCTGACAAGTGGGTCTCGAACGCACTTGAGTATTCCATCTCTCCTCATTTCAATAGCTTCGGCTCTGTGCCCGCAAGCCATTTGCAGTAGGTCCGTAGACACCTTATGAAAATCACCTCGTAAAAACAACTCTTCGATTTTTTCATTTAGGTTAACCGAGGGTATAATTGTTTTAGACCACGACATTAAATTTCGTAAGCTATTAAGGAATACTTCTTTTTGCTTTAATATACAAAAGGTAATTGCGGCATAAGCTTTATCAGAATAGGCTGATTGGCGTGTATTATCGTACGCCTTCACCTCCTCGTTTACTTCCAATTCTATAAAGCCAGGTGCATGATTATAAAGCTTTTGTGTGTCTGCGTACCTCACGTCAGACCACGTACTATTACCGAAACGTTGAACATCACTTAACATTTTTAAAAATTCTAAAGGTGTCGGGGGTACCGCGGGATCTTTTAGTTTAGTCTCGATGTCAAAAATTAATTCGGGGTGATTTAATTCTTGACCGTCTTGATTGGATGGATAGCCCTGCGAGGCACTAATATAACTTTCATCGTACAGCTCACGGCTTACGTCAGATAAACAAGAATCATTATCAAATTGAGCAGATTTCCTATTAAAATTTTTCCTTAATTCGCCTACTTCCCTAGACAACTTTTGCAAAAGTCTTCGTTCGTGTTTGTTTGAACGTCGACGACGCCGAGACTTCTTTTTCTTTTTCTTTGAATCCCGTGGAGACTGAGCAGAACTTGATGAACTAGACGAGCTTGAGCTGCTAGAGTTATCACTACTGCTAGAAAGCTTGACATTTTGCCGTTTTAGGCCAGAGGTACCCGCAGTAGTCTCATCAGGGATTACAATTTCGTTATCCATTATAATTTTCCTAAAACGGGAGGAAAAAATATTCGAACACAGAAAAACAAATTTTTTACGGTAGATATAAAATAAATCGAACGGTAATCCGTTAAACTTTATAATTATAAAAATACTTGTGCAACTTACGTTCTGAGCACACTTCACTATTTTACTTTTTAAATAAAATTATAAGGAATGGTCTTGAAGCACAAGTTAACACAACAGGAAATTTAAAGCCAATGATGAACAAGGGTGCACGGAGCACTAAGATCTCCGTCGCCCCCACCACGCCTGGTGAGAGGGAGATGTGCGAAAGAGACAGAGCATTACGGTAGAAAGAGAGGTAAAATACAACAGGAAACGGAAGTGCCTATCTCAATATATTAAGCTTCTAATAACGGTCAAGTGGTTTAATAGCGAATTAAACAATCGAATGGTAAGAACACTGTGACGTAGTTATTCTAAATGCAACAGAAATATAATATTATTTCGCGTAGTTCGACAGTAGTAGCGACAGTTCATTTGTGTCTGTTATCTATGTTAAGACTTCAGTACATCACTTATACATGCCCACGCACACACACACTAGCTGTATCGTGCTCGCTTCATAGCAATGTAAACTTTAGCGTGCCTATGGACAATTGAATTCGATTGTACTTGGACTTTAATTAGCCCCAATGTATAGTCAAAATATACAGTATTAAAAACGATAACTTTCGAATATAAATATTTTCTGACGCCTCAACAACGGGACGGGATGGTCGAATAGTGAACGCAAAAAACACATTAATTATTTAGAATTGTTGGCCGCCTTTATCAGCCTTAAAATTGTTGGGAGACTTATACGATTGTCAAGTGCTTCTTCGGATAGACAATTCGACTGGTATTATATACTGACGCCTATGCTGTAAATTTATTTACAATCGATTGGAGTTTATCGTATTTTTATGCTTTCCCCCCTTTTTTTCAGTTATTTTAAAAACTCTCAGGAAAGTTATTAATGATAAGGCTCAGGGAAATTTTATTGCTCTTTTATGGCCTACACAACCATGGTTCCCTTTATACAAGTCACTCCTCTTATCAGATACGATCATGTTTAGCCCTAACGATAACGTTTCAATATCTCATCCCAGCAACCGCCAAATATGTATATTCGACGAGTGTAGCTCAGCGGGGGTTAACGCTGCCTGCTGTGCTATGGGTCCCGGGTTCGAATCCCGGTAGGGACAAATATTTGTGTGATGAGCATCAACATTTGTATCCGAGTCATGGATGTATCTATGTATAATATGTATGTATATACAAAAAAAAATGTAGTATATATTAACCATCTAGTATCCGTAACACAAGCCTCGTTGCTTACCACGGAACTAGGCTACTATGGCGCCGTGTAATAATGTCCGGAAATATTTCTTATTAATTATTATTTATGTTATCCGGGAGGCGTTCTCACGATGATGTCTGCCGCCCTCATCATTCGACATCATGACGTATGTCTAAAGAAATGGTAGTCATTTTGTAAGGAGTCCAGTATGAATACATTTGAAGCTTCGGTTCCCTCAGTCATACAATTTCGTACCCAAATTTTTAACAACGGTAGTCAGTATGGAACCTTAAAATCCTATCGGTCAGCCTTATCAATAATATTGGGTCCAAATATGTCAAAAGATGATAAAGGTGTGTTTCGCCCAAGACCTCCTACGCCGAAATATAATGTAACATGGGATACTAATTGCGTTCTCAATTTATTAAGTTCGAAATATCCCAATGACCAACTTTCGCTCGCTAACATTTCTATAAAATGTGTCACTTTAATGGCCCTGACGACAGCTTATAGGGTCCAAACTTTGTCAAAAATCAATATACAAAATATCGATATAATGCCAACTAAAATTATAATCAAAATGCCCGATTTGATAAAAACTTCTCGGCTGGGTTCTAAACAACCTTTATTAACCTTACCCTTTTTCAATGTGTTCAGGAGCAAACCATAGTGCGATCGATTCCAACCAACGTAGGGGCCAAAGTTTCGCTTTTTCTAACTAGATGGCGTTGGGGTCGAAATAGATCGCGCTATGGTTTCGTTACCAGCACCGGTATAAGTAGTCTCGAAGTTTTTATTTCAATACAACCAGTTCAGATCAGTACGCAGTTGTGGTTTCATTTTATCGTCAACCCTTCTAGTGTATTTCAATAGGTCAGCAGATCGACTAGTCAGTGTAGCTAGTAAACATTGGTCCATCGAACCGGATCGATAGACATAATTTTTGAGAATTGAGCGGCCAACGGAGGCACCGTTGGCCCGCTATCGTTGTAGCCCGCAGTGGATCGCTGCAGAAGGGCTTATAGCGAACAGAACAGCGACAGCTTCGCCCCAGCACTGGCGGGCGGGTTCAGCAGCAGCGGCAAGTTCAAGAAGCTGCCACAGAGGGCGCTTCTACAATCAAGTTCAAGTGCAAGGTGACGCAGTTACCGGAGCAGGCGACGAATCTGACGTCACAAGCAGTGTAAAGCAACCCACCACTAGAGGGCGCCACTGGGAAGATCATCAAATTGTGGTAGTTGTGTGAAGTGCGATCTTGTGAGTACATTTTATTTATTATCGGTGTGGAACAATCAAGTCAAGGAATATTAAGCTTTATTTCTATCAAGAATTTAACTTTAACAATTTGCGAAGAAATTTGGGACTTAGTAAATTTGTCGTCTATGAGAAAAATACTTTAACTTAGATTTAAGAAGTGTGCATGTTAGACTTAGATTAATTTAAGAAAAAACGAGGGAACGGGGAACCTATGCCCGATTCCCCCCCCCCCCCCCCGTACATTTAAACTTAAAACACTTGTTGTGTTTTTAGTAACTTAGAAAATTTCCTAAGATTTTACACTTGTAAAACTTTTTGTCTGTCACTTAAAATTATAGATTGTTTATTAAGTTTTTATTTGGTTACATTGGTAAAACATTAATTGTTATAAAATGGAAGGATTAATTAATCTTCTAAAGGAATTGCAAAATGTTATTCAACGTGGCTTAACTAATTTTAAAAAGATTCCTAAGGAAAGACTTTCAGTTGAGTACATTCAAACGAGACAAGAATTGTTAGAAAGAGATTGGAGTTTATTTACTAGTAATTACGCCAAACTTCACGAGTGACATACAACACAAGGGTCTCCAGATATAGCAGAATTATATGATAGTACAGAAGATACTTATGTGACATATAAATGTTTGATAAAAATAAATGTTAAATAAACATGCTATAAAAGAACCTTGTAAAGAAGTGGGTACTTCTAGTAGTGCAACCAAATCAAGTACAAGTGCGTTTGTTAAATTGCCTAAGATCGCTATTCCGACTTTTAGTGGTAAGTATGCAGAATGGATAACTTTTCGGGACTTATTTGTATCACTTGTACACAACAATGACAGCCTAGATAACGTCCAAAAAATGCACTATCTAAAAGGCCACCTTGGCGGGGAAGCTGAACAGTTAATAAGACAAACTCCAGTTACCGAATCAAACTACATTCAGTGCTGGACTCAATTAAAGAAAAAAGATATAATAATAAAAAATACTTAGTTAACTGTATTTTGAAACGCCTTTTTGGCCAGAAACGCATGCATGTTGAATCAGCAACTTCGCTAAAGGAGTTACTTGATACCACAAACGATTGTCTAAATGCATTGACAAATTTGAAGGTGGATGTAACTACTTGGGATGTTATCATTATTCATATAGCTACTTTTAAGCTTGATGCAGAAACGAGAAAGCAGTGGGAATTTAGTATTGGTAATCATGATTCAAATTACTTGCCAACCTTTGTAGAATTTGTTCCATTTTTAGAGAACCGTTTTCGTGCCCTAGAATTTATAGAACCAAACCGAAATTTGCCTAATCAGTCCAACAATTCATATAGTACAAAGGCGATTATAGTGAGTTCAAACAGTTTACGGTGTGAGTTTTGTACTGAAGGTCATAAACTGTGCTTCTGTGAAGGATTTGCTAAACAACCGATTAGTGACCGACGCGAATTCGTTGTAAAACATAAAATTTGTTTTAATTGTTTAGGTGGAAATCACACTGTAGTAAATTGCAGAAAACCAACCACTTGCAAGCTTTGTCATAAACGGCATCATTCACTGCTGCATCCCGATGGGGAGGTCAACAAAAAAGTTAGCAACACGTTAGCAAACCCAACTACAGTTGAAACTAGCTACTCGCTACGGCGCTAGTAAAAGCTAAGTCTAGGACCGGTAATTATCAGACGGTAAGAGCTTTGCTGGACCAAGGCTCACAGGCTTGTTTTGTGACCGAGGGTACAGTGCAATTGCTTAGACTGACTAAAATACCTATTCAAGGAGTGGTATCAGGATTGGGTTCCAAGTCCACCATTGCAAAAAATATGGTGAATATAACAATCCAATCCCGAGTGGATTCCAATTTTAAATTAAATATAAACGCATACGTTATGAGTAAAATTACGTCTTACTTACCAGATCATACCATAGATACAAAGGCTCTTAATTGGATAAACCTCAAAACACTCGATTTAGCAGATCCACAGTTCAATCAACCTAATAGGATTGATATTTTATTAGGTGCAGACGTCTATGGCTGCATAATGAAAGTAGGCATGGTAAAAACCCATCTTCTACGTTAATAGTGCAGAGCACTACTTTAGGGTGGATTCTGTCCGGTGTAGTAAATAGTCCAAACAGTACCAATAGTTCAAAGAGCACACCAACAAGAGTTAGTGTGATGCATGCTCAGTTCAATTTAGATCAAATGCTTAAAACATTTTGGGAAATTGAAGATCAAAAAAGTGCAAAGAAAATACTTACACTGGAAGAACAGAAATGTGAAGAATTTTATAAACTCAGTACAAAAAGGAAAAAGGATGGTAGGTATGAAGTTCGGTTACCATTTAGGGTGGAAGATCCTCCATGCACATCAGGTAGTTCTCGCGCTATAGCTGAAAGCAGATTAAAAGCATTAGAAAGGAGGTTAGCAAAAAACACAGATTTCAAAGAAAAGTACACTGAAGTAATAAAGGAATACTTACACTTAGGACACCTGAGACCTGTAAAAGAAGATGACAACAAGAAGGACATAGCGGTGTACTTACCACATCACGCCGTTATAAGGGACGACAAAACCACTACAAAGGTACGGGTGGTATTCAATGCTTCTGAAAAAAACAATAGAGGAGTATCTTTAAATGATACCTTGATGGTTGGACCGACTTTGCAGGCGGATTTGAGACACACAGTTTTGAGGTGGAGAATATACCCTATTGGCATGGTGGCAGATATTGTAAAGATGTACCGACAGATAAGAGTGGCTGATGAAGATACTATGTTTCAAAGGATACTCTGGCGTAACAGTCCAAAGGAAGAAATCAAAGACTACGAACTAGTTACAGTTACCTTTGGGACGGCCTCAGCTCCCTATCAAGCCGTCAAGCCGTTAGGACACTCCATCAGATTGTATATGACGAAGGGGATAAATATCCGCTTGCTGCTAATAAGGTCTTAAGGTGTTTCTATATGGATGATTTAATGATTGGATGCTATGACGTAAAAAGTGGAATAGAAATATATAAACAAATGAGAGACTTATTAAGCAAAGGGGAATCCCCCTTTGCTTAATAAGTCTCTCATTGTACTTCAAAAATGGAACAGCAACAACAAAGAAATATTGGATATAATAAGTCCAATAGAAAGCAAGGAAAAGGACAACAAGGAAAGCAATATAAAGAATCAAGACAAAAAGAATGTAGAAATAAAGTTGGACAATACTATGAAAATACTTGGACTTACCTGGGACCGCAACGATGACTCCTTCCTTCCAGTACACAGTGAACCTCCCGCCGCTGAAGACTAGACCTGTAACAAAAATAACTATAATTTCAGATATCGCTAGATTATTTGACCCCTTTTTTTTTTTTTTTTTAAATGGGACGTGCCCACCACCCTAAGTCCCTACTACTGTAACTACTGTAAGCCAGGATCAACAATAGTAACCATCCAAAATATCGTCGAGACAATGAAGCTCGACGTGTCCCTGGGGAATGATATTAACTGTCTTGGAACCCGCAGCGAAATTAATCATGAAATTAAATCGGAGGAGTAAGAAAATAACAGTTTTCCACTTCCCTCCTTACCAAGCGAGATACAGAATAGAGTTTACATGTCATTGACATAAGAATAGATGTTTACAACTGGGTTAAGCCCAGTTGCCAGGCACCACGGAAGACATTATTAAGTTATGGGTCCTAAAATATGAGCTATTATATCTGATTCCAATAATAGGTATGGCAAAAACGCCTAAACGCACGGAAATTCATCCTAGTCGCAACAAGGTCCGAGTAGTAAATCACCCCAGATATAATTTGCAAACTGTCAAACATAATATTGCGTTCACTTTGCCATAAACCACACTCCCACAGTATGTGATGAGCAGATTGCTCGTATTCACAATTAGATGTTGAACATGGACATAATGGTGAGGAAACAAGCTTAAAAGAAAATAACTTACATTTAAAGTTGCCATGTCCTGTAAGAAATTGGGCAACGCAGTGATCCACCTGCAACCAAGTCCTCTCCAACCGCTCACGGACGGATGGAAAGAACTGGTGAAGGTGGCGGCCCTTAGTAGAATTATCCCACCTTACTTGCCATTCATCTAAAAGTTCCTCCCATACATCAGCCTGTGGCCTAAATAGTCTAAGAATTTTAGCGCGGTCACGTTCTACAAGAAATTCATTTTTCAAGTGCACTCTCGATGAAAAATACATTGCTGCACGTCGTTGTGCTTCAAGATCGACCGGCAGCACTCCCGCGAGTACTGGTAGTGCTTCCGTACTAACAGTCCTATATGCTTTACATAAAAATTTCAATGCTAGACGCTGACTTTGAAGTAACTTACGTCGTACCGCGCCTATGGTGGCTCTATCGGCCCAAACAGGTGCTCCGTAGCACATACAACCTAGGTAAGTAGCCCCATAGATGGTTTTTAATGTATGAAAAGATAAACCCCATGTAGCCGTAGATATTCTAGTCAAAGCATAAAAGTTACGTTTAGCTTTTTCACCCACAATTTTAATGTGTTCAATAAATGAAAAATTTCTTTCTAGTACGAGACCAAGGTAACATACTGACTTCTTTCTTTTAACGGTGACGTTATCGAATTTGATGCTGGGCGCGGATTTAAGATTCCCCTTCAAGATTAGTTGAAAGGTTTTTTGCGGCGCGAAGGTTAAGCGGTTCCGTTTGCCCCACGCGGATATTAAACGTAAACACGAGTGGGCTAAATTTTCGAGACCAGACCGCGTATTGGACTGGATGAGCAGAAGGCCATCGCGTAACCAGTCAATGAACAGCCGTGCGGGAGTGGTATCGCGAGAAAATCATCAAATCCCAGATTCCAAAGATACGGCCCGATTACAGATCCTTGAGGACATCCCATAGTCAGTGCCTTCGACATAGAATGGTGCCCAAGTGTCAGTTTAACGGTACCGTGTAAGAAGTACGAGTATATAAGAGTGTAAATATTTCTAAAGCAACCTCGACTTTTCAATTTTAGCAGTAACATTGGCCACCACGCATTGTCGAAAGCACTAGAAATATTGAGGAAGATGCCTACGACGTATTTGCATTTCGATTTATTAACAGTTGTCCTAACAGAAAGCGCGGCGTCAGTTGTAGATTTGCCTATAGTGAACCCGAATTGATTATTATGAAATTTCGGCCCGTTCGGCAACAAACGTGGGACGATTAGGCGTTCGAGGAGTTTCCCTAACGAAGGTAGTAATGTTATAGGCCGATATGACTTAGGGTCATCTGGAGGCTTGTCGCCACTCTTCGGTATTATTCGTATAAAGCCACGACGCCAAACACGTGGGAAAACGCCCTCAGCAATACAACGACAGTAAACAGTTAGTATCTTGTCACCAGCGGATTTACATGCTTCTTTAATCATCCGATTTGAAATTTTGTCTTCCCCTGATGATTTATTTACTGGTAGTTTTTTAACAACGTTGGAAAATTCGTCAATAGATGGCAGGTCTGACATAGGTGACATAGGCGGCTCAGCTGCCCACGCTCTAATCTGTTGGTGGTAGTCGTTATCTTTAGAAACCGAGTCGTCCGGAATAAGACTGTTAAGTAGGCATTCCGTTGTCTCTTCAATACCAGCGGTATGTATGTTATTTACTTTTATGTTTTGAATGTAAGCTAGGTCGACGGACCTGTTAGCTTTGAACTCGTGGTATAAAGGAGACCACGGACCCTCACTTTCAAGTCGTTCGACAACTTTGTGCAGTAAATTGCTTTTAGATTTTTCAACGTACGCTTTGTATCGAGACTTGGCAACTCTAAACGCATTTAGGGCAACGGTGAACGTGTCTCCCGTAATTTTATGTTTTTTAAGTTTATTTATCTTTCTGCGCGCTCTTCGAAAGCATTTACGTTGTTCAACTAAATAGGCACTCCACCAATCACACCTACGGATATTGGTCATAGATCCGCGACCAATGGCGATATCAGCACAGTAAGTGAAAGTGTCTGACATAATTTCAGCACTCTCTTCCGCCGATAGCCCATTGCGAGTGAAGTCTTTGGCCTGTGAGGCGAACAATAAACTAAAAAAAACCCAATCTGCACCCTTAGACTTGTATCTAAAATTTTGACCTTGATGTTGATTAGAACCTTGAGACAACATAGGAATAAACTCGTACACAATTAGGCGATGATCACTACATGACGCGTCAGGGAGGACACGCCACCTATCTAAGCGGACGTCGGCTCTAGATAGTGTGACGTCAATACAAGATTCGCCCATGAGGCTGCAATAAGTAGGTGGTGCATCGGGAGTATTATGAATTGATAGGTTCATCTCAGCGATGAAATCCTCAACAGCATTGCGCCGGTCAGTATCTGTGGACCGAACCGGGAAGGGAAGTGACTCTCGCCGCTCTGGTATGGCAAACCAGAGCGGCGAGAGTCACTTCCCTTCGCGCTTCCGTACGGTGCGGTAAACGTCAAATCGGCTCCTTATATTATTTCGTGATTTATTGGTTTCGCGATCGAATCAGGACCGTGGTTTGTTGTTTGGTTGTGTGGTATTGTTTTAAATGCTGGCTGAGTAAGTTTTTATACGTGTAAATATTAATATTTGTGATTTATTGTTAAACATTGGATTCGGTAAGTACAATTATTAGTTTTTTTTAGTATTGCGGGTGGAGTGAAAAACTTTCTACGACCGTTTAGTTTGTGTTCGGTTATTCGTATCTAGTTTTGTTTCTCGTTACCTGTTTATTCTTATAGTAAGATCATGTCATCTACGTATAATGATGACCCGCCCGATCGAGGTGGGAATGTATTTCGCAGAAGTGCCCTAACAAACAGGTCCCCGACCTCCGCGAGTTCTAAACGCTTATTCAGCGAAATGTCTCCGTCTTACATTTCGCCCGAAGATAGATCCAAGCGGTTACAAGTACAACCATCTAACGTCATTGATAACAATTCATCCTTATTGAATGCTAGTGACGCGAGCAATGCCGACTACTGCGAACTAGTGTCGGAGGCATCGGCATATTTATCGAAAATTAACGACCTTGTCAACGATCAAGGATCCCGAATTAACGTTGCGAACAAGTCTGCCATTATGGATATGACTCAGCGTATTACGGCAATTGTATCTCTGCTCGCGATTAAATCTTCATGTACTGAAACCAAATTAGTTCGTATGGAGCGAGAATTAGAAAAAGTAAAATCTAATGTCACAGTTAGCCCGAATAATAAGATTTCTTACGCGGAATCATTGAAGTTACGGACTTCAAAAATTACTCCCGCTTTACAGTCGCGCCCGCCGCTGCCGTGCGTAGTTGCATATCCCACCACGGAGCGCTCAGCTGATTACGCGTCGTCGTCGGCTACAAAACAGGCGCTAATGAAAGCTATTAAACCAACTGATGATGGGTTCCAAATCGTCGGCGTTAAAAAAACCGCTAAATCCGGCGTTCCCTCTTCTATGGAGGATGGTGCCTTTTTAACCGCGTTATTCTGCCAGAACATTAAAGGTGAACCATCAATTATTGAGGAAGAATTTATTAAATCCATAAAGATTATACGCAAACGTACTATGGATAATGGTAGGAAATGGATAGGTATTGAATTAGAGCTTGCGGTGCGTAAACATTTAGTTAACACTAAAGAGAAATTATTTATTGATTGGGCTACTTCGCTGCTTACATTGTCAACAATTCGGACATGTCAGGAAACATTGCGCTGCCGAATCGCCCACCTGTGCTAATTGCGCTGAGACTCATGACACCAAAGACTGTCCGCATAGAGAAAATATAGATTTCGTACCAACTTGCGTAGTGTGTAAACGTTTTAAAAAAGCATACAACCATCGCTGCGGGTCACAAGACTGTGCTTCATATAAACTTAAATTAGAGCAACTTGTACTTAATACCAACTACTAATTACTATGGTTAGTTTTGCTATAGGACAATTCAATCTTTACAACGACAGGGTGGCGACGTCTGAGCTAGATAAATTAATTATAGAATATAATTTGGATATTGTACTAATTCAAGAACAATATCAAAACGCCAGCTTACGTAACAATGTAGTTCAACTAGACAGTAAGGCACGGGCTGGAATCTATGTATCACGTTCGTCAAACATTACCGTAACATCATTGCGTAATCTCATGACCCCACACTGTGCTGTAGCAGAGATTTCATCGGCTTCTTTTAAAGTTTATGTTGTGAGCTATTATTTTCAATATTCTGACCCTGTTGGTCCTCATATTCACAACCTCCGTAATGTCTTGCGGTCACTTGCGGGCTGCAAAGTAATCATCGGCGCAGACGTTAACGCGTCTTCGCCGCTCTGGTATGGCAAGGTTCGGTCCACAGATACTGAACGGCGCAATGCTGTTGAGGATTTCATCGCTGAGATGAACCTATCAATTCATAATACTCCCGATGCACCACCTACTTATTGCAGCCTCATGGGCGAATCTTGTATTGACGTCACACTATCTAGTGCCGACGTCCGCTTGGATAGGTGGCGTGTCCTCCCAGACGCGTCATGTAGTGATCATCGCCTAATCGTGTACGAGTTTATTCCTATGTTGTCTCAAGGTTCTAATCAACATCAAGGTCATAATTTTAGATACAAATCTAAGGGTGCAGATTGGAATTTTTTTAGTTTATTGTTCGCCTCACATGCCAAGGACTTCACTCGCGATGGGCTATCGGCGGAAGAGAGTGCTGAAATTATGTCAGACACTTTCACTTACTGTGCTGATATCGCCATTGGTCGCGGATCTATGACCAATATCCGAAGGTGTGATTGGTGGAGTGCCTATTTAGTTGAACAACGTAAATGCTTTCGAAGAGCGCGCAGAAAGATAAATAAACTTAAAAAACATAAAGTTACGGGAGACACGTTCACCGTTGCCCTAAATGCGTTTAGAGTTGCCAAGTCTCGATACAAAGCGTACGTTGAAAAATCTAAAAGCAATTTACTGCACAAAGTTGTCGAACGACTTGAAAGTGAGGGTCCGTGGTCTCCTTTATACCACGAGTTCAAAGCTAACAGGTCAGTCGACCTAGCTTACATTCAAAACATAAAAGTAAACGACATACATACCGCTGGTATTGAAGAGACAACGGAATGCCTGCTTAACAGTCTTATTCCGGACGACTCGGTTTCTAAAGACAACGACTACCACCAACAGATTAGAGCGTGGGCAGCTGAGCCACCTATGTCACCTATGTCAGACCTGCCATCTATTGACGAATTTTCCAACGTTGTTAAAAAACTACCAGTAAATAAATCATCAGGGGAAGACAAAATTTCAAATCGGATGATTAAAGAAGCATGTAAATCCGCTGGTGACATGATACTAACTGTTTACTGTCGTTGTATTGCAGAGGGCGTTTTCCCGCGTGTTTGGCGTCGTGGCTTTATACGAATAATACCGAAGAGTGGCGACAAGCCTCCAGATGACCCTAAGTCATATTGGCCTATAACATTACTACCTTCGTTAGGGAAACTCCTCGAACGCCTAATCGTCCCACGTTTGTTGCCGAACGGGCCGAAATTTCATAATAATCAATTCGGGTTTACTATAGGCAAATCTACAACTGACGCCGCGCTTTCTGTTAGGACAACTGTTAATAAATCGAAATGCAAATACGTCGTAGGCATCTTCCTCGATATTTCTGGTGCTTTCGACAATGCGTGGTGGCCAATGTTACTGCTTAAATTGAAAAGTCGAGGTTGCTTTAGAAATATTTACACTCTTATATACTCGTACTTCTTACACGGTACCGTTAAACTGACACTTGGGCACCATTCTATGTCGAAGGCACTGACTATGGGATGTCCTCAAGGATCTGTAATCGGACCGTATCTTTGGAATCTGGGATTTGATGATTTTCTCGCGATACCGCTCCCGCACGGCTGTTCATTGACTGGTTACGCGGACGATGGCCTTCTGCTCATCCAGTCCAATACGCGGTCTGGTCTCGAAAACTTAGCCCACTCGTGTTTACGTTTAATATCCGCGTGGGGCAAACGGAACCGCTTAACCTTCGCGCCGCAAAAAACCTTTCAACTAATCTTGAAAGGTAATCTTAAATCCGCGCCCAGCATCAAATTCGATAACGTCACCGTTAAAAGAAAGGAGTCGGTATGTTACCTCGGTCTCGTACTAGAAAGAAATTTTTCATTTATTGAACACATTAAAATTGTGGGTGAAAAAGCTAAACGTAACTTTTATGCTTTGACTAGAATATCAACGGCTACATGGGGTTTATCTTTTCATACATTAAAAACCATCTATGGGGCTACTTACCTAGGTTGTATGTGCTACGGAGCACCTGTTTGGGCCGATAGAGCCACCATAGGCGCAGTACGACGTAAGTTACTTCAAAGTCAGCGTTTAGCATTGATATTTTTATGTAAAGCATACAGGACTGTTAGTACGGAAGCACTACCAGTACTCGCGGGAGTGCTGCCGGTCGATCTTGAAGCACAACGACGTGCAGCAATGTATTTTTCATCGAGAGTGCACTTGAAAAATGAATTTCTTGTAGAACGTGACCGCGCTAAAATTCTTAGACTATTTAAGCCTCTGGCTGATGTATGGGAGGAACTTTTAGATGAATGGCAAGTAAGGTGGGATAATTCTTCTAAGGGCCGCCACCTTCACCAGTTCTTTCCATCCGTCCGTGAACGGTTGGAGAGGACTTGGCTGCAGGTGGATCACTGCGTTGCCCAATTTCTTACAGGACATGGCAACTTTAAATGCAAGTTATTTTCTTTTAAGCTTGTTTCCTCACCATTATGTCCATGTTCAACATCTAATTGTGAATACGAGCAATCTGCTCATCACATACTGTGGGAGTGTGGTTTATGGCAAAGTGAACGCAATATTATGTTTGACAGTTTGCAAATTATATCTGGGGTGATTTACTACTCGGACCTTGTTGCGACTAGGATGAATTTCCGTGCGTTTAGGCGTTTTTGCCATACCTATTATTGGAATCAGATATAATAGCTCATATTTTAGGACCCATAACTTAATAATGTCATCCGTGGTGCCTGGCAACTGGGCTTAACCCAGTTGTAAACATCTACTCTTATGTCAATGACATGTAAACTCTATTCTGTCTCTCGCTTGGTAAGGAGGGAAGTGGAAAACTGTTATTTTCTTACTCCTCCGATTTAATTTCATGATTAATTTCGCTGCGGGTTCCAAGACAGTTAATATCATTCCCCTGGGAAACGTCGAGCTTCATTGTCTCGACGATATTTTGGATGGTTACTATTGTTGATCCTGGCTTACAGGAGTTGCAGTAGTAGGGACTAAGGGTGGTGGGCACGTCCCATTTAAAAAAAAAAAAAAAATACCAGAGCGGCGAAGACGCGTTAACGTCTGCGCCGATGATTACTTTGCAGCCCGCAAGTGACCGCAAGACATTACGGAGGTTGTGAATATGAGGACCAACAGGGTCAGAATATTGAAAATAATAGCTCACAACATAAACTTTAAAAGAAGCCGATGAAATCTCTGCTACAGCACAGTGTGGGGTCATGAGATTACGCAATGATGTTACGGTAATGTTTGACGAACGTGATACATAGATTCCAGCCCGTGCCTTACTGTCTAGTTGAACTACATTGTTACGTAAGCTGGCGTTTTGATATTGTTCTTGAATTAGTACAATATCCAAATTATATTCTATAATTAATTTATCTAGCTCAGACGTCGCCACCCTGTCGTTGTAAAGATTGAATTGTCCTATAGCAAAACTAACCATAGTAATTAGTAGTTGGTATTAAGTACAAGTTGCTCTAATTTAAGTTTATATGAAGCACAGTCTTGTGACCCGCAGCGATGGTTGTATGCTTTTTTAAAACGTTTACACACTACGCAAGTTGGTACGAAATCTATATTTTCTCTATGCGGACAGTCTTTGGTGTCATGAGTCTCAGCGCAATTAGCACAGGTGGGCGATTCGGCAGCGCAATGTTTCCTGACATGTCCGAATTGTTGACAATGTAAGCAGCGAAGTAGCCCAATCAATAAATAATTTCTCTTTAGTGTTAACTAAATGTTTACGCACCGCAAGCTCTAATTCAATACCTATCCATTTCCTACCATTATCCATAGTACGTTTGCGTATAATCTTTATGGATTTAATAAATTCTTCCTCAATAATTGATGGTTCACCTTTAATGTTCTGGCAGAATAACGCGGTTAAAAAGGCACCATCCTCCATAGAAGAGGGAACGCCGGATTTAGCGGTTTTTTTAACGCCGACGATTTGGAAGCCATCATCAGTTGGTTTAATAGCTTTCATTAGCGCCTGTTTTGTAGCCGAAGACGACGCGTAATCAGCTGAGCGCTCCGTGGTGGGATATGCAACCACGCACGGCAGCGGTGGGCGCGACTGTAAAGCGGGAGTAATTTTTGAAGTTCGTAACTTCAATGATTCCGCGTAAGAAATCTTATTATTCGGGCTAACTGTGACATTAGATTTTACTTTTTCTAATTCTCGCTCCGTACGAACTAATTTGGTTTCAGTACATGAAGATTTAATCGCGAGCAGAGATACAATTGCCGTAATACGCTGAGTCATATCCATAATGGCAGACTTGTTCGCAACGTTAATTCGGGATCCTTGATCGTTGACAAGGTCGTTAATTTTCGATAAGTATGCCGATGCCTCCGACACTAGTTCGCAGTAGTCGGCATTGCTCGCGTCGCTAGCATTCAATAAGGATGAATTGTTATCAATGACGTTAGATGGTTGTACTTGTAACCGCTTGGATCTATCTTCGGGCGAAATGTATTACGGAGACATTTCGCTGAATAAGTGTTTAGAACTCGCGGAGGTCGGGGACCTGTTTGTTAGGGCACTTCTGCGAAATACATTCCCACCTCGATCGGGCGGGTCATCATTATACGTAGATGACATGATCTTACTATAAGAATAAACAGGTAACGAGAAACAAAACTAGATACGAATAACCGAACACAAACTAAATGGTCGTAGAAAGTTTTTCACTCTACCCACAATACTAAAAAAAAAACTAATAATTGTACTTACTGTACGGTATGTTACCAGTACAGCTATTGATAATGATGTTAAATGATACGAGTTCTTTAGAGTCTAAAAAGTTTATTGCACTAAGTTAACACCAAAGTTTATCTAGAAATAGTTCTAAAGAATATGCTAAGTTGATACAGTAAAATGATAAATTATATTTAAATGATATTGATATATGACAACTTCAAAAACTAAAAAGCAAAAAATAACTTCATACAGTTTTACCTTTTTTTTTAGTTTTAAAGGTTGACTTCATACCTTTAAAACTAAAAAAAAAGGTAAAACTGTATGAAGTTATTTTTTGCTTTTTAGTTTTTGAATTTGGTTTTTCTTTTTTTAAAAAGTTATTTTATTTTATTCTTTTTAGTGTTGTATATATTAAACTTTTCATATCAGGTCAATCTAATAGCCTGAAAGAATACAACTATCGATCCATATATACTTATAATTATGAAAGATTTTCCCTTCAACTCCTAACCGTTGAGGAGTTGTACCTTCCATCATCAGATCATTACATGAGAAGTTGATTTTCAGACGCAAATACTTGAACAGCTTTGGAGAATACATGTAAATATAATAAATGCTTATAAATGAAAGAATTTTCTTTTAAATCTTAACTGTTGAGGAGTTCTACCTTCCATCATCAGCTCATCAACATCAAATGATGATTATCAGACGCAAATACTGGAACAATTTCAGTAAATATATTCAAAACGTGATAATCTTCTAATATATAAAATTCTTCTGTCACGGGGTGCGTAATCGAACTCCTCCAAAACGGCTCGACCGATTTTGATGAATTTTTATGATGATTATCAGACACAAATACTGGAATAATTTTAGTAAATATATTCAAAACGTGATAATTGCTTATAAAATTTGAGGGTTGCCCTCGATTTCCCTGGGATCCCATCATCAGATCGTGATGTGGTTACAATCGGACCATCTGTGAAGTATACCCTTTTAAACAAAAAAAAAATTGCAAATCGATCCAGGCGTTTTGAAGTAATTCGTGAACATACATAAAAAAAAAAAGATTCCGACGAATTGAGAACCTCCTCCTTTTTGAAGTCGGTTAAAAACACACGACGGGTTTGATCACCGAAAGTGAACTGAGGTTTTTGTAAATGAAAACTAATTACGAATACTGGTGGATATGCTGACGCGGGGTGTACAATACTTTCGCAATGTACGGTTGCACCGTACATGCTCCCGGGCCAGATGGGAGGTGATAGTGAGATATGATAATTAAACAAACGGAGGTAGGTTGAGAATTATTGGTTTCATGGTTAATTGTTTTTATCTACCATCTTTGTATTCAGATTGAAAAAAGAAACTTTTCCACGTTATTAAAACATTCACTATTAACTACTTTTAATGAATATAGATAGGTACTTACATCATAAGAAATAGGTTTGTGTATTACAGCTTAAACATTACATTTTTATAGCAATTACTTATTTATTGCGTCCATGGTTTAAAATAAGAATGTCACCGTAATAACTTCGTATTCGACAGTGCACTCGAGCCCGCGTTCTAAACAAATAATAACAAAACTGGTTGGCCAAGGCAATCTTAACTACGCTGAAGTATAAGTTATTATTTTATTGATTTGGACGGAGGATCAGTTATTTATATTGAAAATATGTTATTGACTTATTAATCATTACTTAGGTTTGGTTGGTAAACATGTTGGAGAAAAATGTAACCTACAATAATAATAACTTTAGAAAAGTGAATGGTATGTAAGGAATATCATACGTAATGGAAAACATATCAGGTGATAAATTATATTGTCTGATTTTGTATATTTACTTACAATAATTAAGTAGGTATTATCATAAGTTTAAGTAGGTATTATCATAAGTTTAAGTAGGTATTATCATAAGTTTAAGTAGGTATTATAATAAGTTTGTGAAATTGTAAACCGTGCGTGATGTGTGTTAAGGCAGTACGGGCCTACATGAAATTGTAAACCGTGCGTGATGTGTGTTAAGGCAGTACGGGCCTACATGAAATTGTAAACCGTGCGTGATGTGTGTTAAGGCAGTACGGGCCTACATGAAATTGTAAACGGTGCATGATGTGTCTAGGCAGTACAGACCATATGAAAGTGTAAACCGTACGTGATGTATGTCGAGACTGTTCAGTCTTCATGAAATTGTGTGCAAGTTGACACGATGTGGGTCAGAGCAGTAGTAACCTTTTGTAACCAATAAGTTGACCAAGGTAGTCTATTGGTTCCAGGTCGCCCTAAATCTACTCTGAAAATGGAAAATACCCTTCCACCCCCAGACAAGCGTGATTAAGAGGAGACAAGTAAAGATTAAGTTTGCATAGTGATATACCAGGTGTTGAATTGTAGCCGTAGCTCAGTAGAAATCGGTATCTACTGCTTACAGTAGTCCGTGAGTACGCGGTATTGCATTCAGCTCTGGTTGATGTGAGAAACCATGAAGTCCGGGTGTGACTTGGTGTTCCAGTGTGGAGTCACAAATGAATAGTTGAGTGACTGGAGATTATCACATGTAGACCTTAATTTGCACCTAAAAGTTTGATTTTGTTCGTTGAATGACTTTGAGGTAAGTAGTTAGTGTTATGCTGAAAACTATCAATCATTTGATTAAAAGTTATGATCATGATTGTAATCAGTGACTTTGTTCACTAAAGTCAGCTTAGGTCAGAAATGACCGAGTGGAACAAGTATTCTCGTGGAGGTTGTTGTTGATTGACCGAGGACGAGTCGCACGGGGACGTGTGCTAGCAGGATGGCTAATAAATGATTTAATGATGATTTAAATGATTGTTTATTTCTGTAAATAGATCTTTTTAAAGATACTTTTACAAGTCATGTAAAAATATATTTTTTTTTTAATATCTAGTTGGCATCGGCATTTCCTAACTGACGACCTCTGAGAAGAAATGCCGAAACAAACTCAGAGAATCATGGTCTCTTTTAAAGTCCAAACATTTGTGTTTATAGTATGTGAGCCTGACTATGTAGGTTAAAGTCTGAGATGGCCTATTGAAGAAAGCACCAGTGCAGCTTTGAGTTGACCTGTCCGTACTGACAGCACGCATACGTCAGCCATCGTGTAGCTCAACCAATATTGAGGGAGCTAAACGACCCGACGCACGTCAATGCAAGATCAGTAGGACATTTGTGTAGGTCACTTCAAAATCCCAAAGCCACCAGACATTAAGAGTTTACAAGTGTGTTTCTAGGTACCTACAAAGCGCTCACATTCACATAATTATGTATAAAATTACAATAATGTATGTTGAACATAACAATCAAAATAATGTCATTATATAAAATTAATGTAAAAAAAATAATATTTAAAATCGATATATAGAATTCATGTCAAAAATAAAATGAATGTCACAAAAAAAAATTGAGATCTATGTATAAAAATCATGTCAAAAATATAAAATATAAAATTATGTCAAAAAAAAAATATATAAAAAAATTAACCTCAATGTATGAGATTGATATATAAAAAATATGTCCAAATTATAAAAAATAACATAATGGTTTGATAGCCCGGTTCATTAGAACTATTCAATCCCAAGCAGTTTTATCATCCATGTAATCTTTTAATGTATAGTAGCCTTTAGCACAAAGTTTCTGTTTAATAAAGGATTTAAATCTGCTGAGACTTAATGTTTGCATATGGGTTGGGATTTTATTATACAATCGTATGCATTGACATTTAAACGATTTACTTATCTTCTGGAGCCTAGTTGCAGGAACAATAAATTTATTCTTATTCCTGGTATTAATATTATGGATATCACATCGCTTTTCAAAAAGATTGATGTTCTTGTGAGCATATAATAGATTTTCGTAAATATACTGCGATGGCACAGTCAATATATCAATCTCTTTAAATTTCTCCCTCAGTGAATATCTGGGACTTAAGCTGTAAATTGATCGAATAGCCCTTTTCTGCAACACAAAATTAGTTTGGATGTCAGCAGCATTCCCCCACAACAGAATGCCGTATGACATCACGCTATGAAAATAGCTAAAGTACACTAAACGAGCTGTTTCTATATTTGTTAAAAGACGTATCTTTTTAACGGCATAAGCTGCAGAACTAAGCCTCTTCGATAATAATAATAATAATCAGGGTCGATTCATTTTTGATCTATTGATAACTCATCAAAATGTATCTGTCGCTTATTGTTTACGCTGTCACCGGCATCGGTATCAGTAGGCGCGTACTTTGGAATGCGGTCCGGCGACTTCCGAGGCGGCCCCCACCACTGTTATTTACCTGTGTTGTGTGATTGACTGTTCTTATTACTCGCTTGTGGTGATTTCGGTCGATTTTGCGTAAACAACGGTGGGAATTCTGATTCACTCGGCGTGTATTTTTTCACTTGCACGTTTATTCTGTGGGGTCATCGATATAATAAGTGTGTTAGTTGGTGTAGGGTGGTTCTGTTACTCTTAATATCAAATCCTAATTGAGACTTAATTAATTCACGAGAGAGCGGATTTAGAGCTAGGCAAAACCACAAGGGGCTTAATGTATCGCCTTGGAATATACCTTATTTTATCGCGACGTTATCTACGGATATGTTTGTTGTTTGTGTGTGTAATCTAAGTGTGGTTTTCCAAGACTTCATTATGTTTGTAAGAAAGTTTATGATAAATGGATTTATCTATATATATAAAAGGAGAAGCTGACTGACTGAATGACTGACTGACTGACTGACATATCCACGCAGGGCCTAAACTATAAGGGTTAGAAACTTGAAATTTTGCACAGGGATTCCTTTTATAACGTAGGGGAGCACTAAGAAATGAATTTTGAAAATTCACCCCCTAAGGGGGTAAAACGGGGGTGTAAGGTTAGTATGTAACTTTGCTGTTTTTGAAGTTATTCAATTGAAATTCAGTTTGAAAGTTTTTTCATTGAAAGTTATGAAACACGTGTAAAATATTTTTTCAAAAATCATCCTTTAAAGGGGTAAAATGGGGGTGCAAAGTTGATATGAAATTTCTTTGATTTTCAAATTTATATCAATAAAATGTTATATTTGAGTTATAAGATCCTAATCATGATTATTTCCGACATCCCTTTTTGAAATTCATCCCTTAAGAGGGTAAAACGGGGGTGTAAAGTTAGTATGAAAGTTCTGTAATTTTCAATGAAACTTGGCTTGTGTAGTCTTTGTATGAAGAAGGCATCCGATAAGAAAGGATTTTCCGAAATTTTGCCCATAAGGGGGGGGGGGATAGGGGGACCCAGTTTGTACGAGACAACGTGATTCCTTGGTCCAATCTACTTCAAATTTTGCATAAACATTCTTTAAATGAATTTATGGAAGACGTATTTCGTATTTTATCGAAATTCAATCCCTGACGGGATTAAAAAGAGATAGAGAATTATGTTGGAGGTGATATCAATACTCCTTAGTGCTTTATGCATTTTTAAGCTTGATGCAAAGCAAATATTTTATACTCCTTAAAATTGGAATTTCTGTTTGTAATTTCATATATCAAAGTATATATACGGTAATTACACAAATAATAATTTCTAAAATGTTTGTCTGTCTCTCTTTTCGTTCCTTCTAATTGCTGCAACAGCCAGACCGATTTTGTAGGGAATTTCACCATCGTTATAAGTATATATAACTTAGGCTACTTTAATTTAAGAACAAGAAACGAATTAGAGTTCCGTATGACTTAAAAACGCGGGAGCTGACCAATGCATGAATATGAACATATTTTTTTTTGTTAAATTTCACGCGGACGAAGTCGCGGGTAACAGCTAGTTTTATATATACTTAATATTTGGACTAACCAGGTGTGTGGTACGCTATCATAAGCTTTTTTATAATCTATGTATGCTATATATAAGTTTTTCCTAGCTTTTTGTACGTGTTTTAAGATAGTGGAATCTATAATAAGTTGTTCCTTACAGCCCATATGTCCTCGTCTACAGCTTTTCTGTTCTTCTGCTATTATGTTATAGTTTTCGATGTGCTTTATCATTTTATTAGCTATGCATGATGTTATGATTTTATAAATGGTTGGTAGGCAAGTAATTGGTCTGTATTGAGATGGATCATGAGTTCGGTTAGATTTTGGTAACATATATGTGACTCCCATTGTTAGAAATTCTGGGAGATTTTGGTGTCCTTTTATAATATCATTAATTTGTTCGGCTAGTGTACTATGAAGTATGTGAAGTCTTTTTATCCAGAAATTATGTATACCGTCTAATCCTGCTGCTTTCCAGTTATGTGTTTTAAGAATTATTGATCTTATTTCATGTACATCTATGTCTTCAAATGGCATCTCGTCTATGGTTTCTGATCTAACAGCTTCCCTTTTAATCCACTCAGCTTCTTTATTATGTTCTGTATTATCTGACCAAATATTTTTCCAAAATTCCTGTAGAGCTTCTTGGGTTGGGGGGTTCGAAGTTGTCTCACCTTTACATTTAAGACCGCAGTGAATCAATAAGTTGTTTTTCTGTGAATGAGTAAGGTTACCAGAGCTCATTGGGGGAGTGACAATTCTGACAGCATGGGAATTCCGTTTGCTGTCAGTTCAGTAACTCCCTATTTTAAGAAACCTGAACGGTTTCTAATGGGTTTGGCAACGCATTTGCAAGCCTCTGGTGTTGCAAATGTCCATGGGCGGCGGTCATCACTTACCATCAGGTGAGCCGCCTGCTCGTTTGCCGCCTTATCACCATAAAAAAAATAATTAAGCTGAGTTAAGCAATCAGGCGACCTTTTTTTTTTTTTTTTTGTTAGCCGTGTGGAAATGCATTTACGCATTCCCCGCCGTCCGGGGAGACGACGGGGAATATGTCGGACTCCACCCATAGTGGGTGACTACCGACTAAAACCACACGGGATCTTGCAATGAAAGTTCTGTAATTTTCAATGAAACTTGGCTTGTGTAGTCTTTGTATGAAGAAGGCATCCGATAAGAAAGGATTTTCCGAAATTTTGCCCATAAGGGGGGGGGGGGTAGGGGGACCCAGTTTGTACGAGACAACGTGATTCCTTGGTCCAATCTACTTCAAATTTTGCATAAACATTCTTTAAATGAATTTATGGAAGACGTATTTCGTATTTTATCAACTACATTTACGGGCTTAGCCAAGTAAATGTAGCGTGTTGTGTGTAGTGTTACGAGTGGGGCGTGAGTTCGTGCTCGTCAAGTTGCATAAACTTTCTGACAATTCTGCAGGTGTTTAAAATGGCCGCTTTTTGTAGGGTGATATAAACCGACTCTTTCAGGTCTATCAATTTTAGGCTATGGATAAGATGATTTGGAATAATGCCTGTAGTAGAAAGAACTATGGGTACTACGTATACTTTATTTTGTCTCCATATTCTTGCGACTTCCTCTTTTAATTCAGCATATTTACTAATTTTTTCAGTTATTGTTTTTTGTAGGTTATGGGTGTTAGGGACAGCTATATCAATGAGGTAGGTAATATTATTTACTTTATCCTGAAGGGTTATGTCCGGTCTATTGTAGTGTACAGTTTTATCCTCAAGAATGGCGCGGTCGTAGTAAAGCTTGTGTGTGGAATTTTCGAGGACATTTTGTGGTGTATAATTGTAGTATGGAGTGTTTGTGTTTTGAATGAGTGCATGTTTGAGTGCTAGTTTTTGATGAATTACATTTGCAACTTGGTTATGTCTGTGGGTGTAGTCTGTTTGTGTTAGTGTGGTACATGCTCCTGTTATATGTTGAATGGTTTCTGGTTGAATGTGACATCTGCGGCATTTGTCGTTTGTGACCGAAGAATCTTTAATTATAAACTTTCTGTAATTTTTTGTGTTAATTATTTGGTCTTGAATAGCAATTATGAATCCTTCGGTTTCTGGGAACAAGTTTCCAACCTGAAGCCATTTATTTGAAGCTATGGAATTTACGTGTATTTGTTCTAAGTCATAAGGATGTCGACCATGTAGTACTTTCTTCTTCCAGTCTTCAATTTTTTGTTTTTGTATATCATTATTAAAATCAATATGTGTGATAGTTTGATCGTTTAAGTTAAGTGGTGTGTAATTGGCATCGTGCTCAGTAATGGCTCTGTGTATATCACTTGTTTGAGATTTTGTGTGAAAGAATGTTTTTAAACTTAAAATTTGCTTCTGCCAAAGGTGATGTATGTCTATTAGACCTCTACCTCCATTTTCCCTTTTGATAGTAAGTCTCTCTATCGCTGATTTTGGGTGTAGGTTGTTGTATTTTGTTAGTGTGGTGCGTGTTAATCGTTCTAATTGGTTTATGTCAGTTTTGGTCCATTTAATTACTCCAAAGGAATACGTTAATATTGGGATAGCATAAGTATTTAGGGCTTTTATTAGATTTTTACCGCCGAGTTGGGTGTTGCAGATAGCATTTGATCTTCTTTTGTACTCAGTTGTTAGAGTTTGTTTAATTTTAACATGATCTAATCCTTTGCGTTGCATGTACCCTAAGTATTTATAGAGATCTGTCGGTCCCATTGCTGCTATGGTGTCTGTATTGCTAACTACGTAGTCACCTGGTCGTATCTTGCCTCGTATTATATGCAGTGTTTTACATTTATCTAACCCAAATTGCATGTTAATGTCTTTACTAAATTGCGTTACAGTTTCTATTAAATTTTTCATTTGGTTTTGGGTTTTTGCATATAATTTAATATCGTCCATATAAATCAGATGTGATATAATTGTTTCTGCTGTAGAGTTTTTAAGAGGATATCCAATTTTACAACTATGTAGTGAGTGAGATAGGGGATTCAGGGCGAGACAGAACCACAAGGGACTCAAGGAATCACCTTGATAAATACCCTTTTTAATAAATATTTGTCGAGTAGTAACAGAGTTTTGTCGCGTGTTTAGATGTAGCGTAGTTTTCCAATGGGCCATTATAGTACGCAAGAAATCTATGATTTTCGGATTTATTTTATATATCTGTAAAACTTGTAATAACCAAGAATGAGGAATACTATCAAATGCTTTTTTATAATCGATATATGTACAATGCAAGTTCCTATTTTTTGTGGTAGCATGTTTGTGAATCGTGGAGTCTATAACTAACTGTTCCTTGCATCCCATGTGGCCCCGTCTGCAGCCCTTCTGTTCCTCGGCTATTATATTGTGTTGCTCTACGTGTTTATTGACTTTGCCAGCTATTGCTGATGTTAGGATCTTATATATTGTTGGTAAGCATGTTATTGGTCTATACTGGGATAGTTGAGGTGAGTGTATGGTTTTTGGAAGCATATAAGTTATGCCTGTGGCGATAAAATTGGGTAAGTCCTGTTTTAATAAAATTATATCTGTAAGGTTCTTAGCTATTGTTTTGTGTAGTGATATTAGTTTTTTATACCAATATTTATTTATTTATTTATTTCTTCACAAAATAATGGTACAGTCTGTTACAAATTAAAAATATGAACAAGTAAGGAATAAAATTTTAAATGAGTAACAATGGATAATCAGATCTGATGCCCTTACTAGGTTACAGAGTAGCCTGTATTAAGGACAATCAGCCCTCTTTTCCCAAATGTAGAATTAATAACAAAGGTAAAGGTAGACTGCAAGATAAAAGTGAGAAAACAAACATTGAACAAAGAAAACCGATTGACAATTAGGTGTTTGGTAATGTGAGTGGTAGTGGGACAGTAGTTTGAGCGGTGTTGGTGTGTGTGTATGTGTGTGTTAGTGTTTGTGAGGGTGAGTGTGTTTGTGCGTTCATGTGCGTTAGATCATTGATGTGAGTAAAGATTCAGTATCTTCATAACTTTTTGTAGATAAATATTGGGTAATATATTTTTTGCATATGTGTTTAGAGCATTCGTGTAATGGGATTATTGCGTTGATCCTATTAAATAGAAATGGTCCTAGGTAGAAAAAGAATCTTTTTGTAAAAGTAAAGAAGGGGTGAGGTGCAGTGAATATTTTGTTTCTTCTTCTAGAGGACGATCACTGACGTGTATTTGGAGATTCAGTGAGCTGCTGTAATAACGTACAGAGTATAAATGTTTGCCTTACAGTAAGGACCTTACATTTCTGGTAGAGGTCGTAGGTAGGGTAAAGTATTGGATGAAACGTGGCCACCTTCAGGACAGCTCTCTGCGCCACTTCGAGTGGTTTAAGAATGGTTTTTGCAGCGCCACCCCAACTTGTGATGCAGTAAGAGATAACAGAGTGGCACATAGCAAAATACACGGTTCTTATAACATGCGCATTAGCAACAACCAGTAATTATGAACTTTATCAACACCCGGTGATTTCCAATTATGTAATCGAGCTGTAATATTTGTTATATCAGTCTCGGTTAGTTCATCAAATTCCATGTCTTCTATTGTATGGCATCTACTTTCTTCTTTTTTAATCCAATCTGCTTTATCATTGTGATGCGTTTGTTCTTCCCATATGCCAGACCAAAACGTTTCTAACTGTTCTTGTGTTGGTGTTTCTGTGTTTGTGTCCGTTTCTTTTTCGGTTTGAGGTTTTTGCAAATTCCTGTAGAACCGTTTTTCATTAGTTGCGAATATGATGTTATCGTTTTTCTCTGTTGTGCTTTATTGTATCTTCTGAGTCTATGAACCTTAAGGGCTAGCTTTTGCTTGAGAGTATCTAAAAATTCTTCTGGTGTTTTATTATTATTTTCGTGTCTGGTGTGTGTAATATTGTTTTTAAAAATTGCTTCGACTCTTTTTACTACCTTATTTGATCTGTTATTATTTACGTACTGGGTGAGTCTACCACAATCTGCTCTGAGTTTTTCTATGTCTTTTTCTAACCTAATCTGCCAAGGCGGTTTACTATTGTATTTTGGGGGTGTATTTCCTACGTATTCTGTGATTTTATAATTGAGTTCTTCAGATATCACTAACGCTGTACAATATATTAGAGTGTGTAGGTCAATTAATTGTGTGTCTTCAGATATGTAACGATGTAGAATTTTATGGTTAAATAAATATATCAGTTGTGAGAGACTAGGGCTATATTTAAGTTTAGGCAATTTTGGTCGTACTACAGGATCCATTCCCGAATATTGTGTAATGGCTGTTCTGAGTTTGTCATGTAGTTCTTGAATTCGTGAGTCCGTAACAGGATTCTGCTCCTCAAGTGTTTCAATATAATTTTCTAACATTAGCGTTATAGTCTCAGTTTGTGTGCATGCATGCGATGTGTATGTATTTTGGGTATCTGAGTGGGCTTGAGTGTATGGTTGCGTATGAGTATCAATTTGAGTGCATGGTTCTAATTGTATTTGTGTATCATTTTCGGGATGTGAATGTGTGTGTGGGTTTACGTTTGAACTAAGGCTATTATCTACTTCTTGTTGTATTCCTATGCGTACTTCCTTTTTTATTGTATCTATTTCCTCTAGGGACAATAGTTTATTTTTAACTATCGCTCTTCTTTGGTCAGAAATTCTCTGTTCACTAATCGTTATTTCAGGATAGTTTCGTGTAAAAATATCATGTAGTTGTTGTCTGTATGTTGTGAGATCAGTTTCTAATTTTGTTACATAAAAGTAAGTGCGCATGATAAACGTATTTACTTCTTTGCTCCACTTCATGCGTACTGTTGGTTTTCCAGCCTTGGTGGACGCGGGTAAAAAGGCATTCACCTCCCGCGCAACATTCAAGGATGATGAACTATTTGTAGAAGGTGATGATGGTATGGGTATCTGGTATGAATAAAGGGATGATGTCGGTGATTCGATTGAATGAAATGGTGATGGTGTGTCTGTGGTTCTTTCACTTAGGGTATCGGAGTCCGTGAGTATTGCTTGGGTCGTTGGACGGGGATCTGTCGTCACTCGGGGATTCTTCGCACCCCTACGCCCAGTCTCAGGCTGGCTTCCGTCATAACCAGTACTGCTACTAGGCGCGCCGAGCACTTGGGGCCTTTTTGATTTACTTCTTGTTTCCATTTCTTTTTCTTCTTTAGGGTTTGGGACCGTTAGTTGGGAAGGGCTAGGTCTATTTTTTGGTATGGCCTAGATTTTAGTGGCCTAAATGTGTACATGCCTTCCCATAAGCCCCCCCACCACGGCAAGGTGGTCCCCCGGGATTATTATTATCATTATTATTATTATTATTATTATTTTCATACATTTCTGTATCTCGGCTTGTAGTGCCGGTTTTATAAGATAGTACGGGCCGAAGTCAAGTGCTATCCTAGAGATATTGGTGATTTTCATGGGCGTACGCAGGATTTCAGGGGGTGGGGCAGAAATAAAATAATAAGCTAAGAATAATAATAATATTCCCGGACATTATGACATACCGCTATCAAGTTCTGTGGTAAGCAGTGAGGCTTGTGTTACAGATACTAGAAGGTTGATATACTACATAATTATATACTTTTTTTTTGTAAATACATACTGATTATACATAGATACATCCATGACTCGGATACGAATGTTCATGCTCATCGCACAATCATTTGAACCTACCGGGATTCGAACCCGGGACCCGTAGCACAGAAGACAGCGTTAACTACCGCTGGACTAATCAGGTCGTCAAAGTAGTAGGAAATTATTTATAAAATCATTTTTATTTACTGATTAATACGTTTTATTAACTCCACTCGGTACACCTTATTTCAGTAGTAACCTGCGAGGGTTCTGACAAAATCTAGTTAAGATTTCGTTTTCATATTTATTTTGTGCTTCCGAAACCCTCTTTCTATCCACACTCATCATACAAAGGCCGATAAGGCGGTTTTCTGTCATTGTCAACCTTAACCAAGTTTTTATTCTTCGTAAAGTGCTGAATGATCTTTCGATGGTGCATGTTGTGCAGGGCTGTGCAAGTGATATAGTTAGCGCTTGTCTAATAGTGGGAAAGAACGGCTCTGTCTCTTCGACCAGTGCAACTAAATCAATTTCCTTTAGGTTACTCTCTGCATGGTCATTTTTTTGCTTCCATGTGTCATATCACAGTTCAGCTTCACCATGCAAATCACTTAAGTTATAGTAATTACAAGCACCTTCGATATTTTTCAAAAACTCTTCATAAGGCTTCTGAAGCATTAGGTGCGGGTGTAATGTAAGTAATTGGTATGCTGGTGAATTGCTCTCAGAAAAACGCTGCTCTAAAGACATAATTAAGGAATCTAGATAGGGAATTAACAATGATCGCTTCCAAAACTCACTAGGAGTCTGTGCCGGAGGATTAGCACGATGAATTTGGCGATTTGTAATCCGTGGCATTTTAAAATCTATATCAAGATCGTTGGCGATTGACTCTGCTTCGGCAATTAAACTTTCGGTTTGAACGTCAGCGTTTTCACGGTGTTTTTTCCATTTGTTTCTGTAATTCTTTTAATGTGGTTTGCACACTGTAGCAAGTCCATACTTTTTGACTGCAGAACATTTACCACCGGTTGTAACATTGCGGAATATTTTGCTATTAAGCAAACACCAATAATCAACTCAGAATTCGTAGCTGCGCAATGCAATTGAAAAGCAGATTTTCTTGTTGCACTGTTACCCTTTTTTGACAGTGTTAAAAGTGCCATGACCACCTGAACGTAGTGCTCCTTGAAAATGGAAATACTTTTATATTTTTGGGACCAACGGGTTTCGCAGAACATTGGTAAGCTGGGTACGCATTTTCGACGAAGGGGTGACTCTCGAAAGAATCTTATAATCTTAATTGTGGAAACGGCATTTCTTATTGCTATTACTTGGTTTAAATCGTGTACAACTAAATTCAGTTTGTGGCTGGAGCAGTGAAAATACTGCGCCTTATTATATTTTTCTTGAAGAATTATCTAAATACCGCCATCCTTTCCTGACATAGCATAACATCCATCATACCCTTGTCCTACACACTTTTTTGGATCTAGAGATATATTAGTTATGAAATTGTCAATAGCAAAAACTATCAATTCCACAAATCCTAAGAATTCTTCCCGAACAAACATCTTTTCTTCATTAAAAAAACGAATTCCAATTGAAAGTTGTTCTTTTCCGGATATGTCGCAGCTTTCGTCTGCTAGGCTATACTATAGGCGCGTGCTTTCTTTGCGTCAACTATGATATCGTCCCTAATGACATCACCACATAGACCAATTATCTCATTTTGAATTTTTGGTGATGTATATGAGGCGTTTTTTGCACCGTTTTTTGCACCGTTTTTTGCACCGTTTTCGATATGTTCTTTCAATAATTGGTCCCCAGAACCAATTTTAAGTTTAATAAGGTCTTCAAAAACGCCTTCATGTTGCTCTTTGCCTCTCAGAGGTAGAGTAGGTCATGAGTACCGCAGAACATTACAGTTGAAACTATTGAAGCAACAAATTTTTGTTAGCTTCTATTTCTTTTTGGTGGGCAGAAACCAGCTGGACGTCGACAGGCATATTTTGAACAAAACACTTTGCAGCTGTAGCCGATGATTTGTGATATTTTGATGACGCGTGATTTTTTGCGAATTCGTGGACGTCCTTAAAGCGAGTAAAAGGTCTCACCATAAACGAACCTTGCAGGTTCGTCAAAGTTGGTGGAAACAACACTCAGTAAATGCACAACGCGCCCTTTAATTTCTGAGAATACGCCAGCCAAGGGGCATACTCTGCCAACCAACTGTGACTAAATTTTCTTTTTAATTGCACAGCGTCTTTCGCAAAATCATAACTTACGACTACTTGACCAACGAGGCAGTTACGGTTAAATATAATGAGTACAAATATGTTAAAAACCAGCCCAGGGTAAATTAAAAAAAATATAGGTAAGTAGGTACTTTTAACATTTTATTTTATAATCAGTAAGGAAAAAGCTTTTAGTTTTTATCCATAATTAATCAATATTATATTCATATTCATGTAATTTGTTTATAATAGATGGTAGCAAACAATCCAATGCAAGATATAATTATGGACCCTGTAGCACAACAATTTATATTTATATTGACTTATATGAACAATATAAATACTGTATATTAAATTAGTATGTATACTAATACAATATACAGTATCTATCTTAATTATTAGATTTATCTGTATTATTCATTATAATTATATGTCGGCGGGAGCGATGGCTGAGCGTTACCACTGACTCCTTCCTGAGTAGGTGGTACAGGGTCCATTGCGTGGGTGGCGAAAGAATACTAATAGTTTAGCAATTATAACCTTAGTTTAATTTCTACTAAATTATGTTAATTAACTCTTACAACACACTTTAGAAAGAAGCAAGGTAAACCGACAGTTTTGTTTTGGAGAAGTGATCTGGTCGGCGACTCGAATAATAATGCGCTCCCTCAATCCTTCACTTCCCAATACAACTCCGTCCACGGCCGCCATTACAATATCAAGTGACGTCACGGCGTCTACCCCTTCTCCCTGTACTAAGATAATCAAATGAGCAACTTAATATTAAACAATATCGTTTTCCACGACATATATATTTTTTATCTAATGTATTTTAAAATTGCAATAATTAAGAATTCATCATTTAAAGTACAAGTGTGTTTATGTATATAAATATATTGTGCTCATGATTTTTGTTTATCAGTTTTGTATTCATAATAATACTCTATACAAGGTGTTGTTTTGCATCCTCGTCAAATTTCAGGAGGTTGTCATAAAATACATAAATAATCAATTGAAAGTATGGTAGTGGGCAATAACTAAAAAGTGCTGCTTTTTTTTTGTTGTTGAATTGTAACAGTATTTCAGAATTAAACCCTTAATTCAATACAAATAAAACAGAATCACCGACTACGCACACAGCGTCAATGCAGCTGTGTGCGTGAGTGTCGACGTCCTACGAAATGCAAGCGCGGGCGAACGAATGATCGGTAGCAATAATTTACCTAATTTTATTTCGAAAATCACCTACATTATTGTCATAAATTTTGCTTGATAATGAACTCATTGTTCAGCATCATTGGAATGCGGAAATCTTACTAATGGCAGTAATACTAGTGCGCCAAAGAAAAGTTCATTGACCTGTTATCAGATGATTAATAAAATGTTAGTTTTGCTTTATCCTTTCACCTAAAGTTTTCGTAGTGATTTTGTTTTGATTTGTGGATTAAATTGATTTGAAAATTTCCTTCCTACTTAACGGGTTTAGGACCGGCAATAATACCTACCTTAGTTGGTGTAGCGATCTACTTATGATGGAAATGGAAAGACGTGATACTTTCGACTCTTAGGTATTATTAGAGTAGTTACAAATTTGAAATCAACTTATTTACTCTAATCAAATTGATTAAGCTAACAACGTATTTACAAAATGTACTAATAAATAAATTACCTACTTAAGTTACCCGGAGGCAGGGCTCGGAAACGTTATTGAAAATAACGTTTCTAACCGTTCTTTGCACAAAATTACGTTCGGAACGAAAACGAAATAAGAACGATTTAAAAAATAATCTTAAACCGGTTTATTCCGCAGGACACAAACACGCACGGCGTGCGACGACAAGCATTTACTTGTTTAGAACTAAGTACCTACCCACCGTTTTGAATTTTCTTTTATTACATCATTTGTTCCGATGCGCTTTTGACGTATTGATTGTGTTTGTGTTGCGTCTTGTGAGTGACAGTATTGTTTATCTTATAGTATTGTTATTATCTTGCTACAAAATGGGACGAAAGAGAAAAAACTTAATTTACTTTTATTACGTATATAATGAAGAGACTAACAAATCAAAATGTCAGATGGAAGGATGTCAGCAAGAAATACGAGTAAGTATTAATTAATTTAATTGGGTTGCTCTTGCTTTAGATTGTAAATTTTTAGACTAATTATGGTGCCTTTTCAGCAGCATACAAAGTGTAATGCTAAAATTTTAGAAACAAATGTGAATTACAGAGTGGGTACATTAATTTGATCCTCTCCATGTTTTATATTTTATAATATCTATAAAATTTCGCCATAATTAAATAGATTGAGACATCATATCTAAATTGTATCCCTACTTCTGAATAAGTAACGACGATAGTTTTTTTCTGCAATTAAATGATATCTAAAACGCTTACGATCAGTTGGACGGTTGCTTTGAAAGTTTGCATATTTAGGTAGGTACCAACATAGTGCAGATCTTATAATGTGATAAAAACAATCTGATGATCTGACTTCTTATTGGTTATCACTACCTACTGAGTCAAAGACTATAAAATCACTTCACTTTACTGTACATACAAGGCGACCCCTGCTCGCGAACCATAATATGCATTTTAGCTTTAACTGGTTAATAAACGTGAACATGCAACATCCCTCTCTTTCTCTCTTGAGACATTTGGCTATAATTTCGTCTCTTACTTTACATATAGTTCAGTGACAACTTTTTCTTGTAGATATCGATAAAATGTAAATTAATGTTTATAATTTGTAATATTTAAATGTCATTTATTAGTATTAAATAGACGCCGTATATTTTTATTTTTTAGAAAACGGTTATAAAATGCTACCATCAAAATACAATACAGATGATAACGATGATAATTCGATCGATTCTTAAATGTAGGTACAGGATAAAAGTTTTTTATTTTATCGATATCGATTATTGTCGAAAAATTGAGTAATCGCACTATGGGAGGGGATATCGCTCTTACATTTTCGCATAAGCAAATCACAACAACGCATTTTTCTTTGTCCCCCGGCCCGCAGTGGTGAGTCGTGAGCCTAAACAAAATTGGTACATTGGCTCTCAAGTGGTTAGATACTCGTTGTACTGAGTTAACATTTTTGATATAGGTACGTTCAAACTTATGACTAAGTACTCATTATTATTGTTATTATTATTAGTACTTATCTTGTAAGATTTTAAATTAAAATAAGGAACTACGTTCCTAGCTGGTGGTCGGCACTTTTTTCTCGTTATCGCTCTCATAAGTACAAAATAAATATAATCTTACTGAGTAGGTAGTGTATAATTAAAGTCGTTTTAACGACTGCATTTTAGTTAAAATATTAATTTTACCACATATTCGTCTGTCGTTCGACTCGACTCGGTGGGGGTGGTCGGTAACAAATATTTACTAGTAAAAGCGCCATCTGCTGGTGCAGCGTGAAACAAAGCGTTTTATTGATATACCGCAGTGCCACGCGCCACACCAACAGAAGGCGTTGAACAGTTAGGAACGTAAGTGAAGAATTAAGATGATTAGCGGTTTACCAAAAACTCCTAAATATTTCAGACACTTTGTTGCTAGGCAGTCTCAACTAAAAAAGCTATTGATTGTTATTGGTTTTTTAATATTATGTAATTAATTATAATGATTTAATAGGGACAGTCGAGTTCATTAATATATTGGCACTGTCAAGGATTCAAAATATTGTAAGCGTTCGAAAGCTCAATAAATTCTATACAACATATAGATCAAAAATATGTCCTCATATGAACGGTTCAGTAATATATACCGTGCATAAGGCAATAATATGTAATCACCTTGAACTTCAATTATATCTGAGCAGGCTAAGCTTCATAATTATCTCTACATGAGAGTCAATTATATACCTGAATAAATAAGGTCTAGTTTATATTGTTACAGAAATGACAGTAGTTTCCATTATTTACCTCGCATTTGTTTTTTTTTTAAGTTTTTAAATGAGAAATTAATCTAGCCAGTGACAAGTAATGTTGCAAACTCCTTGACCATGCAATTTTAAGATTGCTAGTAAAATCATCTTTATGCCGAAGTATTAAGGTTGAACAGGAATTGTTTAGATATTATTGTATGCATGTGTACATACATATTTGTGAATCCTACACTGTTTGTGTCCTTCTAGTTCGGCCTGTTGATAACGAGGTCGTGGATTCGATTCCCACAGGACACAAATATATTTCTTTGTAACTCTAAACGGTTAAGATTTACGCTTCAATTTAGATGATTTTGTGGAATAGCTACTATGGAACCCTATCAATAAAAGAGCTATATTTGTTACAGGGACATCACGCTGGAAATTTGTTACGGCATTTTTTTACACAGCACCGTGTTAAGTGTGATAGAATTCAAGCAAGGACTTTTGCAGAGAAAGATGTAAATCCCCCTGCCGAACCTAATAAAGTTCTTGAATGCTGCGTCAATTTAGTAGCAATTCACGGCAGGCCGTTAACTTTACTGGAAGACGAGGCATTCCAAAATTTAATAACAATGATACCTAATTGTAGTTTTAAACCTAACATAAGAAATATAAAAACTTGTATTGAGAATAAAGCTTACGATATCCGAAAGAAGATCCACAATGAATTAACAACTAAACTAATATGCCTAAAAATTGATGTGGCTTCCGTGAAATCGAGAAGATTTCTTGGAATCAATTTACAATTAATTTATGAAGACAAGCTTCAGCTGCGAAACTTATGTGTAATGGAGCTGCATGACCGAAACACTGCAGCATTCCTAAAAGAAACAGTATTAATGGTTTTAAGCCGTTACGGGATTGAAATTCAACAAGTATATTCTATTACCTCCGACAACGGAGCTAATATTCTCGCCATGGCTCGTGAAATTGAAAACGAATTACAAGATTCTCTTGCAGATTTGAGGGACGCTGAAAATGCTGAAGTAACTCAGCCTCATATTTATCAAGAAGACGACCAGGAAATGGTTGATTTAGTGGAGAATTTAGAATTTTCAAGAGAAAATGTGGCACAACCTATGGTGACAGCCGTGCGTTGTGCCGCACATACTTTGCAGCTCGCAGTGAGAGATGCCTGCAAAGAAATTGAACCCCTTTTTGAATTGTCTCGGCGTGCAGTAAGAACTCTTCGTACACCTAACGTGGCGCTAGAGTTAAAGAGAAGGAATTTGCCTCAGGCAGTTCTGGATTGTCCAACTCGATGGGACTCTACCGTCGATATGTTAGATAGATTAGTAAGCTTAAAAGACTTTTGTGAAGAAAATTATCCAGATTTAATTAACAATGAATTATGGACAAAATTTAAGGAGAACTTGCGGGCACTTAAACCGTGCAGAATACTATCCAAACGGTTGCAAGAGGAACAATTGACATTCGGTGATTTTTACATCGCGTGGATAAAATGTGTAACAGAGCTAGAACAAATAAACAGTGTATTTTCTACATTTTTGGTGATATGTATGAAAAATAGAGAAACAAATCTTTTAAAAAACGACGTGTTTTTGTCGGCTGTTTATTTGGACCCGAGAGTCAATTCAATTCTTTCAGACGAACAGATTGAACAAGCTCGTAACCATTTAATATGTACATACCAAAGGTATACTAATATGCAGTTGCAATCCCAGGCACAGCCAGAAAATGAAAATTATTCAAATGAACCTAATGTTTCCATAGAAGTCATAGAACCACACACATCACGAGATAACGTAGATAGTTTCTTTGAAAGGCGATATAATGAACGCCATAGAGAACGACCAACAACTGCATGCCACAAGATAAACAATTCATTAAAAGATTTTTTAAATCAGCCACTGTTGCCTACACACGAAAATATTTTAAAATATTGGTATGAAAAAAGGTTTACTGACCCACAACTGTATTATTTATCTAATATAGTCTTAGCTACGCCACCAACACAAGTAAGCGTTGAAAGATTATTTTCCTCGCTAAAATTTGTGTTAAATAATTTGAGAATGTCATTGAAAGATACCATCATTGACGATATTTTGGTGGTAAGAAATAATAGTATTTATGACAAAAAAAAAAAAAAATTATAATATACTTATGTCGTCATTTTGAATCTTATTTTTTTGTTACATTACACACAATCAAACAATGTCAATTATAATCACAATCCCAGGATCACTAAGCTTATGTAAATTTGAAAAAAGAAATAATTCCTTTATTGTTTTAAATTCTTCATAAGTAATGACACATTTTAGTTTTTCATTTCCATGTTGTCAAGTGGCATATGTCGATATTTGCTTCTGTGTAATAGCTTCAATATTTCCACGTACACATACGTGCGCATGCATGGCTCAACAAATTGTAACTCTGATGTAACAAGTTGTCCGTAATAGTCATTCCTGAAATCCTCCTGATTGCTAAACTTATTGCACAGTACACACTCATATTTTTCCTGTTCTGAATTTTCATTAGTCACAACAGATTCCTTCTGAGAATTCTGAGTATCCTCACTTTTCGGGACAGTAATGAGACTTTGTATTCCTGCAATAATATACATATATAAGATGACTACTTTAATATTTTATTTGTGTATAGGATAATATTGCTTTTACTTTTGTCAAGTTTTAGAGCGTTTACGCACTGTATCTAATCTGCGTCCGATCCGAGGATAAACATTGAAAACTGATTTTCTTTTTCATAAGAATTATATTACACCTGGTTCCGATCGGATATGGGTCGGAAAATGCGTAAACGCCCTTATTTTTTTTATTACTTTACTACTTAATCATAGTTATTAGTTTAATCTATATAAGAATCGTGATAGTTACCTGATTTCTCTATTGTACGTCTTTTCGGTGCCAACAGAGATTGCGATTGCGGCTCCTCCGCATCTAATGTCAGATTTCTTTTCCTTCCTAAAAAAATAAATGATGTTAAATTTACATCCTTGTTTTTTATTGCACGACCACTATTCCTACTCCTGTCAATTTACGGTAAGATGACCCCGTCTCGTCCCAATCTCCTGACGTGTAGCGACATATGCATGTCAGCCCATTCGGCTGCTACCCGAAGGTGCGCAGCATGGGACTACTACTAGGAAAATGTTACATCTAGCACCACCTAGGGGTCACGTATTAGGTCTCGAAGTTAAACCTATGGACGCGAGCAACTTCGACCCCGTTCGAGTTAGCAGGAGTATAGTTTCCACACCGTTACATTAGCCCACGTTTGCACGTACGTAATACGTGCCTAGCCAAACGTAGTAGTAAGTACACCCACCGCAAGTGACCTTGAGCGGGGTGGTTAAAACCACCACATCATCGGCACCGACTTCATACCTTTAAAACTAAAAAAAAGGTAAAACTGTATGAAGTTATTTTTTGCTTTTTAGTTTTTGAAGTTGGTTTTTCTTTTTTTTTAAAGTTAATTTATTTTTTTCTTTTTAGTGTTGTATATATTAAACTTTTCATATCAGGTCAATCTAATAGCCTGAAAGAATACAACTATCGATCCATATATACTAATAATTATGAAAGATTTTTCCTTCAACTCCTAACCGTTGAGGAGTTGTACCTTCCATCATCAGATCATTACATGAGATGGTGATTTTCAAATGCAAATACTTGAACAGCTTTGGAGTGATAATTGCCTATAAAATTTGAGGGTTGCCCTCGATTTCCCTGGGATCCCATCATCAGATCCTGATGTGGTCTCAATGGGACCATCTGTAAAGTATACCCTTTTAAACAAAAAAAGAATATTGCAAATCGGTCCAGGCGTTTTTAAGTAATTCGTGAACAAACATAAAAAAAAAAAAAAAAAAAAAAAAGATTCCGACGAATTGAGAACCTCCTCCTTTTTAAAGTCGGTTATAAATATCGCTGCGGTATTTTCTCTCTGAGAGGTAAAAATCTAACATTTTATTTTTTTGATGCGCTGGGATGCATTCTGTCGGACTCTCAACGTTTTTCTTGATAGTATAAAATCCATCCCGCGATAAATCCCGCCCCGATATTTTTACGTCTGTCCGTGCGGTTATGGGCTAGATAGAGCACATGAATTTCTTAAATTGATAATTACGTGTTATTACGTCCTCCTCTATTTCATTAAAAAATGGTTGACTGTCTAGTAAATCGGTAGTTGGATACACATCTGAAACAAACTTCATACAAATAATAATTTATTATCATAAATGAATAAGGCATTTAAAATAGGATGTGCTGTATGTGTTATAATAGTACTGGTACTCACCATGCTATGGAAACTAGGAACATATGAAAATTTCAGTTTTGTCTTAGAGTGCAGCGCCATCTAGTGTTTAACTACCCAAAATAAAAATACTGTGTTGCCATAACGTAACATAGGATGATAACGCTGGGTGACGATTTTCAACACTAACATAAAATTAAAGAATTATTTCCAAACATTGAATACAAATAAATCAATAAATTTATCGAGTAATAAACCAAGTAAATGGATGCGTTAGATCGTTTTGTTAAGTGAAATAAGCATTTTTTCATAGTTGACTTTTCATTTAAATAATGGGAATTTACTATACGTGCAATAGCAACACTTTAATTGCAAATGTCTGCCTGCGCTGGAGTACGTTAGTATTTCCATTGATTCTCGCCACAGAGTGTGCTTTGTAAACACGTGTGTTAAGAATTTTGGCTGATTTCTCAGTGATTTTGTGCCTTTTGTGACTTGTTTTGTGTGTTTCGTGTCTGTCCGTTCTTAGTTATATAATCTATTAACAGGTATTATTGTAGTTAGTATTCTTTTTAACCCTTTTAACATTAAATGTAAATATGGATAGGAATAAACCGCCCGACCCTCCTGATATCCCTTCTTCATCTTCCCTACATAAACTTAGCTCCACTCCCAACCTGTTAAGTGAATTTGCTGAGGTGTCTTGCAGTTTGAATGACTTTCAAGGCTCACAGATCCCACCCATCACCCGCAAACGGCCTGTTACGGACGACTCACAGAATCGCCCCCCTAAACTACCTAGGAGTCAGGTAAGTCGATTGAAATATTCCGTTCTGGACAAATCTCCATTTCTTGTACATGTTTCCCGTCAGGAAACACAAACTAATGCTGGCACAACCCTTCATCCCGTTACATTCGGCCTATTTCTACTTAAAAATAACATCTCAAATATTGTACGTGATGGAGTAAAAAAAGTTGGTAGAAATCGCATTTCTGTAGAGTTTGCATCTCCTCAGGATGCCAACTCATTTATTTCAAATACTCTTTTAGTGAAACATGGGTATGAGGCAGTCATCCCATCCTTCAATATAACCCGTATGGGTGTAGTAACAGGCGTACCCACAGATTTCACTGAAGAGGAGGCTAAGGAATATCTGACTGTGCCTACAGGTTGTGGGCCAATCCTTAAGATCAGGCGTTTAAACAGACGTATTGTTAGAGACGGTATAACAGAATGGAAACCTACAGAGACATGTGTTATCACTTTTGATGGTCAGGTCCTTCCCAAAAGAATATTCTGCTGTTATACCGCTCTCCCTGTCGAACAATATATATTCCCAACCATTCAGTGCCGCAAGTGTTGTCGATTTGGTCACACAGAATCCCTATGTAGATCGAAACCACGCTGCAGCAAATGTGGCAACGATCACCCAGGTGATGGTTGCAGCATTTCTGAGAGTGAAGCTTTCTGTGTGTCATGCTCTGGTAACCACTTTGCTAACAGCAGAGCCTGCCCGGAGTATGGTAGGCAGAGGAACATTAAAATTATTATGGCTGAAAAAGCTATTTCCTACTCAGAAGCGAGTAAAACCGTCCCTATTGCTTCTCGCAGCTATGCTGACATTGCCAAATCCCAATCTCAGTCATATAAAAAAACCATCTCTCTTAAGCCTAAGACCCATGCTCCCCTATCTCCCTCTTATGATAAAACAGCTCACCAGCTGTTAATTAATTCTACCCCATCTTCTCAGCCTAACGGTTGTGCCCTGAACAGCCAACCGGTTCAACCCCAAGAAAACTTTTCTTCCATCATCCAAGTATTGATCAACTTACTTACTACTTTGATATCTTCCTCTAATCTTCCTCATTTACCGTCCAACGTTGCCAATTTACTTATTAACTCTCTTACACCATATATCAATGGCTCCAGTAGTGTTCCTTCAGTGGAATGTGAGAAGCGTGTGGCATAAGAAGCACGATCTCACATTCCTATTGAATAAATATAAACCTATAGCTTGCTCTATTGCTGAGACTTGGTTAATTCCAAGCCTCAGCTTTCGTATACCACATTTCAATATTCTCAGATGCGACAGATCTGATGGCTATGGTGGGTCGGCTCTCTGTGTGAACAATCATGTCCCATTTGCGGCAATATCCTTGCCTTCTCTTGGTGGAGATATGAGTATCGCGGGAGCTAGAGTAGACGGCATTACCCTCCTCTCCGTTTATATTGCTCACCCTCACATTAACTTTCTTACCAATTTTAAAACCATTTTAGAAAATTTAGTTGGCCCTGTTCTTGTTATGGGGGACTTTAACTGCCATCATTATAGATGGGGTTCAAACCGTTGTGATTCTTTTGGGGAGGGTTTGGTTGAAATCCTTGATGATCTTAACCTCTGCATTCTAAACAATGGTTGTCCAACTCGTAGAAGCCTCCCTGGACAGCAAAAGAGTTGCGTTGATCTTACCTTTTGTTCTGTAGAGTTGGCATCGTCAGCTCAATGGGAGTGCACATCTTTGACGCATGGTAGCGACCACTTTCCTATTGTAATATCTTTGGCAAATAAAACTTATTTAGAAAAATCCTCTCCTCCACTTCTGAAATACAATTTGTCCAATCCTGATTGGACAAAGTTTTCATCAGAACTGGAGCATAAAATTGATGACCTTCCAAATTTAACTTCACCTTTTATTGATCCGTCCGGTCACTACCATGCCAAAAATTGCTATGAAGGTTTTATTGCAGCCATAACAACAAGCGCTGATACTTCTTTTCCTTTAAAAAATAGTGCCCGTAACAAAATTCCCTCACCTCCTTGGTGGGATCAGGAGTGCACTATGGCAGTCAGGGAAAGAAATGAGGCTGAAAAACGCTACAACGCAGCTATGAACCACGACAACTTAATGCAGTATAAGCAAGTATATGCCAAATCTAAGCGGCTTCTCCGCAGGAAGAAACGAGTGGGCTGGGTCAAATTCTGCACTTCATTGTCTCCGTCTACTCCAGTATCATTAGTGTGGAAGAGTATTAACAGATTCAGGCGAGGTTGCGTTTCATCCATGTCTTCCCCTATTACTAGACAAACTGCAGAGTTTTTTTTTGATAAAATTGCCCCTACATACGTGCCTTTTCGCTTAGAGTGTCTTCAGTCGCCTGTGAGTATATCGGAGGACCCCTTCGATGCCCCTTTTACCATGGAGGAACTGAGTGTGGTCCTCAGACATGTCCGGGACACTGCCCCGGGTATTGATGGGGTTCCATATTCATTCATAGTCCATTCTGGCAATAAGGCTAAATTATATTTCCTAAATATTATTAATTTCTGTTACTGCCATGGTTGGGTTCCTGATCAGTGGAAAACACAAATTATTATTCCTCTTCTGAAACCCGGTAAGCATGCTGATGACCCGAATGGCTTTAGACCTATTGCTTTATCTTCAGTTTTGGCAAAATTACTTGAGCACTTGATTAAAAATAGATTAGAGTGGATTGTGGAATCCAGAGATTTGCTGCCGAACTCCCAATTTGGTTTCCGTAAAGGACTTGGTACCATGGATAGTGTGGCTGTTTTAATAACGGATATTCGTCTATCCTTTTCTAAAAACGAATCCGTTGTTGCTGCTTTCCTTGACATCTCATCCGCATATGACAGTGTCCTTCTTCCCATTCTCAGGCAGAAGTTGCACCAGCTGAGTCTCCCGGCTAGGATGGTACAATGCATATGTGGACTACTCTTGTCTCGGTCTCTGGTCCTGAGGGTCCAGGGTGAGGAGTTCGATAGCAGGCAGACATGGAAAGGCCTTCCTCAAGGGTCGGTCCTTAGCCCTTTGCTGTACAATTTGTACACATTTGACATAGGCTCTTGTTTAAATAATGACTGTCGTATCTTACAATATGCCGATGATCTGACACTATATGTGACTGATGCCTCCATTGTAGACGCTGCCTCATCGTTATGCCTTTCCCTGGATTCTTTGGATCAGTGGTTGTCTAATCATGGTCTGTCCTTATCTGCCCCAAAAAGTTCGGCAATAATATTTTCCCGTAAAAAATTGATCCCTCATGTTTCCGTGGGCATTCAGGGTCAATTCTTTTCTCTAGTTAATAAAGTCAAATTTTTTGGAATATTTTTAGATTCTAAATTGACTGGTACTCCTCACATAAACTACTTAACTCAAAAATGTGAGAGGGTTATTTCCATTTTGAAAGTTTTAGCCGGTGTCTGGTGGGGCGCCCACCCCTATACCATGAAATTAGTTTACAATGCTCTTATCCGTAGTATCATGGACTATGGATTATATCTCTTAATCCCGTGCAACAAGGGTGCTTTGGCTGGGCTGGATAGAGTGCAGTCTAAGTGCCTTCGAATCATCTCAGGTTGTATGAAGTCCTCTCCCATTAACGCAATGCAGGTTGAGTGCGCTGAAGCTCCCCTGGCCCTTAGACGGCAGTATCTGGCTTCCCGATTTGTATTTAAATCATTATCCACATCCTCCCATCCTCTTCTTCCTAAACTAAGAGAGTTAGATGCCTTATGCAGTAACTCTAATTATTGGAGAAATAAAGAACCCCGCCTTTTATCCAACAGATTTTAGGTACTTTCCAATGGCCACCTCGCCTTGCTACTAGGCGTGTGTAACTCTTTTCGGAACCGACTCACTGATTCGAATCATTGAAGTGATACAAAAGATTGGATCAGTAACAATGTTTCAAACGCATCATTTGGATCTGAATCATTACTTCGCTCTCTGCTCATTCCGCGCGACGCGTCGTCGCGATGCGATTGAGCCACTGAGCAGTGAGCGATCGAGAGAGACTGAGGGCTGAGATACACTGAGTCACTGAGTCACTTCGCTGAAGCACTCGCGAGTGAGCGGGCGACATAGTTACAATCAATACAAGTCAGAAAGAGATACCAAATGAGATGTGTATCACTCACACATTCAGAAATTTTCGTTGTCGTTATCCATGCACGTAAAAATGACCACTAAGGCGCTTACGTATCAAATACTATACGGTCGTTTTTTGTTTATAATGTTTGATCTAAGAGATACCAAATGAGATGTTCACACATACATTCACAGATTTTCGTTGTCGTTATCCATGCACGTAAAAATGACCACTAAGGCGCTTTCGTATCAAATACTATACGGTCGTTTTTTGCATATAATGTTTTCTCTAACATTTATCGTTTTAAGTTGATGCGGCACGCGAAAGATTGTTTAGGTTCGTTCGCGCCGATTTACGAAAACATTGTAGTTCAGAGTTCTGTTTTTATGATTTGATTGCGATAGTGATTAGTGTTTTGACTTACTTTCTTCCTTTTATTCATAAAGTTAGAGCTAAGAGACTTTACGTGAGAATTTTGTGTAAATAGACATTGAATTACGTAAATACGTAGGTTTACTTTACAAGTTTAGTGACTGTTGTCTCAGACTCTCAGTGAATAAAATGTGTAAATAAAAACTCTACGTGTTCGTACTTCTCAGTGACTGACTTTCTAAGGTATAGGTACCTACATACCTTAACTAAGACATTTATTTTCTTATTCTTTAAACGCACGCGACCAACGCCCAACGTAATGATACGTAACGTTCTGTATTTTATATACTTAGAGCCGATGATCCAAATGAGCCAAATGAAACATATCAGTGATTCAGATCATTTCAGTGAGCGAGATGCAAATGATCCAATCCCAAAAATGATACACTTTGCCCACCTCTACTTGCTACGGCCACCTCGCCTTGCTACGGTTACCTCGCCTTGCAATGGTCACCTCGCCTTGTAATAGCCACCTCGCCTTGCTACGGCCACCTCACCTTGCTACGGCCACCTCGCCTTGCTTTTGCCACCTCGTCTTGCTATGGCCACCTCGTCTGTCACAAAGTCTACCTAAACATTAACAGCCACCATGATGCTGGGTATATTATTAGGCATGAGATATACCTGCAACATTACCTTACAACATACCCGGGTTGTAAGGTATGGGTGCCCAGTACCTAATAATATGTCCTCCACACCGTATCCGGTGACGACCACTACTAAATGATCAGTTGGTCATTGTGATGGGCTCTGATGTGACTTGTAAAGCCAAATTTCACCACATCAGTGTAGACGGTATGACGCCATTCCGTACTCCTCATTCCGTCCTCCCAACCAGCAGTAGATATGTTACAGGCCGCGAGATTGCGTTTCAACACGTCTTTGTAACGCAGGTATTGAACTCCTTGTTTGCGCTTTCCGCATGAGAGTTCGGAGTAGAAGAAAGACTTTGGCAATCTACTATCATCCATGTGTACGACGTGTCCACTCCAGCGGACTCCAGTGTTTAGTATCTACTAAAACCCTGTATCAAAATACCTACAGGTTTTCCAAACCTGGCCTTAGTGATCGCCTTTTAGAAACTCAATTATTTTATACACAGAAAACTTAACGAAAAAAAATAACAACCCATCAAGCAAAACAACAAAAACAATACAGCATCACGATAACAGTTAAATCCCGCCAAAAATTTAATCCGTCTTCATAAATATTCACAGGCAAATAAACTGACGTAAAAAAATGTTTAAAATTAAAATAATATTAATATAATTGTCGACCAATTCCAATATTTTAAAATAGGTACTCTAAAATCACCTCTATCTTTATCAAATAGTCCAGAATCGATAATTTTTAAAACCAAAAAAAATCATAATAGGATGAAACCCATTAGAAAAGGAGGGAAATATGATAAAAATGAAAGGAAAAATAATTTACGGGCGATCTGAGGTTGGGAAGGGGATGGGGGTGAGTTTTTAAGGGTAAAAAACGGTTTTTCTCGATTTCTGGCAAAACTATCGTCCTATCGAAAAAAGTCAAATGGAAAAGTTGTAGATAATAAAAAGATCTAAAACTTTTGTATTTACACTTTTTTCACATAACCTCAAAATTTATGTGAAAAATTCAAAAAACCAAGTTTTTGGTTTTTTATTTTTATCTTTTACAAAAATTTTTTTTTTTTAACGAAATTTTGTGAAAACTTACCTTTTTATGTCCCAAATACGCTGTAATTTATTTAATTTAAAATATTTATTTTTTCACCTTATTTTGAATTAATATCGAAAAAACACCCTAATTTTCAATCAAAAATTCACCCGTCAAAATATCAGCTTTTTTCAAAAAGTTGGTGTGGTTTCTGTTCGTTAGAATCTCTACTTTCCGATGGTAAAAAAAAAAATATGTTACTATGGTAAATCTTCTCAGAAAATGCAAAAATTAAAAAAAAACTTGAATTCGAAAAAATTTTTTTAATTATTATAAATAATTTTGAGCTATTTATTAAAATTTAGACTTTAATTACTCGAAAAACGTTAGATTACATATACCACTAAACGATTCAAAGCTGCTTTTTTTATTGCATACACTTGCTTATCATCTGCCTTATTGCAAAGGATACAAACAGATTCATCCATACTGATAATCTGAAAAGACAAAATCGAATTAATGTCTTCACTATTTAATCGTGAATAAACTCCCATGAAAAAAAAAATATTAAAGAAATCAATGTCAAAATGTATAAATAATATATTATAAATCTATAAAAAAGTATAAAATATATATGAAAATCGGCCAAAAGTTTGTTTTATTAGAAATATATTTACGATATAATATATTTTATATATTTTTTATAGATTTTAAATATATTTTTTATAGATTTTGAAATATATTTTTTTTCATGGGAATCTAAATTTGTTTGTGCAAAATTAAGGAGATGATTATTTTTTTATCTTGTACTAAAATATCATTTAATTTCAATCTTTAGGTTATGTTAAGTTAAGCATACTATTTTTTAAAGAAAATATTACGATTTTTATGGTTGAGTTGATTGATACAGATAAAAATAGAGATAGTATTTACCTTCCTATGCAGATTCGAAAAGTTTTATTGTTTTTTTAAGTAAACTTGTCACAATTATCTTCAAGAAACTCAGCGTGCACGTGTATTTTTATAAACGATGTTGTATACTGTACTGTATTTCGAATACTGGTTAGGCTAGCGGTTGTAACAGCTGCTACGAAATATATAGTATATAATAGTAGGTATGTATGTAGTAAGACCCAGACCCGCCTAGCCCCTTCCCCACTTCTCCACGAAATACCTTTTGATGGGCTACAATTTTTCGTAGGTCACTCAGGTATATCTACTCAGGTATATATATAATTTATCTCAAAATAGTTATAAATAAGCATCTACGCATATAATTTAAAGAAAATTAGACAACTTTCTCCAAATATTGTAGATGTCTTATTAAATATTAATTTCATTAACTTATTTGTTTGTTAATTATAGTAGTATATTTTTATTTGCAATTTTTTTGTTATCAAAGTCACATGTAATCTAACGTTTTTCGAGTAATTAAAGTCTAAATTTTAATAAATAGCTCAAAATTATTTATAATAATTAAAAAAAATTTTTCGAATTCAAGTTTTTTTTGAATTTTTGCATTTTCTGAGAAGATTTACCATAGTAACATATTTTTTTTTTTTACCATCGGAAAGTAGAGATTCCAACGAACAGAAACCACACCAACTTTTTGAAAAAAGCTGATATTTTGACGGGTGAATTTTCGATTGAAAATTAGGGTGTTTTTTCGATATTAATTCAAAATAAGGTGAAAAAATAAATATTTTAAATTAAATAAATTACAGCGTATTTGGGACATAAAAAGGTAAGTTTTCACAAAATTTCGTTAAAAAAAAAATTTTTTTGTAAAAGATAAAAATAAAAAACCAAAAACTTGGTTTTTTGAATTTTTCACATAAATTTTGAGGTTATGTGAAAAAAGTGTAAATACAAAAGTTTTAGATCTTTTTATTATCTACAACTTTTCCATTTGACTTTTTTCGATAGAACTTTTAGTTTTGCCGGAAATCGAGAAAAACCGTTTTTTACCCTTAAAAACTCACCCCCATCCCCTTCCCAACCTCAGATCGCCCGTAAATTATTTTCCTTTCATTTTTATCATATTTCCCTCCTTTTCTAATGGGTTTCATTCTATTATAATTTTTTTTCACTTTTCATTATTTTTAAAGGCTTCTACCCTGGTCTAAAACGTAAAGAACTCTTTTTAGTAATTCAAAATAAATACTCTAGCATTATTACGCAATTAACTTCTTAATTCAGATGAGAATAAGGAACAGATTTGTATCTCCGCATTATTTGTTAGAAAATGCCTAAAATCTTACACGTACGCGTGTCGGGAATCGCCGTAACTATTCGGGTAACTTCGTATTCTCCGCGAGCGCGAGCATTATGAATGACCGCGCCGCCGTACTGGGTATGACGAGAGACCCGCGTAGGTCCGTACCGTCATACGATTTAGTTCGGCGTTTTACTCGATAATACAATAAAATTGTACTTATCGGGTACGGCCGGGTTTCTGCTATACATATCCAGTCTGCGTACTGGTAAGCTCATACTGGGTATTTATACCTGTACCAGTATATAGTACGTATCATCCCTAGTATCTTATAAAGAGACTAGTATTCGTCACACACGCACAAACTCCGATTACATAACATTTTAAACAAAATACAACAGTAGGCACAACAGCAGCAACATACAACAGTACAACGATTTTGCCATCACCGTTATCTGTTTGATTCCGTTCGTAATTTTTTATTTAATTATCGTTATCACTTACTGAAAATGAAGTAACTTTTGACTCAATAAGTACTAGAATTAATTTACTTCCCTGTATACCACGGTCCGCAAAAGCAGAAGTCCACCGTTACCAACCAGCGTCAGTATTTACATCACCCAGTTTTTCTCGATATTCTGTTTATCTACAATGCCTTATTATTGCAACTGCACCTCGCTTCCAGATGTATTCGAATTTCAAACCACGATTAACAGAGGCCGATCTGCTTTGTGTCCGTATGAATGAAAAATCTGAAAATAAATTGAAAAACGACAGAAAGCGAAGGTAGTTATCCCACTTCTGTTGTCGGAGAAACATTATTTCTGTTGACATCGTCATTAGTGGTTAAGAATTTAGTGGGCATCGTCAGGGTTAAAGGGGATAAAGATAGGTAACCGTATTAAACACATCCCGAAATGTTATGATTAAATTAGTGAAAATTTGATTATAATATTAGGTTTAAGAATTTTTATTCTCAATAAAAAATACAAATTTACTTACTTGAGAACAACAGGTTAACTTAAACAATAGTTGCAATTCGTCGTTACTTTACTACCCATCTAATGTATTCATGTTGGTGACTTATTATTCGTAATTACAAATTGTGCTAATTTAGTTTTGAATACATTAAATGAGTGTACGTTTTTTATGTGTGAGGGTATTCTACTATTATACAGTTGTGCCCCTTCAAACTTCACACCTCAACACACACGTCAACTTACAGCATTCATGATTGTAATGATTGTAATGATTGTTTATTTCTGCAAATAGATCTTTTTAAAGACACTTTTACAAGTCATGTTATTTTTTTAATATCTAGTTGGCATCGGCATTTCCTAACTGACGACCTCTGAGAAGAAATGCCGAAACAAACTCAGAGAATCATGGTCTCTTTTAAAGTCCAAACATTTGTGTTTATAGTATGTGAACCTGACTATGTAGGGTAAAGTCTGAGATGGCCTTTTGAAGAAAGCATCAGTGCAGTTTTGAGTTGACCTGTCCATACTGACAGCACGCATACGTCAGCCATCGTGTAGCTCAACCAACATTGAGGGAGCTCAACGACCCGACGCACGTCAATGCAAGATCAGTAGGACATTTGTGTAGGTCAATTTAAAATCCCAAAGCCGCCAGACATTAAAAGTGGCTACTTCCCATTTGGTAAACTTCCCATCTGGTAAACCTCAAATTATACCTACTAAAAAGTTGCGTTTGGTAAACATTTCGTTATTTCATACATTTATTCCCATTTGGTTAGTATTTTTATTTTGTATGGTACAGTCAATGTCAAATTAATATTGAAATTAGATCAGTGACTTATATGTAAGAACAGAGCTAAAGTTGGGGTTTAGGACTTCCGATATCATACAGCAACTTTTTTAAAGTGGGCAATTTTGATTTGAATTAAGGAACATTATTGTTTAATTATGTTGTTACCATTAACTTTGTTAAAAATAATTGTTTAAAAACATTGATTTTTCAATTTGTAGTCAATTTTTTATGTTATTTCTTTATGTTATTGTTTATTTTTAAAGTTGATTTTGTATGTTGATGTCTTGTGTGATGAAAAATTGAAAGAACTGATAAATCTTGTCATTGAAGTGTTATTTTTCTTGATTTTTTAACAAATTATCAAAAGTTGCTTGTACTTATCACTTTTTTCTTTTTATTGATTTTGAACTGTGTAGTGTAGTCTATTTTTTATGTTATTATACCAAATCTGTGATTATTGTTATTTTTTATTTTTGTCGGTTTTACAGGTAGTTGTCTTGTATTATAAAAAATTGAAAGAACTGATAAAACTTGTCATTGAAGTAGTCAAATCAAACTGTGATTTTTCGTATTTTAACAAATTTTTAAGAATTGCTTGTATCACTTTATAATTTCTTGTTTTTTATTGATTTTTAACTTTATAGTATAGTCTTTTTTATGTTATTATACCAAATCTGTGATCTTTGTTTATTATTAAAATTGATTTTGCATGTAGATAATTTGTGTTATAAAAATTGACAGAACTGATAAAACTTGTCATTGAAGATTTCAAATCGAACTGTGATTTTTCTTATATTTTTTAACAAATTATCAAGAATTGTTTGTGTGCCATTTATTATTTCTGTTTTTAAGTTTCAATGTGTATAATATATATACATAATCTGACTATTGTACCTGTTATTAATAATATATGAATGTTAAATTATCAGTTTCGTGTTTTCTTTTTTACTTGACTGTACCCATTTCAACTGAAAGTTTACCAAATGGGAAACAACACTTATAATTACTGAAATGTTTACGAAATGGGATTAAATGTATGAAATATAAAAAGTTTACCAAACGCAACTTTTTAGTAGGTATTATTTGAGGTTTACCAAATGGGAAGTAGCCTTAAAAGTTTATAAGTGTGTTTATCTAGGTACCTACAAAGTGCTCACATTCACATAATTATGTATAAAATTACAATAATGTATATTGAACATAACAATCAAAATAATGTCATTATATAAAATTAATGTAAAAAATAATAATATTTAAAATTGATATATAGAATTCATGTCAAAGATAAAATGAATAATGTCACAAAAAAAAATTGAGATCTATGTATAAAAATCATGTCAAAAATATAAAATATAAAATTATGTCAAAAGAAAAAAAAAATATATAAAAGTTAACCTCAATGTATGAGATTGATATATATAAAATATGTCCAAATTATAATAAATAACATAATAAATGGTTTGATAGCCCGGTTCATTAGAACTATTCAATCCCAAGCAGTTTTATCATCCATGTAATCTTTTAATGTATAGTAGCCTTGAGCACAAAGTTTCTGTTTAATAAAGGATTTAAATCTGCTGAGACTTAATGTTTGTATATGGGTTGGGATTTTATTATACAATCGTATGCATTGACATTTAAACGATTTACTTATCTTCTGGAGCCTAGTTGCAGGAACAATAAATTTATTCTTATTCCTGGTATTAATATTATGGATATCACATCGCTTTTCAAAAAGATTGATGTTCTTGTGAGCATATAATAGATTTTCGTAAATATACTGCGATGGCACAGTCAAGATATCAATCTCTTTAAATTTGTCTCTCAGTGAATATCTGGGACTTAAGCTGTAAATTGATCGAATAGCCCTTTTCTGCAACACAAAAATAGTTTGGATGTCAGCAGCATTCCCCCACAACAGAATGCCGTATGACATCACGCTATGAAAATAGCTAAAGTACACTAAACGAGCTGTTTCTATAACTGTTAAAAGACGTATCTTTTTAACGGCATAAGCTGCAGAACTAAGCCTCTTCGATAATTTCTCTATATGTGGGCCCCACTGAAGCTTAGCATCCAAGGTAATGCCTAGAAAAACTGTGGTATCTACAAGATCCAACTCTTCACCGTTAATAAGTACACTGGTTTTTTACCTGCCTAACGTTAGGCGACTGTGATATCCTTTTTAGCTACTTTTTTCTTTTCACTATGGAAACAGATCAGCTGTCCAGAGTGATCAGAGTCCAGTAGGTTAATAATTTTCTTATGCATTGGTATAATATTGGTGTAAATATTATCTAAACATGTAGCTGAAGTAGCAGTAATTCTAGTAGGCTCCAAAAATAAGTTTCTTAGATTATATGACTGGAAAAGATTGATGATTTTAATGCTGGCACCTGAATTTTCTAATAAATTAACATTGAAGTCACCACATGTGATAATTGATTTATTTGTATTATAACAGGCTTTATGAAGCACTTCATCCATCACCCCCTCAAAACAGTCATACACCCCAGTTGGTGGCCTATATACACTTATTATTATGAACTGTTCTAATTCTACACAGGCTATCTCAATTGTTCGCTCAACAGAGAGGCTCACTATGTCTTTACGCTCTTTGAATTTGAGTTGATTATTTAATAAGATTAAGGAGCCACCACATTCTTTTACCATCGTTAGTTCTAAGCTTTGGGATCTGTTTTATTTTGGTAAATGTTAAATCAGTCTGAATATTTTTGTCAAGCACTTTTCGAATAAAGATGCACGTAGCTTGGTTTCGCTATAAATTTGGCTTGTTGGTGTAAGCCGTGGGTACTGGAAAATCATCTTTACTACTTTATTTTGTAAAATTTGTAACTCATTAATTTTTGTTTTAGCGGTAGTACCCCAGATTTCAATTAGATATTGTAAGTGTGGTTTAACTAACGCATTATATATACTGTAACGCAACTTGTTGGGAATGCATTTAACTTAGGTACGAAGCGAACCGAGTAATGACGATAGTTTTGATTTTATATGGTCTAAATGAATATTCCATGATAGAGAACTATCTAGTCTTAAGCCCAAGTATTTTTCACATGTTTTTTGTTTAAGAGGTATGTTGTTTATTAACAATGCCGAATGGGCGGGCAACATTTAATTTTTTGCCGTCTCACCGCTAATTTTTCGTTTCGCATTAAACGAAAAATTAGCGGTGAGACGGTTTATTGACGGGTTACGTAATAAAAAATTAAGTATTATTTTAGCAGCTCGTAACTATACAACATTAAAGGATGTCATCCGAGCCGCAAAGGATGAAGAGATGTCTTCACCCTCCACCAGCCAGGAGGATTCGATCTACGCAGGAAGTCCCGATAACTCAGGTAGGTCTTATTATACTAAGCGATTTTCAGAACGTAACCCCTTTTTCCGGGGTAATTCTCGCCCTAGGAATTATCAAGGATATAATTTTAGAGGTACTCAAAATTGGTATAACAGTGGACGGTATATTAATAGAGGTCAGCAGAGGCGAGGTAACTACCAAAACCAGAACCGAGGTAGAAGTGATTATAATTATCGGAATAATAGGGGTAACAATGGTTCTCAAAGTGTGGAAAATAACATTCACATAGTAAATCAAGAGGAGAACAATTTTGACCACAATATTGAACAAGGTCAATTAGAATCAGTAGAGTTTTTTCGACCCTAAATTTATTTTAGCATGTAACCTTAATAGTTCGATAGAATGTTTTGTCAACAATTCCAAATATAGTTGGCTCGTGGACACTGGTGCATCGCTATCGGCAGTGAAATCTGAATCCATTAAGCACTGGAATATTCCGATGTTTGATGAATGTATTACAATAAATGGAATTGGAGGTACGGTAAGTACACTAGGTTTTGTTTATCTAACACTAAACTTAAATGGATTGGAATTTGTACACAAATTTTATGTAATAAAGAGCTTGCCTTGCTCAGCATACGGAATAGTTGGTCGCGATTTCTTAGAAAAGTATAAAGCTATTTTAAACTATGAAGACAATACCATAACTTTACAAATATTTGATAAACATGTTACCTTACGGATGAAATCGGCAATGGCAGGAAATAATACATTTATTACTATACCAAAAAGATGCGTTTTTTTTTTTTAAATGGATACCTTTTTTAAGGACGACTGTGTCGTTTTACCAAAACAGTTATGGGAAGGCGTTTTTATAGCTGGAAGTATATGTAAACCCATACAAGGTCTGATTTCTATTCAAGTTTTAAATACGCGAGAAAATGAAATTAAACTTAATTATTTTAGGCCTGATTTAGAAAAATTAAGTGATTATTCCATGTGTAATTTTAATAAGAGCGATCATTTGGATTGCGAAAGGGTTAAGAAAATGTTGTCAAATCTTAATCTAGAACATTTGAATAGCGAGGAACGTAAATCAATTCAAAATATTTGTGCAAAATTTGCAGATATATTTTATTTACCCGGAGACAAATTAACAACCACTAGCCTTTATGAACAAAATATAGCATTAAAACCACACTCGGAACCAGTTTACGTAAAACAATACAGGCTACCATTTTCGCAGCGTTTTGAGATAGAAAAACAGGTTAATAAAATGTTATCTGAAAATATTATAGAACCTACTTGTAGCGAATGGTCAAGTCCTGTGTTATAACACCAAAAAATGGGGATTAGTTATAGATTTCAGGAAGTTAAATGACAAAATAAAAATAATGGATGACCGATTCCCTTTGCCAAATATAACAGATATCCTTGATTCTCTTTCAGGGTCTGTGTATTTTACACAATTAGATCTCTCTCAATCTTATTATCAGCTAAAACTATCACCGGAGAGTAGAAAGTGTACAGCATTTACTACACCCAACGGTCAGTATCAGATGACACGGTTACCAATGGGATTAAAAATTAGTCCAAGTTCCTTTTCAAGGCTAATGACTGTTGCAATGTCTGGCCTAAATTACGAAAAAATGTTTGTTTATTTAGATAATATAATCTGTTTTGGAAGAAATTTAGATGCTCATAACAAAAATTTAATTGATATTTTATTGCGGTTGCGGAAAGTAAACTTGAAACTAAATCCAAGTAAATGCGAGTTTTAAAAAAAAGAAATGTTATTTCTTGGGCATGTCATATCAACTGAAGGCATAAAACCTGACCCAGAAAAGGTTATAGTAGTAAATAATTTTCCCACACCCAAACATGTCGATGAAACAAAACGGTTCGTAGCATTTTCAAATTACTATCGCAAGTTTATTCCCAATTTTGCTCAAAAATCATTAGCACTAAATAAACTTTGCCGGAAAAACGTTCCTTTCATATGGACTTCAGAGTGTCAAAATTCATTTTTAGAAATTAAAAAGTCCTTGATATCCCCTTTACTTCAATATCCTAAATTTGACGAAAATAACACATTTATCTGCAAACGGACGCTTCAGGTTATGCCATAGGTTCTGTATTAAGTAACGGAGATAATAGACCAGTGACCTATGCGAGACGGGGTCTTAACAAGGCGGAACTCCGTTACCCCACTATAGAAAAGGAGTTGCTCGCCATTGTGTGGTCTGTAAAGTATTTTCGCCCTTATCTTTACGGTAGGAGATTCATTATAAGAACGGATCATAAACCATTAATTTACCTCTTTAATATGGTGAACCCATCTAGTAGATTGACAAAATTTCGGCTTCTATTAGAAGAGTACGATTTTAAAGTAGAATATGTTCATGGTCACGATAATGCAGCTGCAGATGCATTATCGCGAATTTCCCTCAGTAGCGAAAATTTAAAAAACATGAATGAAAATATATTATCCGTTTTAACAAGGGCACAGAAAAAGAAAAAAGCGGAATATTTTAATTCGGCAGTGACTGAGACCCCTGACAACGATTGGACTGACCACCCAAGAGTGGTTGAGGTTCTTAAGTCGCCAGAAAATTATAATGAACTAAGGTTTTTTAATGAACATGATTGGGAAGTTTTGAAAGAAAAGGTTACTGAAGAAAGTAAATACTACGCGTACTTAAGACCTTTATCTATTGTTTGTATGAAACCAACTACCCGATCGCATTACTCACGAGCTGATTTTGCAAAGGAGTTGAGTTTATTTTGTAATCAAATAAAAGTCGATTGTTTATATGTTTTAAAAGATGATTATAATAATAATATAATTAAATCGTTAGTGCAAAGTATTAATAAATTGACGGACTGGTCCGGACCTCGTCTTTGCATTTTAAAGGGCATAAAGAGAATAAGTGACAAAGACACACGCAGAGTAATACTTAATGACTATCATATGCTCCCTAGTAGCGGCCATGCCGGTATTAGGCGTATGATTAGTAATATACGTAAACATTATTTCTGGCCTGGCATTGAATGCGACGTAACCAACTTTGTCAAAAAATGTGACAAATGTCAACGTCAGAAGCATTTTAAATATGTCAAAGAGCCGATGGTTCTCACAGATATTGGAAACTCGGCATTCGATAGGGTATTTTTAGATTTAGTGGGCCCATTAGATAAGGATAGTAGTAATTATAAATATATCTTAACGCTTCAATGCGATCTCACGAAGTTCGTGGAAGCGTATCCCCTTACATCAAAAGATACAGTATCAGTGGCAACTTCTTTGGTTAACAATTTCATATTACGTTTCGGTATTCCTCGAGAAATAATTACTGACAAAGGAACAGAGTTCATTTCAGCTACTATGCAAGAAGTGTGTAAATTACTTAATATTACTCATTTAAAGTCAACTTCATATCACCATCAAACAATAGGGTCCCTTGAGAATAGTCATAATAATTTGGTTTCCTATTTACGTATTCAAACTAATAATCAGACGCAAAATTGGAGTTCTTGGCATCCTTTTTGGTGTTTTGCTTTCAATACTACCGTTCATACTTCAACCAGATATACACCATACGAATTAGTGTTTGGCAAATGTTGTAATATACCTAGCAACTTAACAGAGGTTTTAGATCCCCTTTATAATTTCTATGATTACCCATGTGAATTAAAATTTAGATTGCAAAAGTCACAATTGGATGCAAAAAATAATTTAATTAAATTCAAAGAAAACTGTAAATTGTATTATGACTCTTATGTTAATCCTATTAAGTATAAGCAAGGTGACAGGATTTTATTAAAAAATGACGGTCGTAGTAATAAGTTGGATCCATTATATGTGGGACCGTTTTATGTAGTTAGGGATGAAAGTCCAAATGTGATTATTTTAGTTAAGAATAAGGAAATATCTGTTCATAAAAACAGAACAAAAATGTATTTTGAATAATATTCTACTCTCGTATATTCTAATGTATTTGACGGTTAATTTTTTATTTTTTTATTTTTGTATTTCGATATTTACGTTCAGATTTTAAAATTCTAGTTATTATAATGATGTGTATTCCAAAATTATAAAAAAAAAATGTACAAAAAAAAAAGGGGGCTTTCCTTTTCTTTTTTTTTCTTTTTTTTGGCAGGGCGTGTAGTGTGAGCCCATTGTAATACTTACATTGTGTGTAATACTTACATTGTATGCTATCTACTGTCAGTAATAAAATGTATCTCAACTGAGTAATACGTTTCTTTACTCCTCAACACCGTTCATCCCTACACAGCGTTTAGGCACGAATATAAAGAAATACTTGATGAAGAAGAAGATAATGATGAAGAAGAAGTGAGAATAGAATTAAATACGTCTAATGAGAAAAATAAAATAAAGGAAGATAAATGTGAAATATTAAAAGCCACCAAAAATTATGAAAGACCAAGAAGATCACTTGAAAGAATTAATGAACCAGAAGAAGATAGAGATAGAGGTCAACTATACACCGTGAAATTATATAGGTTTATGGATCGAAAATTTTGGACTCTATATCAATAATGGAATCTATTTATGTAAATTTTAAATAAAATAAAGATATTTTTTTTTATAAAAAATGTGACAGACGAACAAAAAACTAGAACGAACCTAGGATATATGGTAACGCCACAAAATTTAACGTACTACGATTACTACGATCGATATCATTCAATGTTACTCACACACACAAACAACTAAGCAGTAAACCATGCCGACAAACAAAGCCGACAGAAATCATAAAAGCCGCCCGCGCCGCGCTCGCTGCCGCCAACTTACCTACTCGTGTCATGTTGCCGCCAAGCCGCAAGGCCGCACTATTATTACCTACCTAAAACTGCGCGGCGAGAGCGCGGCAACATTGCGCCCGGTCGCCATTTCTCCAGTTCTGCTGCAACTCGCGCGCGATAAGGTTGCATTGTTTACGTTTTACGTTGCCACGCGAAAATGAGTCGTCAGTACGAATATTCGAATGCGGAGTACTTAGCAATGGTTCAGCTGTACGCTGTTGCCAACTACAATTTAGAAGAGGCCAGGCGGTTGTATTCCCGGCCGGAACATTTAAATGCGCTGCGGCTACGAGGGATTGAAAGTCCTCAAGTGCCTTCACCACATACCATCTTGTCTGCAACTCAGCGCCTTCTCGACCATGGGCAATTCCGTGTACCAGCTCACGCGCAAGGTCGAGGTCGCCTGAATAACTCGCCGGGGATCGAAGACGCTCTTCTGGAGTACTTCGAGCGGGATCCGCGGCGAAGCACAAGAATGGCGGCACAAGAATTTAATGTTAGCCAATACTTCGTATGGAAAACATTAAATACTAATAACTTGCATCCATATCATTTCCGTCGAGCTCACGTCATCAACAACGACGATGCACCGGCAAGAGTTGCCCTTTGTCATTGGTTGCTAAATAATAGTAACGCTTCCATACTTTGGACAGATGAGTCATTGTTTACTCGAGTGGGACTGTACAATGTACACAATGAACATTACTGGGCTCTTATGAACCCACACTTAATACGGGAAGATCATCACCAAGTTCGATTTAGTGTAAATGTGTGGGCCGGTATTATAAACGACCAATTAATAGGGCCTGTTTTCATTGAAGGCCATCTAACGGGCAGCTCGTATTTAGACATGTTACAAACGGTAATATCGGAGCTGTTAGATGATATCCCTGTAGCGTACTTAGCAGGGATGTACTATCAGCATGATGGCTGCCCCGCCCATTATTCAAGTGTAGTGCGTGCCTACCTAAACACTCAGTTCGGTGATCGGTGGATAGGCCGCGGCGGTCCCGTGGCTTGGCCGGCTAGGAGCCCGGATTTAACGCCTTTGGACTTTTTCTTGTGGTCGGAAATCAAAAGACTTGTTTATACCCGTGAACATGAAAATCGTGACGAGTTACGCAGTGCGATAGTGGACGCCTTTGATAGAGTGAAAAGTGACAGAGACACGTTAAGAAAGCTAAAAGACAATAGTATAAAACGGGCACGTTTGTGTATTGAACGCGGCGGACTCCATTTCGAGCAGTTGCTTCGGTACAGAGAAGTGTGAATAAACTTTTTGCAGGTAACTTGTATGTAAAGTTGATTATTTTGTAAATAGCTCCAATTTTTTAAATACGCCTGAAATACCTACCCAACCTCTTGACTGTTTCAGCTATCTGTTTTTAATTATTGATACAGTAAATACCTAAAGTTATTTATTGAAAAGTTATGTTCATGTAAAGTATTTCTGGCGGTCCTAAGCCCGTGGAAAGTATGAAGGAGAAATTGGAGTACAATTTACGTTATTCCGTGAAAATGTTGCCGCAATGATTGGTGCAGCGGCTGTACAAGCGACTGCTGCGCAAGACGTCGCGAGTTCGATCCTCGCACGGAATTGTATGATCTGCAGGTAATTGTTCTGTGTGTGTGTTAACTCTCTGCTTGGGGAAAAGTTTAAAAAAGAAAGGTTTTTTTAAAGCTATGGTAATACCTAGGTACCTACTTAATTTTTAATCCCTTTTATCTAATTGGAATGTAGGTTTTACGTTCGTATCTCGTATCAGCTGATTCGCTAAGCGCCAATCTTGTCGTATTTCAATTTATACCTAGATAGGTAAGTTACGTAGATAGGTGTAAGTAGATACCTACCATCAATTTCGTCGCCATCTGCATCGTATTGCGAAATAAAATTTATTTCAATAATAAAATGACATCAATAAAGTATTGACCTACTAGCTTTTAAATAACGCGTAAGTACTTATTAGGACTTTTCGCTCAGACAGACGTTTAGTACCAGCTGGCTGGCGTTCGGGTCATTGCCCCGCCGCCGCGCGTCTTTGATAAGTAGCGAGTTGGCGACTGCGGCCGATGTTGAATGAATTATTGGTGCACTACTACTAGCAAACTCGATCAAGTGAAAATATTCTTTTCACTAGTTAAATATCGGCGGACAGGATTTCTATTAAAAAATATTTATTTATTAAAATACAAGTTTATTACAGTAATTGTTCTACCAGACTGTTTGATTTACATTCAAATATCAATAGCTAACTTATTGCTAATTATGCATAATCGATTACACGCGCATCGCTCATCCGGTGCGTGGTCATCAATTGTTAGGTTGACGCAGGTCGCCTGATTGCTTAACTCCTCCCTCCTTTAGCTGGAAGCGCGTCCCGCAGCTTCCCGCAGCGTCCTCGCTGCAACTGTTCTCCGGACTCCTTTTTAAGTTCATCCACTGGTAGATTTTCCAAACGGCTACTCCCACAAAAATGATGTACAGGACAATCGTTGTCCAACTTGGAGTGGCCATTAAAGTTTGCCAATCAATCTCGTTGTCGTCTTGAATTTCTTGTGCTCGGTCCATCAACTCGTGGATGCTGTCTAATGCAATGTCTTCGAGCTGCAAGTTGTAGTGGATGTTATCTTCTGGGATGGGCTTTGTATTCGGTAGAGGGATGATCTCGTCTATTGTCATAACGTTTGTGTTTGTCTTCAAGGTATTGTTCAGTATGCCCAACTGGCAGTCACTAGTAATACTGGCTATATGGATTCCAGATAATCTCTTATACTCTGTTTTAGAGCCGCATCGAGATCTCAAGATTTGTTCTTGATTAAGTATTATCAGCCATTTATTTTCTTGGAGCTTCTGTATCTTCCCTTGTTTGAGATTCATTCGCGCTCGAGTACAGTTTGGTGTTTGATGCTTTATTAGTGATATTATGCAGTCTTCAGATGAATCCAGGGGTTGGGTGTTAAGAGACTCGCAGAGGTTGGTATCTTGCGTAATAGTCTTGCAGCTTCCGTCAAGGTAAGAGTACTCCTCGCTTCCCAGTGCTAGGAATTTGGACTTGGGAATTATAGTTAGGTTTTGTTTATCAGGGATGGAGTATATATGGAGAAGGTCATATTGGTTTGAGTCAATTGAAGGGATATCTAATACAAATGTTAGTGTGTGTTCTGTACTGTAAGCTTTTACGCTAATGGATTTTTCTATGATATGTATATTTCTAATACTAATTTGATCTACTGGTCGAAATTGATTAATCTTTTGTATATTTTGCAGTTCGTTCAATAAACTATAAGGAGGAATTATACTAGGATGCATTACGCTTAATTGGGCGAACGTCATAGCGTCTTCTAAAACTATTAGCTTATCTAGGAGGATCTGTAAACTAAAATCTATTTGAATGTATAAATCCAGGAAGTGTATACGGTCTGTAGTTAAATTATTTCTAATAGTAGCATTTTTCAAAACGTCAGCTAATTTTTTCTGATTTTCACTGAGAATATTAACTTGTTTACTAAATTCATCTATAGTATTTTTAGCTAAAAATAAAGATTGCTTTTCCGAGTTTTGCATTTTACTAACTGAACTATGTATTGCTGCAATTTCCTTTTCTAATCTAACAGCATCATCATAATCTAGATTTCCTGTAATTGCTTTTATAACAGATCCTAACCCATTTATTATACCACGCCTAACTCTAATATGAGGCGCAATAAACATAATTTTCTTACTTATTAAGTTAATACTAAGCTCTATCTGATCTTTATACGTCTTATATGTATCTCTAGTTCCTAAAATACTAGCCTCGGTGGTCTTTGTGCTAGAAAACAATGCTATTAATTTTATGGTAGTTTCGTGTAAATAGGAAACGTTATAAACACAAGCTAAACTAAAAGTGTCGACCTGTTTGAGAACCTGTCCTTCTTTCAGTAGAAGTATTCCATTGTCGTTATTGACTGGGCTTAAAGTCAAGTTGGCGGTTGCGTAGAGCACGCAGGCTCCTGCGATGAGGGTCCTGGAACAAGATGTGGTCGTCGTAGAAGCTTGTAATGTACCCTAATAGATTTAGAATTTGGATGATTCCCTATTATCTCTGCTATATTATTAGGATGTAGATGTATAATTTTGTACGGACCTTTAAAAACCGGCTTCGTCTTATCGTTGCGCGCAGTTTTTGCCACCTGCTTGTACACCATTTCACCTACCTTGAATGTTATTTCTTCTGCTGCCTGATTCCGCTTTTCTATTACCTGTTCCTTGTTCTTTGACATATGCGCTGCCAAGCACTCCTGCACAGCTTCGGCGTTTTGACGATGTTTAAGTACGTAATCTTGATAAAATTCCTTGGGATAAAATAACTCTAAGGGATTTCTAGAAGCTGTATGACCAAACAAGAGTTCTCGAGGCGTGTAGCCTGTGGCAGAGTGTATGGAATTATTGTATGCTATGATTGCGTACTTCATTATTAATTGGATTGGGTCTTCTTTATTCGTCATCCTCTGTATTCGTACTATCTCGCCTATAGTTGAGTGGAAACGTTCTACAGGAGAGTTAGAATTTGGGTTATACGGTGTTGTAAAATGTATGTTTATGTCATGTGATGCGCATATTTCCTTTATGACGTCATTTTCGAACTTGCTGTCAGAGTCAGTTGTTATTTTTAAAGGTAGGCCTATGACTGAAAATACACTTATTAATGCTTCAGCAATGTGTATACTACTGGATGCATTTAGTGGAACGGCTTGAGCAAATTTTGAAAAATTATCTATTATGGTTAGGAATGTCGCTCCGCCAGTAGAGTACAGATCCATGAATAAGTGTTCGAGAGGCTTTGTAGGAGTTGGTGTAAGAGATAACGAAGGTTTAAGTGGATTCCTCTCATATTTAGCTTTTAAGCAAATGTCACATTGGTTTACGTATTTTTGGACTGAAAGAAGCATATTAGGCCAATGGTAATTTCTATGGAGTTGTTTATAAGTTTCTTGGATTCCGCGGTGCATTGTTTTACCCTCGTGCGTTTTCTTAATTAACTCCTGTTGCTCTGTTTTGTTTTCTACGAGTGTAACGCGAGAATTACATCTTATTAATTTTGGACCTCTATCATTAAAAATAGTCGTATAAACTCTGGAAAAATCTAGGTACAATTGTTCTTCGTAAAAATAACAATGAAATATCCGATCTGCTATTGTGTGCTCTTTAAGAAATTTAATGATTTCAGCCTCTGTATTATTTATCGGGATAAAGACATCCTTGATCACAATTCGAGAGTTAGTTGACCTATTCTCTACTCTGTACGTTGAACCTGGTGTGTATCTAATGTGAAACTGTTTCAACTGTCTGTCTATGGCGTCGGATAAGATTGGGATACCCTTATTGTCGTTGTCAGGTTGTGTATGGTTTGTCGATATAAGTTGATCGGGGTTAGTTGTAGTTTCGCTCATTTGGTCTGTGTTAGTCTTGTTAGTGCAAGATTGTAAGTCACTGTTGATTTCTATATCTGGTTGGGCATTGTCATCACTATTTGGGTTATTATTGTTCTGTGTCCTATTCTCTGCCTCTCGGCGTGCATTATCAAAAATTCGGTTTATAATTTCGTCATCGTTATTATCGTCTAGATTAACGGCCAATGAATCTATACTGTTATGAAATATTTTAACTCTAGACAACGCGTCTGCGTTGGTGTTTTGCCTGCCCCTTTTATAAACAACTTTGTAATCGTACTCAGCTAACTTTAATCTCCATCGCGTTAATTTTGAATTAGGGTCTTTTAAGGACATTAACCACGTCAAAGGTCTATGGTCGGTGTATATTATAAATTTGCGACCGTATAAATAAGGTCGAAAGTATTTAATGGCCCATACTATTGCTAGTAATTCCTTTTCTATAGTCGAGTAACGTGTCTCAGTATCTGACAAGGTCCTGGATGCGTAAGCGACCGGTTTATCAGAGCCTACATTGCCTTGTGATAAGACAGCGCCTAGAGCAATATCAGATGCATCTGTTGTCAATATGAAAGTCTGGTCAAAATCTGGGTATTGAAGAATTGGAGCATTTGTTATAATCTGTTTGCATTTGTTTACTGCTTCTATAAATTCATCTGTATGAATTACCTTAGCGTTCTTCTTAAGGCAAGATGTTAGTGGCTTGGTTAATTTTGCAAAGTCTTTTATGAATTTGCGATAGTAGCCTACTAAACCCAGGAATGACTTAATATCCTTCTGAGTAGATGGTAAGGGGAAATCTAAAACTGCCTTGATCTTATCTTTATTCGGTTTAAGTCCTTGGTCGGTCAGTTCATGTCCTAAGAAGTTAACCTGCTTTTGTAAAAACTCAGATTTATTTAACTGTATTTTAAGGTTGTGCGTTTTGAACCTATCGAATACTTGTTTTAGTTTTTCTATGTGCTCTTGTAATGACGTAGCGACAATTATGACGTCATCAAGATACGTGAATACGTTGTCTATTCCTCTTAAAATATGGTCCATTAAACGTTGAAATGTGCTAGGGGCGTTCTTTAAGCCAAAAGGCATCCTTAAAAATTCATAATGGCCTCGTTCTGTAGTGAATGCAGTCTTCTCAATATCATTGGGGTGCATTTCTAATTGATGGTAGCCACTAGCCAAATCAAGAGTAGTAAAATATTGGGCGCGTCCTAGACGGTCTAATATGTCATGGATGTTAGGTAGGGGGTATTTGTCCTCTATTATTCTGTCGTTAAGTCGTCGATAGTCAATCACAAGTCTCCATTTAACCTTTCCCGAAGCGTCTGGTTTCTTTGGGACTATGTGAACGGGGCACGACCATGGTGATATACTTTCCCTAATGATTCCCTGTTTTAAAAGATCGTTTACTTGGTTTTGTATTTCCTTGCGTTGTTGTGGGGCTTGTCTGTAACTTCTTACGAAGATAGGAGTATCGTCTGTCAGTCTTAGTTCGTGTTTCACTGTGTGTGTGAAAGACAATGGGATGTTATCAGAGTGGAAAATGTCTCTGTAATTAAAACATAGCTTGGTGATTTCACGCTTCTCTTCCTCGTTCATGTGGTCTGTTTGTATTTTCTTAAGGTTTTGTCTAAGCTCACTGTCAATGTTTTTATTATCTTGTATATCTAATTTATTTAGTTTAACTGTATTCATGTCAAGTCTCAAGTTTGGTGGTAATGGTTCAAGTCTTAAGGGTCGATTGTTCATTATGATTTTCTTATCATCCGTAGAGTTAATGACAGTTGTCTTAAATGTCCCATTTTTAATTGTAACTACAGCGGCTGGTGACTTAAGTCCCTTAGACCAACAATAGTCATCGCAAATGTATTGTCCGTCAGCGTAATTTGTCTTGATGACAATTAGTTTCTCACATCTTGGTTCAATCCTAATTTTCTTAACCGGGTAGTCTAAATAAATAGGTATCTCAAAACCGGGGGATTTGAGAATCCTATTTTGTAAGTCTATACTACAGTCTAATTCTTTTAACAAATCCATGCCTATAACTCCTTTATATTTTGAGTCTAAGTCGAATAGTAAAAACTTATGAAATTTGTCCGTATTAAACTGTGGAGGCAAAGGCAAAAACGCTATATGTTCATGCTTAGTTATACCGTGCGCAGTTCTAACCTGGAACGGTTCGTACTCGACATATTGTTCAAAAATAGTATCTCTTATAATAGTAGGTGATATCAAACAGTTTGTAGCGCCCGTATCTAGTAAAAATTTACCTTTGTACTCTGGAAGTTCGATATACGGCAGATTGTCTTTGCCATGATTGTTTAACTCTACTGTATTACTTAGCTGTGATCCTCTGGTTCCATGACCCGGGAAAAATCCTGAGAGTAGGGTTCATCGATGGGCATCTCCTGATAAATATCGTTTTGTTCACTATACTGTAAATTATAGCACTCACCATGTTCGTAGTGTGCGTCATCATTGTCCTGATACTGATCTTGTTCGTTTGAGGTGTAGAATAGTTCTTCAAACTGAGGTTTTTGCGGTTTATCTACGGACCTCATAGTAACGTCGGATACCTTTTGTGGCGTGTTTACTTGTTGGTGCGGCATGTTTGGCTGTTGTCTAAAATTAGATGAATTCCTGAAATTACCGGACCCACTGGGCCTAACATTACCTGATGGTTTATTCTTCCATGGAACCATGGGTTGCACCCACTGTTGTCTCTGATCTGGAGACCAGTTATTACGTTGGTTTATAAAATTAGGATTTACTGACCTTTGTTGAAATGGTGTGGTGTTAAATCTAAACGGCTGATTAACCTGTGGTTGAGGTGTAGACAAACTAGGCTTAGGTATTTCTTTTGGTTTGGATTGCATTAAAGGTATATTAAAATTGTTACTAAATTTATTATATGCTAATCGTGCTTCTTCCTGCCTAGCATTTATTATAGCAATTTCTAAGGTTGCTGGATTAGAAATACGTACACCGACAGATACATGGAACTCTAAATGATTGACATACTGATCTATAACCATCTTTTCGTAGTAGGACTTATCGCTATGCTTACCTACTGACTGTAACGTATCTAGAATATCCCTAAGACGTTTACCAAACGTTTCCGCATCTTCGTTTCTATTTCGGCGAATACGCGTAAGTTCCTGCATTACCTGTATTTCGTTTCGCGGTTCTCCTAGCCTCCGTGTTAACGCGGTCTTAATGGCCTGCCAGGAGTCGAGTGATTCCTCGTAAGCTATAGCGTCGATCGCAGTACCGCTCAGCCTACTTTTAATAAGGCAAATAAGTGCTTGGTGATTCCTGACTGGTGGATCTAATAATAACATAATATTTTCCACTTCCCTAATGAAAAAGTTAAGTGTTTTTGGGTTACCATCATATTTGGGCATAAGGTCCCTAATAAACTTCAAGTTAGTCGTATCTGTGCTACTCATTGCCATGGTTAATAATTTTACTATAACGAATACTACTGTCTACCTCTAAGCGATAGCGTTATAATATAAAATGATACTTAAAACGTGATATCTATCTCACTGTTTACCATGTAAAATATAATACGCGTAAATGATTACAATAATAACTAATTGAATTCCTCACTCAGTGTAACTGCTTACCGTGCAATTCGATTGTTATACGGTGCGACCTTAATAAAATTAAATCAATGTCTATCGCGATTATAGCATACAGACAAAACACATTGAATATTTAAAATACATAAATGTTATACGACAGGAAATATAGCACAGGATACTGGGCAAGCGATTCGTACTTACCACAGGAACCTCTGCATCTCCAGCCGGGCCTTGTAGAACAGCAGGACTCCCAATTCTCCGGAACTCCCGCAGGCTGCCACCGATGTAGGTTCTTCTATTCGGGATCGCGAAAATAACGATAGATACCGTTCACTCTATTCGGAGAGGTTTATTCGATATTCGAGTGTCGCGATCCTACCGACTGCGCCAGTTAAATATCGGCGGACAGGATTTCTATTAAAAAATATTTATTTATTAAAATACAAGTTTATTACAGTAATTGTTCTACCAGACTGTTTGATTTACATTCAAATATCAATAGCTAACTTATTGCTAATTATGCATAATCGATTACACGCGCATCGCTCATCCGGTGCGTGGTCATCAATTGTTAGGTTGACGCAGGTCGCCTGATTGCTTAACTCACTTGCCAACTTTTTTATTATGAACAGTAGAGTTAATCTAAGACTTTTTTTTGTTCTACTAATTATCATAAGTTTCCCACCTTTCGGTTCCACAACGACTACAATTTCACGGTGTATAGAAAAAGGAAGACAACTGCTTAATGGAAAAACTTAGTAGAACCCTCTAAAAGAGGAACAGGAAGACCTCGCCTAATTCGTACTGGTCAGGCGGGTAGACCGCGAAAATAATATCATACAGCGAAAGAGGATAATACTACAGGTAGTGAAAATGAATCAGATGAATCGAATGAACAGATAAGTGCAGGGATAGCAATAATAGAACAAATGACATGGAAAGATATAGAAAAGAGAAGCGATTTGGATTTGTGGAAATCTGCGCTAGAAAATGAGTATCTATCTCAGATAAAAAACAAAACCTGGGAAATAGTACCACGACCAAAACAGCGCAAAGTTATTGGTAGTCGATTCGTGTTTAGTACCAAAAGTACTGGCAAGAAAGTACGCCTTGTTGCAAAAGGATGTTCCCAACATCCAGGGGAGGATTTTCATGAGACGTCTTCGCCTGTTGTAAGATCGTCATCCATAAGACTTATAGCTGCTCTGTCGGCTGAATTAGGACTAGAAATCCATCAAATGGACGTAGTAACGGCTTACCTGAATGGTTCACTAGATGAAGAAGTTTATATGGAAATTCCAGATCAATTAAATGATGTTCTAAAGAAAGTAATAGCAAAGGAAAACATTGGTTCACAGAAGAATGTAATAACGGACAAGGATATGCTAGAGACAGCTAAACGCTGGCATGAAACTCTTGATGAATGTGTGGACAGTGTGTGTTTATTGAAAAAATCTTTATATGGCTTACGACAATCAGGGTTGCAGTGGTATAAAAGGTTAGCGAGAATGTTGAATGATATTGGTTTTGAATCATTGCCACAGGAACCTTGTGTTTTTATTGCGCGAAAGGGTGAACAACTAATGTTGATAGGTATATATGTCGATGATATGATTCTAGCTACACATGATAATGTATGGATGGAAAGTGTAAAGGAACAGTTAGAAAGTGCATTTGAAATGAAAGATATGGGGAAAATATCTACTTGTTTAGGAATTGAATTTAGTCGTGATGATGAAGATAGAGTGTACTTAAGTCAAAAATCATATATTGATAAAGTGTTAGAACAGTTTGGTATGAGTGAGTGTAAACCTACTATCACGCCTATAGACGTGAAGGTAAAATTAGACAAGCCTGAATCTATTAAAAATGATGTAATGGAACAATATCCGTATCAGAGTTTGATTGGCGCCTTAATGCACTTAGCGGTGTCAACCAGACCAGATATCGCGTATGCAGTTAATTATTTAAGTCAATTCAATACCAATTATGACATTGAACATTGGAAAGCAGCTAAACGTGTGCTAAGATATTTGCGAGGTACATCTGATAACGGACTAGTATATGAAAGAAAAGGTTTGCCTCTTTTTGGTGTGGTTGACGCAGACTGGGCAGGGAATGCGGTAGATCGTAGGTCCTATTCCGGTTTTGCATTTATTTTGGCAGGTGCTCCAGTCAGCTGGGAAGCTCGAAAGCAACGGACCATTGCTTTATCCAGTACCGAAGCCGAATACATGGCTATATCTGAATGTACTAAAGAGGCCATGTATTTGCGTGATGTGTTGAATAGCGTTGAGGTTAAGAGTGAGTGTGTGATACTATTCAACGATAACCAGGGTGCGATTAAACTTGCTCAAAGTAAGAACTACCATCCACGTACAAAACACATCGACGTACGGCACCACTTTATTCGCGATAAGTGCGAACAAGGTGTAATTGATCTTAAATATTTATGTACTGATCGAATCGGACAAAACATAATGAATGTCTGCATAATTTAGGAATGATGGATGAATGTATGTAACTTCTAGGATTTTGCTCACGACTTCGAGGGGAGGTGTTAAGATAAATATTACGAACACGTGAACGGTGCCATCTAGCGATGTTTCTATTTAGTTTTGTTGTTGCGTCGCGCCGCTGGCTCGGGTTGCATTGTGTCAATAACGCTATGATAATAAATTAGATAAATGCTATAAAAGTCTTTAATATTCCCATACCCTTTAAAGAGTTTTGGGGGCACTATTGTGTTTAAGTTTGTTATTTGCTAATACATTTACTAAGTTCCAAATTCTTTTAGGCTTATTTATACAATTGTTGAATTTTTTATAGTAATATGAATCTTTTGTGTATTGGATTTGTGTGAATACTTGTCTTCTTTTTGTGATAAATTTGAATTCAAGGTTGTTGTCGTCTGGGTTTTCTTTTAGTTTGATCCATAACTCGTTCCTTTGGTTGATGCTGTTTATTATGTCTCTGTTTATCCAGTCATTTAAAGGTGGATTTATAATTTTTGTCTTGATTGTTTTACTTTTATCTATTATCAGTTTTATTTTATCTTCTAATAAGTAGTAGTCATCTCTTAATTCTTCAAAGTTAATTGGTTTGAGTAAATATTGCAGTTTTGTATAGTCTATCGCTTCGTATTGGGTTCGTGTTTTCCGGGGAGGTTTTAATTTCTTGAGTTCAACAAAGATCTGCTTATGGTCGGACAATGATGAATCAATTATTGTCATATGAAAATAATCATTTTTGTGGCTAGAGACATGGTCGAGGATAGATTTTCTTGTTTTTGATTCTCTTGTGCAATATTATTTTGGTTATTTTATTTATAAGTGTGTGACCGGCTTCCTTTATGAGTTGGTTATATTGTCGTGTTGGTCTGTCTTTAGTCAATAGATCAATATTAAAGTCCCCGAAGACTATAGCTCTTTTTCTTCGTTGTCATAGTTTTGTAGAAAGTCTTTTAAATTTTTGTCACCGGGGTTATATACTACACCCACTTCAAGGGCGTATCTCTCTAAGCGTATCCATAAATAATTATTCACTCCTGTATAATCGGACATAGATAAGCTGTGTTTTAAATCAATTTGGACGTACGCTGAGACTCCGCCACCCCTCGAGTCTGTCCTGTAGCTGTAGTACTAGTGTGAGTAGTTATTTATTTGTAATTGCATGGCTTGAGATTCATTGCTAATCCAGGTTTCTGTTAATAGAATAAGATGTATTGTGCCAGGTAGGGCTTGCAAAATGCACTTAAGCTCGTCAAGTTTTCCTTTTTTACATATGCTGCGGGCATTTAGATAAAAGAATCTGAGGCGTGATTTGTTGAATTTAATATCTTGGTAGTTGTTGAGAACTTGGTAGGTGTTGCTATTGAAATCCACAGGTTTGGTTTTCGTAGTTAGTTTTTTGATGAGGTTTTAATAATAGTCGGGGTCTCTCCTTCGTTTTGACGGCGTATAAGTTCATCTTTAAGGTATCTAAGGTATCTTTGTTGAGTTGGAGTCTGGTCCGAGAACATTTTTATGTTTTCTGGCAATTTCTCTTTATTGCGGAGGAGATATTTTGCTAGTGCTGGAGTATCAAAACATAACTTTATGCTGCGGGTTTTGCCAGGCGAGTATTTTCCTAGTCGAAATATTTTATTTGGTTTGGGAAGATCACCAATCGCTAGAAATATTTTCAGGATATCAGCTTCATCCTTAGTAGTTTTGGCCACTGCGCTTGTGGCGGTTTGTATTGAATATTACCATAGTCATTTTTTGTAGTTAAGATGTGATTTGACTAAAATTGTTATTAAAGGAAGCGAAAACGTAGGTGGCATTAAATTATTATTTTAATGCGCCCGGACATGGCCTCAGACGGAGAGTAACAATTAATGTTCAATTCGATTTTGAACTTCGTTGTGAGTGGACGTGCACCGAGGACCACTTTTGTCTGTGACCGCGTGATTGTGTAAAACAGTGTGTTTTGAATATTGCTAAAATATGAACACTGAGGACGAAAATCACATGATGTCGCGCCCGGCCACCTCTGACGCGACATCAGAAGTGGGATTACCACATGCTACGCCCCAGGTCTAAGAAAATAACACGTGTGTTCAAGGAGAATTAAGGTTAGACGAAACTTTTATCCGTACCTTGTTGGAATCGCAAAATCGGAACTTAGCATGTCTGATCGATGCCCTTAAATCGCCGGCAAGTAACGATAAGATCTATCTACCCGAATTTGATCCAAACAAATTCGATAATGATCCACGTGCTTGGTGCGATACCTACTGCTGATCTTTGCCTATCGGAACATAACCTCAGTGGTAGTAGATTAATAATGATGATCAGTAAAGCACTAAAAGGCAGTGCATCGCGTTGGTTAGCGCAAATATCGTATGGAGGGATTACTTGGCCTGAACTTAAAATCCTTTTCAACGCCCGATATGGTTTCTCGGTATATATACAATGTGGAGATGACAATATGACTTTAAATGAAAACACTGGCAATACTGGTTTATAGAAACATTTGTAAACTATCAAATAAATCCGAACATGGAAATTTGAATCAGGTATCACTATCATATTCATATTTTGGTAAAATAAACCTTGCATTATATCGCTGACCTAAAATTTTTACGAATCTGCGTTCGATTTTTTATGAGCACGCTTCATATTATCACTAACATATACAAGGTGTTGATTTGCATCCTCGTCAAATTCAAGGACGTAATTATGCTAATGATTCTCGACCCAAAGCAACAATAAAATGAGTAGGTATTTTTTATTTTTATTTTGCTTGTTTACGGAAATCCGTAAGTGTGAACCAGCCGTATTTAAACGCGGCTCGTCTGTTACTAGCCCTATAACCGCGCTTTCACACATAAACAAACGCAAACAATACATACACAACGCATACGCAACGATCATTCATCGATCGATTCGTAGGTACAAATCCCTAGCCACGCCGCCGCGACCCCGGAACTAACAGTCTGTTTGATGTCGCCGACGCGTGCGCGCGCTTTGCGAATTTCACTTCTCGGTACATCGTTGAGACGTAGGTACGAAGTGCAAGATGACGGACAACTATCCGAATGTCGAGTTGGCAGAGATGGTCCGCCTGTATGCCATCAGTGGAGACAGCCTACGTGGAGCCATCCGGATGTTCACCGAAATGTTTCCCGATCGGGAACCCCCATCACAGAGCTGGAATACTTCCAGCGAGACCCACGGGCAAGCACGCGGCAGGCTGGTCAACACTTTGGAGTGCACCACACTACAGTGTTTCGCCTACTGAAGCGTGAACTGCAACACCCAAAAACTAGAGCTGTTGCGTCATGTTGTCGAGGAGATGTTGGAGGATGTTCCCTGGCACTCCATCGCAACTTGTACTACCAGCAGGACGGTGCCCCCCCTCACTATGGTCGGCAAGTACGCGAGTACTTGACCGAAAGTTTTGGTGACCACTGGATCGGTCGCGGAGGACCTGTGGCCTGGCCTCCGCGTTCTCCGCACCTGACGCCTCTAGACTTTTATGTGCGGGGAGACGTTAAAAGGTTAGTTTACACGTAGGAAGTGACCAGTGTAACAGAATTACGTGCAAGGATCATTAGTGCTTTTGACACTGTAAAACTAATGTGTTAGTGTTACGTAAGCTGAAGGAAAACCAGCTACGTCGTGCTCAATTGTGCGAAGAGTGTGATAGTGGCCACTTTGAACAATACCTCCGGGTAACTTAAGTAGGTAATTTATTTATTTGTACATTTTGTAAATACGTTGTTAGCTTAATCAATTTGATTAGTGTAAATAAATTGATTTCAAATTTGTAACTACGCTAATAATACCTAAGAGTCGAAAGTATCACCACGTACTTACATTTAACTAGCACGTCTTTCCATTTCCATCATAAGTAGATCGGTACACCAACTAAGGTAGGTATTATTGCCGGTCCTAAGCCCGTTAAGTAGGAAGGAAAATTTCAAATCAATCAATTTAATCCACAAATCAAAACAAAATCACTACGAAAACTTTAGGTGGAAGGATCAAGCAAAACTAACATTTTATTAATCATCTGATAACAGGTCAATGAACTTTTCTTTGGCGCACTAGTATTACTGCCATTAGTAAGATTTCCGCATTCCAATGATGCTCAACAATGAGTTCATTATCAAGCAAAATTTATGACAATAATGTAGGTGATTTTCGAAATAAAATTAGGTAAATTAATGCTACCGATCATTCGTTCGCCCGCGCTTGCATTTTGTAAGAAGACGTCGACACTCACGCACACAGCTGCATTGTCGCTGTGTGCGTAGTCGGGTGATTCTGTTTTATTTGTATTGAATTAAGGGTTTAATTCTGAAACACTGTTAAAATTCAACAACAAATAAAAGCAGCACTTTCTAGTTATTGCCCACTACCGTACTTTCAATTGATTATTTATGTATTTTATGACAACCTCCTGAAATTTGACGAGGATGCAAAACAACACCTTGTATAGTCTCGCCTTTTGCATTTTTCATAATAAATTTACAAATACCTTTGGGGGTACATTTCACTGAGTCTCGCATTGCGGCTGATATCAACTATATAATTTATTTTTTTAATTTTTTTAAAATCAGTTTGTGATCCAACCGTTTCACTACAAGTGTAGGAATTAAATGTAAAAAATGAATGAAATAAAACTATTATCAACCAAATTATAAGATTATCCAGGCTCAATGCCAATAACATCATTAAAGATTTCATTTATAGGGAACCCGATCTACTAGAAACGTTAGTTGCATACTTTTGTTTAGTATATAATCCTCTCTTTACATAGCCTGTTAAATACCTATATGGATAGAAAATGTTTTTAATATTACAAAAAGTTCGCAAAATATATTTAAACAAAAAAACCTGACTAGAACAAACATTGTCCCATGCGGGATTCGAACCCGCGACACTTTGGCTTAGTTAGAAGTAGCTGTTTTTAATATCACATTAAGTACTGTAGCGGTACGATTTAACTATGCGCCAAACGTGTTGTCAAATGCGAAACGAATTACGGGACCACATTATGCATACTGTGACGTACCCATCGTAAATTGTTATTAACAAGTTCATTTTCAATGTTTCATAATTATTTTTGATAGATAAGTTTAGATCATTATTATTATATCTTAACATCTTCACACAGCACCATCTAGTTCCAAGCTAAGCAACGAGGCTGGTATTACGGCTGTGCTAATCGGATCGCCATGTCTAACATTTATATGTAACTAGCTGTTACCCGCGACTTCGTTCGCGTGAAATTTCACGAAACATTTAGTGTTCATAATTATTCATGCATTGGTCAGCTCCCGCGTTTATAAGTCATACGGATCTCTAATTCGTTTCTTGTTCTTAAATTAAAGTAGCCTAAGTTACTCCTTATAACGATGGTGAAAGTCCCCACAAAATCGGTCCAGCTGTTGCAATTAGAAGGAACGAAGAGAGAGACAGACAAACATTTTAGAAATTATTTTTTTGTGTAATTACCGTATAATAATATACTTTTATATATGAAATTACAAACAGAAGTTCCAATTTTAAGGAGTATAAAATATTTGCATTGCATCAAGCTTTTATGTGAGTTCAACCTCTATTGAATAAAATCGGATTGAGTTTTCAAGCATGTGTCAAAATAAAAAGTACTTTAAATCAAAAGCAATAAGGAGTGGGTAATGATATCACCTCAAACATAATTCTTTATCTCTTTTTAATCCCGAAATTCAATTCCTAAGGATTGAATTTCGATAAAATACGGAATACGTCTTCCATCAATTCTGTTAAAGAATGTTTATGCAAAATTTGAAGTAGATTGGACCAAGGAATCACGTTGTCTCGTACAAACTTGGTCCCCCTATCCCTCCCCTTATGGGCAATATTTCGGAAAATCCATTCTTATTGGATGCCTACGTCATACAAAGATTACACTCGCCAAGTTTCATTGAAAATCAAAGATATTTCATATTAACTTTGCACCCCCGTTTTACCCCTTTAAAGGATGATTTTTGAAAAAATATTTTACACGTGTTCATAACTTTCAATGAAAAACCTTCAAACTGAATTTTGTAATGTATGTGGGTAATTATAAACAAATCGTATGAATATTGTCATCTGAATGTGGGTAGCCGTCAAACCAGTGACGAGATTGTGCCAGCTGTGTCAGTTGCAATAAATACGTGTAACGGTGACTAGCATATTATTACCTCATCCTGATTCCCGGTGATTCCCTATATCTCAGTGGCGACGAGGATACAAGAATTTCACGCGTGAAGTTATTGAAGTAATTGTAATTGACGGAAAAAGTAAGAAACAATTAAGATGTCGATTGGCAAAATCGGAGAGTTCAAAGTGCAAACGGACGATTGGAGCTTGTACGTGGAACGTCTGGAAAATTACTTTTTGGTGAACAATATCAAAAGTGACTTACGTGTAGCAACGCTGATAACTGTTATGGGAGCCGAAAGTTATGAACTGTTGGTAAATCTATGCACACCGATCAAACCAAACACAAAAACTTTTGAACAATTAACGGTCATCATGGAGAAACATTTGAAACCCAAGCCTAGTATTCTAGCCGAACGATTTAAATTTCGGCAACGTAAACAAAAAGAAGGTGAAAGTGTCGCAGAATATCTGGCAGTATTAAAAAAATTGTCGAAGACTTGCGATTTGGGCGAGTGGTTGGAAGAAAGTATTAGGGATCAATTCGTTTGTGGAATAAGCAGTGAGGTGATACGGCAACGTTTATTTGCGGAAGATAAGTTGGACTACGCAAAAGCGTATAGTATGGCAATGAGCATGGAAGCGGCTGAAAAGAATGCAGCTGTGGTTGTGGGTCATTCAGAAGCGGATAAAACGAATGCAGTTGCTGAATGCCTAGCAATGACGTCAGCTGCGAAAAACGGGCGAGCTATAGGTGCGCGGGGCGAGAAGAAAGGTTCGAGTATCGTACAGAGCGGTCGGCGGCGGCACGATAGCTGGCGCGGCCCGCGCGTAGCATCGGCAGCGCCCGCGCCGGGTGAGCGTGCGCAGCGACACCAACAGTGCACGGCATGCGGCAGGTTACATGATACAGCAGGATGTAGATTTACGCGATATGTATGTCGCGTATGCAACAAGCAGGGACATCTGCAGCGTATGTGTCCCCTAGGAGTGGAGCACCATCACGTGGAAGATATAGATAGTGAGGGTAGCGAGGAGGTAACTATTATTAATATGACTCACTTATCAGTAGGGGAACAGTACCCGCCTGTTTATGTGACATTAAATGTAAATATGAGAAATATTGCTATGGAATGTGATACTGGAAGCGCTATATCTTGCATTAGTTATGAAATATATAAGAAGTTATTTAGTGAGCTAAACATAGTTAAATGTAAAATAACTTTAAGATACTACACGGGGGAAATAGTGAGTCCTGTAGGTATAATACGACCGACAGTGAAATATGGAGAGAAATGTAAAGTGTTAGACTTGTATGTTATTAAGGATGGCAAGACGGTATTACTAGGTCGACAATGGATGGCGGAATTAAAAATTAATTTACCCAATGTAAAAAGCAATAAAAGTAACGTAGGCGTGAATAATTTAATAAATGAGGGGTTTAATGTTGCGAATTTCAGTTCCAGATATTGTAAAGTATTCGAGGATGGTCTGGGACGATTCACCGGTGGCACAGTGAGCATCCATATCCGAGCGGGAGCGCGGCCCGTGTACATGCGCGCGCGCCCGCTGGCGTACGCGCTGCGCGAGCCGGTGGAGCGCGCGCTCGAGCAGCTGGTGCGTGACGGCATCCTCACCCCTGTGGATCGCTTCGACTGGGCCACGCCTATCGTTCCAGTTGTTAAAAAAGACGGTACTGTCAGAATATGTGCAGATTATAAGTTAACATTAAATAAAATATTAGAAGTCGACCGTTATCCGTTACCACGAGTAGAAAACTTGTTAGCACGCATACATGGGGGCGAACGATTCAGTAAAATTGACTTGTCGCAAGCGTATTCACAATTTGAACTAGATCAGTCAAAAAAATATACAGTTATTAATACTCACAAAGGTATGTTTATGTTTAATAGATTAGTATACGGTTTGTCATCTAGCCCGGGAATATTCCAAAAACATCTTGAACAATTATTTGCCGACTTGCCTCACGTGGGGGTATTTTTAGACGATATTATTATCACGGGTTTGAATACTAAGGATCACATAAACAATTTACACTACGTTTTTGATCGATTGCAATCACATGGTCTTAAAGTAAAAAAAGAAAAATGTGTATTTTTCTCTGAGTCAGTAAGTTATTTAGGCCACGTAATAAGTAAACACGGGGTGCATACATGTTCAGATAAAATTAAAGCAATAGTAGATACACCACCACCTTCAAATGTATCAGAGTTAAGAGCGTTTATAGGTATGACCATGTATTATGCTAAATTTATAAAGAATGTTAGCACCATTCTCGCACCTTTATACAAATTACTTAGGGTTGATGTACTCTTTAATTGGTGCAAGGAATGCGAAGAAGCATTTTGTAGGATAAAACAACTACTAGCTTCGAGTGAAGTGTTGATACATTATTCCCCAAAATTACCGCTTGTGCTGACGACGGACGCGAGCAGTGTGGGAGTCGGTGCGGTGATATCGCACCTCACCGCGGCTGGCGAGCGGCCCATAGCGTATGCGTCGCGCTCACTCAGTACAGCGGAGCGGGCTTATTCACAAATTGACCGGGAAGCCCTTTCTATAGTCTTCGGTATTAGAAAATATCACCAGTATTTGTACGGTCGGAAGTTTTTGCTTAGGACGGACCATAAGCCGTTAACATATATATTTGGCGATAAAGTAGGTATACCGATTATGGCAGCCTCGCGGTTACAGCGCTGGGCTATATTGCTTTCAGGCTACAATTACGATATTGAGTATGTGTCGTCAAAGAAAAACTGCGCAGACTCCTTATCGAGGTTACCGCAGCAAAAAGAAGGTAAACAAATGAGCACGAGCACGGAAATTACATATTTAAACTTTGTAGAGGATTTCTTACCGGTAACTAACAATCAGGTTCGGAAACATACTGTGAAAGACACAGTCAGGTTGGCCTGCATTGTGCACGGACGAACAAATCAAACCATATTTTGTTAGACGTAACGAATTATACGTGGATTGTGGCTGCTTAATGTGGGGGTATCGGATGATAATACCATCATCATTGCGAAAAGATGTTCTGAAACAACTTCACATAAGTCACATGGGAATTGTTAAAACAAAATCATTAGCGCGAAGTTATGTATGGTGGCCGAATATTGATAAGGATATTGAAGACATATGTCGATGTTGTGACACTTGTGCGGTAGAGGGCTCTGCTCCGCCGCGAGCGCAACCCAAACCCTGGCCTTACTATGCACAACCGTGGAGCAGGCTGCATGAAGATTTTTTAGGGCCGTATCGAGGTAATACTTTTATGATTTTGATAGATTCAAGCTCGAAATGGCTAGAAGTTTTTGAAATGCCACGTACGAATGCAACTCAAGTCATTAAGGTTTTACGTAGTACTTTTGCTCGATTCGGGTTACCAATAGAAGTAGTTTCAGATCAAGGACCTCCGTTTACGAGTACCGAATTTAGTTTTTTTTTGAAGAATAACGGTATACGCCAACTGTTCTCACCAGCGTACCACCCATCTTCCAATGGTGCCGCAGAAAACACTGTAAGATTGTGTAAGTCTGCAATAAAAAAAGCATACAGAGATAATAAAGATATTGATGCAGCCTTACAAACATTTTTGCTTAATCATCGGAACACAGTACAGTGCACAACAGGTGAAACTCCAGCTATGTTGTTACAACGGCGCACATTACGGACTCGATTAGATCTTTTGCGCCACGATAGGGCGTTAGAAGACAGGGTACAGACTGCACAACAGCGGCAGGTTCAAAATGCAGGGGGGGTGAACCGGGAACTAGCCCCACACGACATCGTGTGGACCAGGAACTATGGTAAGGGTGATAAGTGGCTGAAGGGGGTTATTGAGGCTAGAGCCGGCGCGCGCGAGTATGTAGTAGATAACGGTGACGGTCGACTAACTCGGAAACATGTAGATCACATTAAGCGTAGGTCGCGGCTATCTGACTTTGCATATTCTGATAGTTCTGTCGTAGATACTGCTGGGCAGTCTATAAGTCATACTCCAGCAGTTGAGGATGCGGTACCGACACCAAGCGAGGCGGTGGGCGACAGGTCAGCGCCAGAGATAATACGCGAGGGTGGAGACGAAAATGTACATGATGAGTACGTACATCCAAAGGTAGGATCAGAACACTCATTGCCACCGCCGCCGGAGAGTCGTCCCAGACGCACTCGTAAACCCGTCGCTAGATTTCAAGTACAATAATAATATATTATTATTGTTTGATGTTCTTAGATATTATATATTATTGTTTAATGTTAATATATTATTTAATGTTATTAGATTTAAGTTATATGTGTACTAGTGTTGCTAAATTAAAGGGGGAGGTGTAATGTATGTGGGTAATTATAAACAAATCGTATGAATATTGTCATCTGAATGTGGGTAGCCGTCAAACCAGTGACGAGATTGTGCCAGCTGTGTCAGTTGCAATAAATACGTGTAACGGTGACTAGCATATTATTACCTCATCCTGATTCCCGGTGATTCCCTATATCTCAAATTTCAATTGAATAACTTCAAAAACAGCTAAGTTACATACTAACCTTACACCCCCGTTTTACCCCCTTAGGGGGTGAATTTTCAAAATTCCTTTCTTAGTGCTCCCCTACGTTATAAAAGGAATCCCTGTGCAAAATTTCAAGTTTCTAACCCTTATAGTTTAGGCCCTTGGACCAAGGAATCACGTTGTCTCGTACAAACTTGGTCCCCCTATCCCCCCCCTTATGGGCAAAATTTCGGAAAATCCTTTCTTATCGGATGCCTTCGTCATACAAAGACTACACTCGCCATATTTCATTGAAAATCAAAGAAATTTCATATTAACTTTGCACCCCCATTTTACCCCTTTAAAGGATGATTTTTAAAAAAAAATTTACACCACTTTCATAACTTTCAATGAAAAACCTTCAAACCGAATTTCAGTTGAATAACTTCAAAAACAGCTAAGTTACATACTAAGCTAACACCCCCGTTTTACCCCCTTAGGGGGTGAATTTTCAAAATTCCTTTCTTAGTGCTCCCCTACGTTACAAAAGAAATCCCTGTGCAAAATTTCAAGTTTCTAACCCTTATAGTTTAGGCCCTGCGTTGATATGTCAGTCAGTCAGTCAGTTAGTCATTCAGTCAGTCAGCTTCTCCTTTTATATATATAGATAATTATGATGACATCAGATCAGATGGGGAATTAAAAAATCTAATAATAAAACAAGATAAATTTATTTAGTTACATAGTTTATTATCTAAACACAATTTTTTTAAACAAAGAACATTTTTTAAAGCACATATTGAGTCGTGATAAATACAACTTTTTCGTATATAGATAGTCCTGTCATCTTTGACGTTACTGTCTGAATAGACGAGCATTATCCCTTTTTCCCTCTCTCCAACGCACGCGGCGACCATTTTTCGCCATCTTGAAAACGAGAGTCCGTTTTGAAACTGTACCGCGGAGATATCGCGCTGCGCTGCACCGCGCCGCTTCGCTTCTAAAATCCTTACCTTGTGATGAACATTACCGCGAGTGAAATCTAGGAGATACATGTGGAAGTCAATATCAGTGCTGCCATCGGAACGCCGCTGTTTTATGCCGAACGGATCACGCCGTCAGAGAACCGGTGCCACGTGCTGCCGAAATCCAGGTGCGTGTCCTCACACTCCTAGCTCGTCTATTCATCCCTATAACACCACCCTCTAGGCGATCACCAGAATCCTTACATTACAGTCCACTTAAAAGAAAAGAAATATAATTTTCTCGATCGCCTTTCATAAATGGTAAAATTTCTATACCATTTTATGGTCCTTTCGAGCCGGACTCAATCGCATATATCCCGCAGGAGAAGGATTTATATATCCATACTCTCCGTTATAACGCGTAGGTATCTTCTAGAAGTCCCTACCTAGGGGATAAAGCACCCAGCTATACCCCTAGACTATTAATTATACCCATTAAGTGGTCCATTCCGCACCCATATAGGTAATATACGCCCTGTAGCTACCTATATACATAAGTATTATAACTTCCCGCGTAGGTAATACACGCCAGTGGCTACCTACACATATTCTCTTACCGCCCATGTAAGTAATATACGCTCGTAACTACTTACATGCACAATTATTATTATAAAAACTATCATAGCTTCCTTGAAATTCAATATTTGAAGCATCTTTTAGTAATACCCCCAATTCACAATAAAGTTTTTGCCAACCTAGGAAAACTACCGCATAACTACATCTACCTTACGTTTAGATAATCACAGTTTGGTTAATTCGTATATAGGTACTTATACCGACATAAACATGTCGAAAGAAAGGGAATTAACAATATTGGAAGCTAAACGCAATGTTTTATTTGAGCGTATTCAAGACATATACGAGCGCTCAAAAACCGCTAACACTTCCGAAACTAAAAAAGAATCATTTCTCAGTTATTGTATGACAGTAGATAATATTCGAACAGACTTTCATCATTTGTTGGACACTTATAACGCAAAGTTACTTTCAATTAATCCCGAAGCAAAGCCCAATTACCAGGCGTACACTTCGTTCGAGGATCTGTATTGTATCATTAAGCGCATACAATCGCAGTTGGAAGGTAGAAGTGCGAATCACAGCGCCGCCGCCACGGCAGCGCCGCCCGTGCGAACGCCGCGACTACCTCCTATCGAACTTATGTCGTTTGATGGCGATATACGGAACTGGCCATTATTCTATGCTAGCTTTAAATCAACAGTGCACGATAATGACTCTCTGACAGATGCTGACAGGTTGTATTATTTATTAGGTAAACTGTCACCGAAAGCGCATTCCGTATTTGCGGGTGTAACTCCCAGTGCTGAGAATTATCGGGTGATATTCCAGTCACTCCTTGATAGGTATCAAGATACTCGCGTCCTCGCGTCCACCTACTTTGATCAAGCTTTAAATCTTAAACTGTCCGGACCCGCCTCTGTTTCGAATTTCCAGCTGTTCATAGATAACTTTATTACCGCCGTTAACGCCCTTAAAAACTTGAAATTTGAAGATCTTTCCGACTTTATATTATTACACCTTGCTTTAAAAAAGTTCGACCCAGAAACTGTTCGTGCCTTCGAGATGACGGAACGTAATCATAAAATACCTACTCTAGATAGGTTCTTTTCGTTCATCAAAGATCAGTGCCGAATATATCATAATACGCAGCCTAGTGCATGTAGCTCGTCAAATGATAATTACGGTAGACAAAAGTTGAATAAATCACTAAATAGCAAGCGTAATCCCGTCCCTCCTAACCCGCAGTCTTACGTAGCATGTTCAGATTCTAACAATAAAAATTCAAAGTGTCTGTGCAATAATATTGATCACGACCATTATTTTAAATGTCCCGCTTTTAATAATTTAGATCCGACTGCTCGTTTTAAATGTGTGAAAGAAAACAAAGCTTGCGTTAATTGTTTAAGCATAAAACATAAAACAAGTGATTGTTCTAGTAATTCTAAATGTCGCTTATGCAAGCAGCGGCATCATACATTGTTGCATTTCGATAAAAAATCGCCGGTTTCGGATGAGTCCCTCAAACCCGACCAGTCTGTTACGTCAGCGCGAGCCGTTCCAAGCGCCGGGACTACGGCCGCCCCGCACGCCTCCCAGTCAGAGGTATCGTTGTGTACGACATCCATTGCGTATGACCGCAGTGAACGCTCAAGTGTTTGTCACGTTCAGCGCGATGCAAAGCAGCAATGTATGGCGTCCACAACGGTTTTGTTGGCAACGGTACAGGTTATTGTTTACGATATCAGTAACAGACCACATACAATTCGTTGTTTACTTGATAGCGCGTCACAGAGTAATTTTATTACTTCTGATTGCTTCAAACGCCTCGGACTATGGAATAACTATAAAAATACGAAATTAATAATCAAAGGGATCGGTGGGTCGGAAAAATCTTGTAAGGGTTCCGTAGATGTTAAAATACATTCCCGTTTTAATAAGGACATTAATTTTGACATTACCTCGCTTATCGTGGAACGTATTACCGACATGTTGCCTAGCGCGCAGGTGGACGTTTCTCAACTCACACACCTCGAGACGTTACCGCTGGCAGATTCTGACTTTGCACAGCCGGGAAACATCGATGTCTTGTTAGGGGCCGCCATATTTCCACATATATTTTTGCATAATGTGGTACACAGTAAACTACGTAATATACCTCCCGCTATTGAGACGGTATTGGGGTATGTGATTATGGGTACCGTACCTACGTCACACACTTCTAATTATACTATGTCTTGTTGTGCTGTTCTTCAAGAAAATAATATTAATTCTCTTCTCAAGCGATTTTGGGAGCTTGAAGAGATTTCCGCGCCGCCCTCGCAGAGCCGTAAGGACCTCGAGTGTGAAGAACACTTCCGCGCTACCACTGTTCGCGATGACAGTGGTAGATATGTTGTGGCGTTACCTTTTTGTGGTGACCCGTATTCGCTAGGTGACTCATACGCTGCTGCACTTAGACGCTTCTATTGTTTAGAACGCAAACTTGATGCATCGCTCAAGTTACGCGGCGCCTATAATGATATCATTCGCGACTATATAAATAAAGATTTTTTGAGTCCGGTTGTCAACAACGAGGACAATTCTCTTCCTTCGTATTATATTCCGCATCACGGCGTAGTTCGCGAAGACAAGACCTCCACTAAACTTCGTGTGGTTTTAGATGCTAGTTGTAAGACTACATCGGGTCAGTCGATTAACGACATTTTGCATGCCGGCCCTAATCTACAGGGTGACTTATTTAACATCCTAACCAAGTCGCCCTGTCAGCTGATTGCCGACAAATGTTTCTCAATATCGGCGTTCGTGAATCTGACCGTAGATTTCAACGGATTTTCTATCGGTTTGACAACAGTGAACCTTTATCCATATATCAATTTAATCGTGTTTGTTTTGGACTCAAGTCCAGTCCATATCACGCGTTACGTGTTGTCCGGAAGTTGATCGCTGATGAAGGCGACAACTTTCCCGCTGCAGCAGCAGTTGCCACCTCCGCTTTATATATGGATGACATAGCTTGTAGTGTCATATCCGCCCCGCAAGCAATCTCGCTTTGTGAAGAGCTTATTCAGCTCTTCAAGCGAGGCCAGTTTGACCTTGTCAAATGGACAAGCAATTGTAAAGAGGTTCTCGCGCACTTGCCTGATTCTCATAAGGCTTCTCCAGACATTGAGTTTGAGAGGTCTGTACCGCATAAGGTTCTCGGTTTACGCTGGGATAAATCCCGTGATAGTTTCCGGTTTGACGTCGCACCGCCCGATGATAAGTGCACCAAGCGCACTATGCTGTCCACAGTGGCTCGACTATGGGATATACTGGGGTTTGTGGCTCCCACAATTTTGTACGCCAAGCTCTTGATCAAAGAGCTTTGGTTATCAAAGTGTGAGTGGGATGACGCACCTCCCGTCCATATTGTCGACGCTTGGAAGCAATTTTGTATTGAGCTTTCCGCGCTCAATCAAATTGTTATTCCACGTCATCTTGGGTTGGTCGACGGATGTACTGTCAATCTAATAGGATTTGCTGACGCCAGCGAACGCGCTTACGGCGGAGTCGTATACTTGCAAGTCCGCATTGGTCCTAACTACTCCGTGCAGTTAGTTTGTGCCAAGTCCAAGGTCTCGCCGGTCAAAACCATTTCGGTTGCGAGACTGGAGTTGTGCGCGGCTCTTCTGCTATCTCAGTTGCTCTGCAAGGTTCAAGATACAGTTTCGCCCCACTACCCCGTCAATAAGATATACGCATTTTCTGACTCCAAGGTAGCGCTCGCTTGGATTTATTCTTCTCCGCACCGCTGGCAGACTTTTGTCGCCAATCGCGTTACTAAAATAATAGAACTGGTTCCCGCTACTTGTTTCCATCACGTCGCGGGTATTGAGAATCCTGCCGATTGCCTTTCTCGTGGGGTTACTCCATTTAAACTTCTGCAACATCCATTGTGGTTTCGTGGGCCTGCTTGGATTTCCCATGATCCGTCAGAGTGGCCCATACAACCTTGTGACCACAGTGCAGAAGCCGAGGATGTACCCGAACGGAAGTCTGTTTCTCATCCTGTGGTCGTTGAGGTCGCGGAATCTCCGATCTATGCACTCGCACTGCGCATGTCGTCGTGGTCTAAGTTACTACGCGCCATCGTTTGTGTCTGTAGATTTCTCAGGCAACTTCCTAAAGGGGCTTCTGTTTCAAGCTCTGACCTTGAATTTGCAGAGTATAAATTGTTGCGAGTGGTCCAGGCTGTTTATTTTAGCGACGACATTGAAAATTTAATAAATAATGTAGCTTGTTCTCCCGCACTTCTTAAGCTCAAGCCGTTTCTCGATGAGCACGGCATCATACGCGTTGGCGGTCGTCTGTCTAATTCGGACGAACCTTACAACTATAAACATCCTTGTTTATTACCGCGTCGCGACCACGTCGTTGACCTAGTTGTTGATTTCTATCACAGGAAACATCTCCATGCCGGTCCAGAGTTGCTTATGTCCTTACTCAGGCATAAGTATTGGATTTTAGCTGCACGGCGAATAATTCGCTATAGAATACATAATTGTAACGTCTGTTTTAAATTCCGTCCTCGCCCGGTCTTTCCTCTCATGGCCGACCTTCCTAGCCATCGCGTCAAGCAGGTAGATAAAGCGTTCACACATACCGGTTGTGATTACGCAGGACCGTTGCAGTACACGCCAGTGCGTGGTCGAGGAGTCAAAAGCCGTAAAGCTTGGCTATGCATTTTCACATGCTTGACGACGCGCGCTACGCATATTGAAGTTGCGACGGATTTAAGTACGGTGTCGTTTCTGGCAGCCCTAAAACGATTTCTTTCGCGACGCGGCCCTATACAATGTTTGTATACCGACAACGGTACTTGTTTCGTAGGTGCGAATTCTTATTTACGCGACCTCTATAAGTTTCTCAACAGAGAGTATCAGACTCGTCTTCAGGAAGAACTTTCCATAAATCACATTGATTGGAAGTTTATTCCGCCCGCTTCACCACATTTCGGTGGATGTTGGGAAAGCATGGTCAAGGTAATCAAAACGCATCTCTTCAAAGTCATAGGCCAACAGATCCTCTCTTATGAAGAGCTTTTAACTGTACTTGTTCAAGTCGCGGCACTAGTTAACTCGCGTCCTCTCACAGCACTGAGTAGTGACCCTGCTGAATCATCCGCGTTAACCCCTGCGCATTTCTTGAACACAGCGCCATTATCGTCACTTCCCGCTCCTGAAGCAGACTCTTCTAGCTTGCTTCAGAGACATACTCTGCTTGATAAACTCGTGCAGTCGTTCTGGCGGCGCTGGCGTTCAGAATACCTTCACCAGCTTCAGGCTAGGTCCAAATGGAATAGTCCTGCATCCCCTATACAGGAGGGTACGTTAGTCATTGTCATGAATGATAATTCTCCGCCACTTTCATGGCCCTTAGCTATCATAGAGAAATTGCACAAGTCTAAAGACGGTACAACCCGCGTTGTTACTGTAAAAACCGCGAAGGGTAGTTACGTGCGCCCTGTTGTACGTCTCTGTCCGCTACCGACTCAGTGAGATCTAGCCCGAAGTTGGATCTCTCTCTTAGTTTAGGTATTTAGTTAATAACTTTCGTTATAAGTGTTCCAATAAAGTTAATTTAGATTAATTTAATTTCATAACGCTGTATTAGCTTGTGGATGGGTTATGCGGTAGTACACCTAACACGGCTTATTTTATTTAGTTTCCTTTTAAAGGCAACCCTTTAAAGCCGGGGGGAAATGGTAACGCCATCTTTTGATTTTTCTATGCATTAGAATTTCGTATATAGATAGTCCTGTCATCTTTGACGTTACTGTCTGAATAGACGAGCATTATCCCTTTTTCCCTCTCTCCAACGCACGCGGCGACCATTTTTCGCCATCTTGAAAACGAGAGTCCGTTTCGAAACTGTACCGCGGAGATATCGCGCTGCGCTGCACCGCGCCGCTTCGCTTCTAAAATCCTTACCTTGTGATGAACATTACCGCGAGTGAAATCTAGGAGATACATGTGGAAGACAATATCAGTGCTGCCATCGGAACGCCTCTGTTTTATGCCGAACGGATCACGCCGTCAGAGAACCGGTGCCACGTGCTGCCGAAATCCAGGTGCGTGTCCTCACACTCCTAGCTCGTCTATTCATCCCTATAACACCACCCTCTAGGCGATCACCAGAATCCTTACATTACAGTCCACTTAAAAGAAAAGAAATATAATTTTCTCGATCGCCTTTCATAAATGGTAAAATTTCTATACCACAACTATAAAAATTGTTAGAACCTTTATAATGATCATACAAGCTTAATAAATTAGGACAACCTCTGTCCTCTAAATTATATATATTCTTATTATTATTTTTATTTAAAATATCCGCAATTAAATGTTGATGGCTTGAATAAGGCACAAACCTTCGTTCCAGTATATCTTTCTATTACGCTCAATCCAACTTACTTGCCGTCTTTGTGGTTTTGTCAAATTGTAGAATGGAAACGGAGGCTTAATTAAAAATACTTGAACTTTTTTATCACATATCAGCAATTTCTTTTACGATAAATTCATTTGCCTCGGTTTTAAAACCTTGAACATCCACTATAACATTCATGATAGCCTGCGCACAATGTTGCTGAGAGGTTTATATTCCACAAGCCGGTCGTTAATAATCAAACAATATGCAGCTGTGTTGTCAGGTATTGATACAGAACATTCAATCTCCAACCGCACGTCCACTGGACCTGATTTTAGACTATCGTTTTGCCTTGAACAATCTAAGATAAAGAGGGGGGCTTTTTCTTTGAAGTCCTTTAAATCTAACAACGGGTCTATCGGACAGTTGTAATATGACTGACGAAATTTCGTATACATTTCGTATTTTTTTTATTATAGCCTTCCTTCGGACATGCACTATGTTCCTTTAGTATTCGTAGTTTGTCCTTTTGTTCCACTTTTGCGTGTCCGTTTGCCTTCTATGGCCACTCTACCCCATGTTGTACCCGCGACTTGCTTGATGTCATCGTCCCACCTCCTTTGTGGTCTACCTCTCTTTCTCTTTCCATCCCTTGGGTACTATTGCGTGACTATTTTACTCCATTTATCTTTTCCCCTGATTGTGTGCCCTGCCAATTTCCACTTTTGTCTCCTTATTTTCAGAGTTATGTCTAGGACCTTAGTCTTGCTTCTGATACTGCTACTCTTTACTTTGTCTTTTCTTTTGATCCCAGTCATACTCCTTTCCATGGCATGTTGGCATACGGAGAGTTTATTTGTTACGTTTTTTGTTAGAGCCATGTTTCGCTCCCATAGGCCAACACAGGTAGGATGCATTTTTTAGAGTATCAGAGAGTCGAAAGCTTTCCTGTAGTCAATAAAGGCTATGTAGTATGTAAGTTGGTATTCAGCGTATTTTTCTATAATTTATATGATCTAGTACTGAGAAGTCTTTGCGGAATCCTGCCTGTTCTATTGGTTGTTGCTCGTCTAGTTTCTTTCCTATTCTTTCCAGAATAATCTTTGCAAAGATCTTATATACACCGTGAAATTATATAGGTTTATGGATCGAAAATTTTGGACTCTATAATGGAATCTATTTATGTAAATTTTAAATAAAATAAAGATATTTTTTTTTATAAAAAATGTGACAGACGAACAAAAAACTAGAACGAACCTAGGATATATGGTAACGCCACAAAATTTAACGTACTACGATTACTACGATCGATATCATTCAATGTTACTCACACACACAAACAACTAAGCAGTAAACCATGCCGACAAACAAAGCCGACAGAAATCATAAAAGCCGTCCGCGCCGCGCTCGCTGCCGCCAACTTACCTACTCGTGTCATGTTGCCGCCAAGCCGCAAGGCCGCACTATTATTACCTACCTAAAACTGCGCGGCGAGAGCGCGGCAACGTTGCGCCCGGTCGCCATTTCTCCAGTTCTGCTGCAACTCGCGCGCGATAAGGTTGCATTGTTTACGTTTTACGTTGCCACGCGAAAATGAGTCGTCAGTACAAATATTCGAACGCGGAGTACTTAGCAATGGTTCAGCTGTACGCTGTTGCCAACTACAATTTAGAAGAGGCTAGGCGGTTGTATTCCCGGCCGGAACATTTAAATGCGCTGCGGCTACGAGGGATTGAAAGTCCTCAAGTGCCTTCACCACATACCATCTTGTCTGCAACTCAGCGCCTTCTCGACCATGGGCAATTCCGTGTACCAGCTCACGCGCAAGGTCGAGGTCGCCTGAATAACTCGCCGGAGATCGAAGACGCTCTTCTGGAGTACTTCGAGCGGGATCCGCGGCGAAGCACAAGAATGGCGGCACAAGAATTTAATGTTAGCCAATACTTCGTATGGAAAACATTAAATACTAATAACTTGCATCCATATCATTTCCGTCGAGCTCACGTCATCAACAACGACGATGCACCGGCAAGAGTTGCCCTTTGTCATTGGTTGCTAAATAATAGTAACGCTTCCATACTTTGGACAGATGAGTCATTGTTTACTCGAGTGGGACTGTACAATGTACACAATGAACATTACTGGGCTCTTATGAACCCACACTTAATACGGGAAGATCATCACCAAGTTCGATTTAGTGTAAATGTGTGGGCCGGTATTATAAACGACCAATTAATAGGGCCTGTTTTCATTGAAGGCCATCTAACGGGCAGCTCGTATTTAGACATGTTCCAAACGGTAATATCGGAGCTGTTAGATGATATCCCTGTAGCGTACTTAGCAGGGATGTACTATCAGCATGATGGCTGCCCCGCCCATTATTCAAGTGTAGTGCGTGCCTACCTAAACACTCAGTTCGGTGATCGGTGGATAGGCCGCGGCGGCGGTCCCGTGGCTTGGCCGGCTAGGAGCCCGGACTTAACGCCTTTGGACTTTTTCTTGTGGTCGGAAATCAAAAGACTTGTTTATACCCGTGAACATGAAAATCGTGACGAGTTACGCAGTGCGATAGTGGACGCCTTTGATAGAGTGAAAAGTGACAGAGACACGTTAAGAAAGCTAAAAGACAATAGTATAAAACGGGCACGTTTGTGTATTGAACGCGGCGGACTCCATTTCGAGCAGTTGCTTCGGTACAGGGAAATGTAAATAAACTTTTTGCAGGTAACTTGTATGTAAAGTTGATTATTTTGTAAATAGCTCCAATTTTTTAAATACGCCTGAAATACCTACCCAACCTCTTGACTGTTTCAGCTATCTGTTTTTAATTATTGATACAGTAAATACCTAAAGTTATTTATTGAAAAGTTATGTTCATGTAAAGTATTTCTGGCGGTCCTAAGCCCGTGGAAAGTATGAAGGAGAAATTGGAGTACAATTTACGTTATTCCGTGAAAATGTTGCCGCAATGATTGGTGCAGCGGCTGTACAAGCGACTGCTGCGCAAGACGTCGCGAGTTCGATCCTCGCACGGAATTGTATGATCTGCAGGTAATAGTTCTGTGTGTGTGTGTTAACTCTCTGCTTGGGGAAAAGTTTAAAAAAGAAAGGTTTTTTTAAAGCTATGGTAATACCTAGGTACCTACTTAATTTTTAATCCCTTTTATTTAATTGGAATGTAGGTTTTACGTTCGTATCTCGTATCAGCTGATTCGCTAAGCGCCAATCTTGTCGTATTTCAATTTATACCTAGATAGGTAAGTTACGTAGATAGGTGTAAGTAGATACCTACCATCAATTTCGTCGCCATCTGCATCGTATTGTGAAATAAAATTTATTTCAATAATAAAATGACATCAATAAAGTATTGACCTACTAGCTTTTAAATAACGCGTAAGTACTTATTAGGACTTTTCGCTCAGACAGCCGTTTAGTACCAGCTGGCTGGCGTTCGGGTCATTGCCCCGCCGCCGCGCGTCTTTGATAAGTAGCGAGTTGGCGACTGCGGCCGATTTTGAATGAATTATTGGTGCACTACTACTAGCAAACTCGATCATGTGAAAATATTCTTTTCACTTGCCAACTTTTTTATTATAAACAGTAGAGTTAATCTAAGACTTTTTTTTGTTCTACTAATTATCATAAGTTTCCCACCTTTCGGTTCCACAACGACTACAATTTCACGGTGTATATTAGACATTAGACAGATCGGTCGATAGTTTCCAATATCAGTCAGTCCGGTTGACAGCGAACCGTGTGCACGCTTACACATTATTACTTACGCTTACGTTTGTACGGGCTGCCTGCGTTTCTCAAACTTCGGCTATTTATTCGTTCGATATTTAATAATGTTTACTTGCAAGAAATGTGAAACTGAAGTAAGTGACGGAGTTACCTGCTCCGTTTGTGAAGGCAAGTTTGACTTTCTGTGCGCTGGTATTAAGGAGGCCGGTTGGAGAAAACTCGGAGATAGGAAGCTTACGTGGAAGTGCATGGACTGCAAAAGTCTGGCGATAAGTCCTCGCGTGGGTACTTCAAAGACCCCATCAGCTGATATGGAAATCGTGTTAACTGAACTCAAGCGGCTGTCTACTCAAATGGAAGCATTACCATCATTAATAGATAGCTTAAACTTGATTAACGCTGAGTTATCTGAGTTAAAATCGATGAAAGCTGAATTTTCTGACGTAAAGTGCTCTATTTCCGACATGAAAGCCTCAATCGAGTTTGTGCACAGCTCAGTTAGAGACTTGACAAGTAAAATAACGATATTAGAGCAAGAAGTCGAAACTTTAAAAAACACAAAAAATGAAATATCGGTCTTGCAGGAGCGTTGTAAAAGTTTGGAGATCCAGTGTCGTGAAAACGAGCAAAGGGCTAGAAGTAACAATATTGAAATTAAGGGAGTACCAGTATGCAACTCTGAAAACCTGTTTGACATTGTGGCTAAGATAGGAAATGTAATAAATTGCCCCCTGCCTAAGGAACAGATTAACTATATAGCGAGAATACCTATGCGAAATGATAACACCAATAAGACTATTATATGCTCAGTCCATAACAACTACGTAAAGAATGACTTCATTGCTGCAGCCAGGAGCCATAAGAACTTAAGCGCTGGTGCTTTAGGACTTCATGGCGACAATAAAATTTACGTTAATGATCACCTGACGTTGGACAATAAAACTCTGCTAAATAAGACTAAAATATTAGCTAAGGAACGCAACTATGATTATGTGTGGGTTAGGAGTTGCAAAATTTTTATTCGCAAAAATAATTCATCGCCAAAATTACACATCAAAACCGAAAACGATTTAAAAAAGTATTTTTAGAATACATACCCATACGATTATCTCATATTTTGTCGTTATTTGTATTCGCAACAACTTTGAGAACCCTAGCTACATCCTATTTTTTATACGCATTCCATTCTCGCCTTTCTTTTGTTTGCATAGTGCTGGGTGTCGCCTATTCATTAGTCGTTATTGCATTTAATTTTAAATATTATTCATATAGATTTAAAGCCGAAATCTGCCTGCGTTGGTTTGAACCGTTTATATTAAAATATTATATTAATACCTTCATTGTAGTTAATTGCTTTTATGTTTTAAAGATAAACTTGTTCAACAAAAGTAACGATTTATTATGTTTACACTGTTTATTTAAATTGGATTCTATAGTATACAAGAATAATAGGATGGCTTACCTAAATATGCATACACCATACAGTGCTTCATCTATACTTTTAGTGTTAAGAATCATTTGTGATGTTACCGCTTAGCATTTTTTACCAAAATGTTCGGGGGCTGCGGACCAAGACATCTGCTTTTTACAGAAATGTGAGTATTCATTGTTTTGATATTATTTGCCTCACCGAGACGTGGCTTAACTGCGGCATAGATGATAGTGAACTGTTTGATAGTAGATATTTGGTGTGGAGACGTGATCGAAATTACTTAGAAACAAATCAATCTATGGGTGGGGGGGTTTTAATAGCCGTGCGTCGCGAACTCTCTGCTGATGTTCGGAGTGAATTGTGCTCATCAGCTAAGGACATATGGGTAACCTTGACATTGGCTCAATGTAAACGTAAAGTTGCATATAAATTAAATTTATGTGTAGTTTACATATGTAATCAACAATTTGGCAATTCTTTAACAACTCAGTTAAGTAACTTTTCTGACAATTTAACTAACATTGTATTAAAATACCCTTCAGATAAGTTTATCGTTCTGGGTGATTTTAACCAACCTAATATTAAATGGCACTCTGCGGCTGACGGTGACTACTTATATCCCTCAAACATAAATGGTGTTATTCAGACGTCTTTTTGCGATAATCTCACCCTTTGTAATTTAGGGCAATACAATTCATTTAAAAATATTAATAATAAAATACTCGACCTAGTTCTGTCTAATACAGAACTTGTAGTCACACCTAGTCAAGACCCCCTAGTGCAGGAGGACGTACATCATAAGGCACTATGTATCTCCGCTAACTTTATTGAGACCAGTCAGATGCATTCTCAACCCCGTACTAAATTTTATTACGCAAAAGGGAACTACGATGTCATAGTAAGCGAGATGAATAAAATCAACTGGACGACTGAGCTAATACGCGGGACGCTTGAAGAGTCAGTAAAATTGTTCTATGATACAATAAACACACTAAAAAATCAATATATACCGTCGAAAACAATCATCCCACAAACCAAATTTCCCCCTTGGTACAAAAGCCCATTGATTAAATTAATAAAGGAAAAGGCTAAGTACCATTCTAAATTTAAAAAATACCATAATTATTCTGATTATCGATCTTTCATCACATTACGTCAGCGTGCTAAAGAGTTAGAGAGGGTTATGTACAATAACTATATTAAAAATGTAGAAGTATTTATTGCAAAAAATCCCCGAGCATTTTGGCAGTATGTTAAATCGAAACAGTGTAGTAACTCCTACCCATCAGTGCTAAAATTAGGTGAAATATCATCAAATAGCGGCGAAGAAATATGTAATCTATTCGGTAATTACTTCTATTCAAACTTTAGAGAACGAACGGGGATGGATGTTGACGACCCCCTGTTGATGAGGGATTTTATAGACCAGATGGATACTTCTGCATTATGTGACATTCGCTCTGTTGAGGTATTAGAAGAGGAAGTTCTTCGGTTGCTGCAACAGGTAGATCTTAACAAATCTGCCGGCCCCGACGACATCTCACCAATATTCATCCGCAACTGTGCGAAGTGTATATACATCCCGTTAACCATACTATACAGAAGGTCATTAACGATGGGAGAGGTGCCCTTGATTTGGAAGTCAGTGTATATAACGCCGATTCATAAAAAGGGTCCAAAGAACTGTGTTGAAAATTACAGACCGATTTCGAAACTTTGCGTCTTTGCTAAAATTATGGAAAAGATAATACATACACAACTATCTTCCACCCTCAAACTAAGTTTTGCGGATAATCAGCATGGGTTTTTAAAGGGTCATTCTACAACCTCCAATCTCGTCGTATGTAGTGACTATCTAACTGAGTGTATGTCTAAGAAGTCTCAAGTCGACGTTATATACACTGATTTCAGCAAATGTTTCGATCGTATAGATCATATCTTGCTATTACGCAAGCTTTTCAGGATCGGCATCAGAGGTAATCTGTACCGTTGGTTCACGTCCTATGTCCAGAATAGGTGTCAAATAGTAGCACTGAATGGTTACACCTCTAGAGCCGTAGTTATCCCGTCAGGAGTCCCTCAGGGATCCTTATTGGGTCCTCTATTATTCAATGTTTTTATAAATGACGTCGGCGCATGCTTTCAGGATTCTAAGATCATATTGTACGCCGACGATATGAAAATATTGAAACAAGTAACCAACGCTGAGGATGCCAAATGTCTGCAAGCTGATTTAAACAGGTTCTTAAGTTATTGTCTTCAAAACAAATTGGACTTAAATGTCGCCAAGTGTTACACGTGTACCTTCACTCGCAAACCAAATCCTATTAAAACTATTTATATGCTCTGTAATATACCAGTAGACAGAGTAGACTCCATCAAAGATCTTGGAGTAACATTTGATGCAAAGTTATTATTTGATTCGCATATTAATAATATTATAAGTAAAGCATCCAAAGTGTTAGGTTTTATCTTTAGGCTATCATCTGAATTTAAAAATGTCAAAACAATGAAAATTCTGTATTGTGCTTTTGTCCGAAGTCATCTCGAATACGCCTCACAAATATGGAATCCAATTTATAATGTATACATTGACCGCCTTGAAGGTATTCAAAAGAAGTTTTTAAGGTACATACAATACCGATCCAATACATACTTTCCTAACTATCTTAGCCGTTGTAGAAAGTTTCACATCCTCCCGCTATACGAACGCAGAAAAATAGCAGATCTAACATTTTTATATCGTGTTATGAATAGTTCAGTTGATGTTCCTGAGTTGATAAGTAAAGTTGGAATACGCGTACCCACTGCAAACTTACGAAGAACAAATCTTCTCGATGTACCTCTAGCTAGAACAACGTACAGAAAAAATTCATATGTTATAAGAGCATGTCGTACTTTTAATGAGGAGTGTCGAAGAGTCGATCTTGACCTATTTGCATCGAGCACGGCTCATTTAAAAAAATCTATTACTAAAAAGTTCTTTGAGAGTTGTTAAATTTTATTTTATTTTTCTCCTTTTCTCTTATGTATACATATTTTTAAACTAATACAAACAGCGTAGTATTAACTTATGTAAGTTATGTATGTAACACATCGCTGTCTTTGCTACATGTCAATAGTCATAATCCTAGATATATGTGAAAGCTTGTAATTGGCCTTTTGCTGTTATATGCCTACTTATAAGATTTGTTAGCTGTAAGTTTTCCTGTAATTATAAAATAAAATAAAATAAAATAATATCGCAATGGTTCCCTTTCTTGAATATAAGGATTATGACTGATTCGGTCCATTGTCTTGGTATGGTTTCTGTATTTATCACATTGTTGAAAATTTCTGTGAGTATCGGTGACATTGCTACTCTTGTTTGCTTTAATATTTCATTACTTATGCCGTCTGGCCCTGGAGCTTTATCGTTTTTCTGAGTGGCAATAGCTTTATCTGTTTCTTCCATCATGATGTATGGTACTGTTATATCCCATCAATGCTTACAATAGTGCTAACCTCTATCCTTAGTCAGCATTATTGTATGACAGTAAAGATTCAGCTAGACTCAGATAGTTCAGTTCGCATCCGACATCCGCGCTTAACACTCTCATCCAAAATTTGTAATTCCTGTTTAAAGTTTAGCCTAAATTTCTAATAAGCCATAGTTAAGGTCATTTGTCTTTTTTTAAAAAAGGCCTTCCTCAAAACTCTTATAACAAATTGGTGGCAGCGGTGGGATACCGACGGTGAAGGTATCCCTGGTACGTCTCCGTCCGGGCTAACGTTAAATAAACAGTGACATTCCGCGAGTGTTTAAAAGTGCCAAAATTATAACCCAGTTGTCCTTGAAGTGTTGTAGATACACATAATATATATATTCGAAACATTATCCTGTCGATTATCGCGAGTGTTAAAATCCTAAATTAGTGCGAACACCTTGAAACCTCGCCGTATCCAGATATCGTCGTCTCCAGCTCCTACCCTAAAAAGGTAGCCATGTCCCTGTTCATCTTCTTCGTGATCCTGTAAGTTACATCTTTATAACTCTAACTCAGTGAAAGTGCATAGTGAAAGCCAATCGTAAAATACGTAAAACAAGTGTGTGAAACCAGTGAATTATTATTTTAATAGAGACCTTTAATAAATAATTAACCAATTATATTACAACTAAATCTTAGTCATCATAATAGTTTCAATTTCAATTTATCAGTAAGTGTTATTGTCACCGGCCGATTCTTAGAATTAGCTTATCTCCTACGCTTATCCAGACCTCACAGTGGTGAGTCTAACTTATTGGCCATCTATTACACCGTAACGTAATATATTATATCTTCTCATTGTAAATTTTACACACTAACACAAAATGGCTCAAAAGGAATCCCATATAAAATCAGAGAAAGGGGAAATCGTACAAATTGGAACATTGTTCAAATTTATAAAACCTTACGATGGCACACGCGAAAAATTAAACTCATTTATAGCAAACTGCGATAATGCAATTAACCTGGCTACTGATAATCAAAAAGCAATATTATTTAAATACATCTTGTCCCAACTTGAAGGTAAAGCAGAAACAGCCTGTTCCATCAAAGAATTTGATAACTGGGAACAATTAAGTTCTTTTCTAAAGACTCAATTTGGGGAACGGAAGCATTATGCTCATTTATTAACCGACTTGCAAGAGTGCCGTCAGCTTAGTAATGAACAAGTCAGTCAATTTGCGTTGCGACTTGAAACCAGCCTGTCTAAATTATTAACTGAAGTAACCTTATCCAATAAAAAGAAAAGTGAATTAGCTGGTCGCACAGCGGCGATGGAGGAATTGGCTCTCCATTCATTCTTGCTTGGCCTTAAGCCTGAAATTTCTAATTTAGTCCGAGGTAAAGATCCATCTAACCTAAACGAGGCCATCAATCTAACGACATCCGAAGAAAAAATCCTCACTTTGCTCAGTAAGCGAAACTCTCAAAGTTTGACCTTGCAACGTCCAAAACCTCAGTACCCCTCCAAGTTTAGTGCTCCTAATATTAATAATTATAAACCTCAAATAGCAAAACAATATGACCAAAATAACCGAACTCCATTTTGTCGATACTGCAAAACCCAAGGTCATACTATCGATGTTTGCAGAAAGCGCGAATACAACAACAATAGATTCAAAGTTCCTCAAACGTCCCAATTCTTTCAACGCCCAAAACAAGAACATTTTAAACCTGCTCATATCAATTGCGTTGCTGAAGATGATGTTCACGATGACCCTGAACCACAGCCATCCACTAGTGCAGACGAAACCCAAAACTATTACGAACATGACCATTTAAACGAATAACGGGCTCACGGAGGTGTCTCGTGAGACCTAAAATTCGACCCTTTGCACAACCTATGTATGACAATGGCACCTTTTCTATACCCAAGGACCACACGGGTAATCAGCCCCAAGCAAGAGTCCAATCTTCTATACCCAAGGACCACACGGGTAATCAGCCCCAAGCAAGAGTCCAATCTTCTATACCCAAGGACCACACGGGTATCCAGTCCCAAATAAGAGTCCAAAATCATTCAAAACCCAAAAAGGTCTCAAATAGAGCCTTGAATAAAGACAGTCGAACTCAAAGCCCTGAAAATAAAAACTCAAATGTAAAAGATCTTAAAATATATGAAATTTCATGCAATCCTAATAAAATATCATTACCTCATGTCCGCATAATAACCTCTGTAATCTAATTTTTTCTTCCTCTGGCAACACTACAGCTAACAGCTGATTTAAATTTGTCTCGTATTTTTTATTGTAAAATTAATAATTATAGCATAAAAACGGCCTAAATATATGTAAATATTTAGAACTAAATCTAATATATAGAACTAGTGTATAATATCAACTAAATTAGTGGTAATTTATGTGTAAAAACTGTGTGTGTGTATTGACGGTTACCGGTACAAGTTTTTGTAAATTGTCATCTCAAAATCAGGTACAAACTTACAATAATTACATAGTTTGCGTAGTGCGTTGTATTTAAAAAACATATTTAAGTATACTTTTAAAGTATTTATCACGCAAGTACGCTTTGTAGACTTGAAATAGAAATATAAACTTAACCTTATTCTAGTTAGGTGACACAACTTCTCTTATTTCTATATCTTTTCTCTTAAATCTTTAGCTAGTATCCACCCTAAATCTTAATCTTACTTTCCTCTTTTAAAAATTGTTCTCTCTATTCATTAATCATGCTCACTCGCAAGGCCTCTGCTCGCCAGGAGGAGTCCAAACTTCAAATGGCTTTGAGCGAACTTAAGGCTTCTAAGGAGTTGTGTGGCCAACTGAATAGGGAGAGGGATGACAATGAGAGGGAACTATTAGATATTTTGAATAAAAACAGAACATTGAAATCAGAAATGGCTCAACTGCATTGTCAGTATGTAGAAGCTGTAGATTCCAGGGACAGGCTCCAACTTGTTGTGGATGGGTTCAACCAGTGTAGCATTGAGTATGAACAAGCTCTAAGTCGTACACATTCATTAGAACAACAGCTACATGAGGCTAATAACAAGATTTCACTATTAGAATTGAACACCACAGCCTCGTTGAATCAAAGTCTATTCAATGAGTTGGTAGTCAGTGCCCCTGATATGGTTTCTGCTGCAATTAACAAACCTATGATAACTATAGACCTTACAGGCACAGAAGACCATAATACCACAGTGCAGGTAGTTAAATGTAGCAGAAACAAATTAAAGAAATATGTCAAAATTAATAAATACATTAAAAAAACACAAAAACTGGTCAAAAGACAAAAGTATTTTATAAAAAATGTTAAACTCAATAGAGAGCGGCTCCAGTTACTTAATAAACTGGATATTTATTCTTCAAAATTAAGGAACAACATACAAAAACATAAGAATGACACAGAAAAACTAAATTTAGAACTAAGTAATCTTAATGAAAAATTAATATCCATGACCAGTAAATATAAAAGTTCTGAAATGCAAATGAAGGAGTATATGTTAGCCATGAATGAGCTGGTAAGTGCATGTTCATGTGATCATGACCGCAGGCAGTCGATGACAAGCATAAAGTCATCCACCCATTCAAACACCTCTCCGGCTCATTCACTGTTGACATGTATCACTAACACTTTGCCTAGCTTAGAGTCTGATAGTTCCTTAAAGACACATAATGTAAAAGTACCCACTAAAATTAATTATACACCAAAAAGTAAATATGTATTGTTTAGTGATGAAATTGGACAAGGAATGGGCCAGTTATTAACAAATTATATAGGCCAAGTCACTACAAATTTCTGTATGCCCGGCTTGAATTATAAGGAAATTGTAAGTAAAATAATTCAATCTAATTTTAATCCAGACACCACCATACTTATTATATTTATTGGTGATAGAGGTAATTTAAACAAAAAGAAATTGATTGAACTCCTTAATGAGTTGTCCCACTTGACAGTTAATAATATTGTTTTATTTACACTTCCCTACTCAAATAGTTTGCCAAAGGAGGAAAATGACATACGATTTAGGCTTACCTAACTCTGCACACTTTCTCCACAAATAATGCTAAATTTAGTTTGATAGACACTAATAACTATGTGTGCAATTATTTTTATTTGACGAAAGATAAGTACTATCTTTCTAAGTACTATAAGAGGCAATTAGCCATGTCTCTTTCTTATTATTTCGACATATTAGCCAAGAATCTGGCTATACAGCGTATTGGTTCTATTGAGCCTGTTGACATTGTAAATAATTTAAATTAGATTGTAAGACAATAGAGGCAACCTCTTGCATATATTCATCCACTAATGCTGGCATGTCAAGTGACTTATGTCAATCAGGTGTCAGTATAGTGGATCGAAATAAGAACTTTATCAACCTGGTGCACCAAAATATACAAGGAATGATTAATAAAGAATTAGAAGTTGAGCTATTTTTAAATTGTAATAATATAGACATTCTTTGTATTACCGAACATTGGTTAAAAAACCATCAATTAATATATAATTTTAGTAATCACAGCAAATGGCTACTGATGATGTAGACAGTACTATCTCTAAAGTGGTACACTGGTTCAATGCAAACAATTTACTTTTGAATGAAAAAAAAACTAAATGTATTAAGTTCACAACACCTAACGTTAGACAAGTAAAAACCAGTGTACACATTAACGGAACAGAGTTGGATCTTGTAGAATCCACAGTGTTTCTAGGAATGACCTTAGACGCTAAGCTTCAGTGGGGCCCACATATAGAAAAATTGACGAAAAAGCTCAGTTCTGCAGCTTATGCTGTAAAGAAAATCCGTAGTTTAGCTGATGTAGAAACAGCTCGGTTAGTGTATTTTAGTTATTTTCATAGCGTGATGTCATACGGCATTCCACTGTGGGGGAATGCTGCTGACATCCAAACAATACTTGTGCTGCAGAAAAGGGCTATTCGGTCAATTTATAAATTAAGTCCCAAGTATTCGCTGAGGGATAAATTTAAGGAGATTGATATTATGACTGTTCCATCACAATACATTTATGAGAATTTGTTGTATGCACACAGGCGTATCAATCTTTTTAAAAAACGTTGTGAAATTCATAATGTTAATACCAGGAATAAAAATAAATTTATTGCTCCTGCAACTAGGCTCCAAAAAATAAGTAAATCATTTAAATGTCAATGCATACGCTTGTACAACAAAATTCCAACACATTATCAAAAATTAAGTCTAAGCAAATTTAAATCTATTATTAAACGGAGACTTTGTTCTCAAGGTTATTATACGTTGAAAGACTACATGGATGATAATAGTGCTTGGGATTGACTAGTTCTGATGAACCGGGCTATCAAAACATGTTTATGATTATTATTATATTCTTGACATTATATTTTTATCATTTATAATTTTGAAATTTGCACAATTATGATTTTATTATCTTGACATTTTATTATTTTAATTTATACACTTTTAACTGACATGCATGTAACTTTAGTTACAATAGTTTTATTTTATTTCAAAATTTATTTTAGATTTTGTAAAATTTCCTGTAAAATATGAGATTAATGTTGGCTTCGATGTTGCTTTGCGAAATGAAAAATGCATACCTACTGGTAGACATTTTGGCCAGGCAGTCTGGGCTTGTCATGCTCTCTCAAATGTCCTGCTGATGGTGGCGTTGTGTGTCGGGTCCCTTTATTCCCTATATCATGGTTGAGTAGAGCGACGCTGATACACACGTCATGCTCGTGAACGGGTGCTGTCAGTTGGGGCTGGTCGGCTTATACATGTCATGGCATCCGGGTGTTATATTATAATTATTTTATTTTATTTTTTTAGTGCTAGTGAATAACTCATGCGTTTCACATCAGACTGCATTATTCTCATATTAATATTAAAAACGAAAATTGTAAATATAACGAATTATTTAAAAGAGTATCTATGGAGTTTCTTGCCGGTTCTTCTCCATAAGACCTACTTTTTGGAACCGTGCAACTAGTGTTGACATTTCGAAAGAACCTGTAATATTGGTCTACTTGAAATAAAAATATTTGAATTTGAATTTGAATTTGAATTTGAATTTGAATTTAATAAACCACTAACGTTTCTCATCGATACCGGATCCTCCGTGTGCCTCATCCAGAAACCCTCCATAGAACTTTACTCCAACCTGAAACTAAAAAATAATATAATTCAATTAAAAGGCATAGATAGTCGTGAAGAAGCTGTACTCACCCTTGGTAACTTTGATATGAACCTCATATTCGGTAAAGAATCAGTATCCTTTAAATTCCATGTCGTAGATAAAATGAACTTACCATATGATGGTATTATAGGCAATGATTTACTAAACTTTTTCCAATGTTCTATTGACTATAATCGAAAATCTCTTAACCTAGGTAGAAATAAAAATAAACTTACCTTTACCGATCCCACTTACCAAATTCCACCACGTTCTGAAATAACTGTAGAATGTTCTGTTGTTAACCCTGAATTAAAAGAAGGTCTCATACTTGACCAACATTTAAATGAAACTTTATTTGTAGCATTAAATTGTTTAGTAAAAGTAAAAACTAATAATAGAGTAAACCTCACAGTCCTGAACACTGCTGAAGAACCCGTAACCCTGAATTCTAACCTCCAACTTACTCTACATCCAGTTGATTATGAATCTAACAGATTTTGCAACACAAAACAATCATGCTTAGAGAGAACTGATGAAGTACTCAAACTTCTTCGAGTTTCACATCTAAATTCTGAAGAACGCGAATCTCTTTATGATGTATGCTCTAACTTTTCAGATATATTTCACTTACCTAATGACATACTTACCTCAACTGATGCCATCCAACATGAAATCCGTACTTCTTCAGAACAACCAATCAACGTAAAATCCTATCGATTTCCTGAAATTCATAAACAAGAAGTGAATACTCAAATCCAAAAGTTGCTTACTCAAAAGATTATTCAACCTTCCTTATCTCCCTGGTCTTCTCCAATATGGATTGTTCCCAAAAAACTAGATGCTTCAGGCCAAAAGAAATGGCGTATCGTAATAGATTATAGAAAGCTTAATGATATTACTATCGGTGAAACTTACCCCATTCCTAACATTGTAGAAATCCTTGACCAATTAGGTAATTCTAAATATTTTTCAACTCTTGACCTTGCGTCAGGATTTCATCAATTTAAAATGGCGCCTCAAGACGCATGCAAAACCGCTTTTAGTGTCCCTCAAGGGCACTTTGAATTTACAAGAATGCCATTCGGCTTAAAAAATGCTCCGTCTACCTTCCAACGTCTAATGAACAATGTACTCACCGGTCTTTAAGGCGAAAGATGCTTTGTTTATTTAGATGACATTGTTATCTATTCCCACGACTTAATTAGTCACATACAAAGCCTCTCTAAAGTATTCCATAAACTCCGTTCTTTCAACTTAAAACTTCAACCCGACAGATGCGAATTCCTACGGAAGGAAGTAGGCTATCTTGGGCATATTATTACTGAAAATGGCTTAAAACCCGATCCAAATAAAATAAGATTAGTCCAAGAATTTCCAGTCCCAAAATGCCCAAAAGACATCAAATCATTTTTAGGTCTCATATCATACTACAGACGTTTTATCCCAGAATTTTCTAAATCATCCAAACCTCTTACATCTCTTCTAAAGAAAGATACCCCATTTGTGTGGTCAAATGAACAACAGCTATCATTCGAAACCCTTAAAAACAAACTCGTCACTGCCCCAGTACTTATATATCCAGATTTTACAAAACCCTTTAACCTTACCTGCGACGCATCCAATTATGCAATTTCTGCTATCCTCTCTCAAGGCCCTGTAGGGAAAGATCACCCAATAGCCTTTGCTTCCAGAACCCTAAACAAATGCGAAACCAACTATAGCACTACAGAGAAAGAACTGTTAGCCATAGTTTGGGGTTGCAAAACATTCAGACCGTACCTGTTTGGCCGCAAGTTTGTGATTATTACCGATCATCAACCTTTAAAATGGCTCTTCAACCATACGGACCCAAGTAGCAAACTGCAACGCTGGCGGCTTCAACTACAAGAATTCGAATATGAAATTGTATACCGAAAGGGTAAACTAAACTCGGCAGCTGATGCACTTTCTCGCTATCCTGTCAATCCTCTTAACCCTGTAAACCCTGAAAACTTATCAGACGGTGAGTTAATAGATCTTGGTCCGTTAGATATTAGCCCTTTCAACGCAGAAATTGATGATTTTAACCCTCTCAATCTTCCAAGCCTAGAGAATCCTCTTGACTCTGTCCCTATCTCAGAACCCTTGATCGAAAACGCTGATCCAAGCCCAACTATTCAATATCCAAATCCTGATATAAACCCTCCGGATTTAAATTTACCTGCGGACACATACACAAAGTTCTTAAAGACTCCCATGACTACTACATATGATACAACAATTATAGAACATAACGATAATTTACTTAAAAGCCAAAACAAAAATTTTATAATACCTACATCCCTTGATCTTGATGAATCTAATCCTTATGTTGAGGAAGTTTTATCAAATTTCTCAGATTCAGAATCATTTATTAATTCCGAAAAAACCTTATTGTCGCATAAAGCAATTATGTGTAACAATAAAAATTATTACTTTTTATTCACCAAAGTTCACCATTTTGATACGTGCTCCTACAGTGACATATTTGAATCATTAAAGAATATTCGCAATCAACTAATAACAGAAAGTGAACCTGTTGATAAAATAAGTATTACCGATTTTAAAAATCCATTTGACAAACATATATATATAAAAATTTATAATATGCTTACACATATATTTCACAATACTGGAATCCAAATTCACATTTATCGCAACAAAATATACTATCCCATTCCTACAGAAGTCCAAAAAATTCTACATGAAAACCACGACATTCCCATTGCTGGACACCTAGGTGCTACCAGAATGTTTAACAGAATCCGTGAACAATATTACTGGAAAAATATGCGTAATGAAATAGACAATTATGTAAAAAACTGTACTTCTTGCCAAACGAACAAGGCCTTTAGGAAAATTAATCGAGCCCCAATGCAGATAACCAGCACCTCAACTTCCCCATTTGAAAGACTATCCCTTGATATAGTAGGTCCTCTTCCTGAATCCGGCATAGCCAAAGTTAAATATATCCTTACCCTTCAAGATGACTTAACCAAATACTCAGTAGCATATCCTATTCGCAGTACTACCGCTGAAGAAACCAGCGAATGCCTGATCCATTTCATTTCCTTATTTGGCATTCCTAAAATTATACTTACAGACCAAGGAACAAATTTCACATCGGATATGTTCAAAGAAACCTGCAAATTTCTAAAAATAAAACAGTTGTGGTCATCTCCTTATCACCCGCAAACACAAGGCGCCCTAGAGCGAAGCCATTCAACACTGAAAGAATATCTAAAATCTTATGTATCTGAAAACCAAGATAATTGGCCAAAATTCGTATACACAGCCATGTTGGCCTATAATACAGCAGTACATAGTACTACTAACTATACCCCATACGAGTTAGTTTTCGGTCATAAGCCCTTCCTTCCTAACTCGATATATGAGCCTATATCCAACGCCACTTACCCGGACTATATTAGAATGTTGCAACACCGCCTTAAGTATACACGCGACAGAGCCATCGACTATATCAATAAGTCCAAGGAATCTTCTAAAGCTTACTATGACACTCGCACTCGACCTGCAAAATACAAAGCTGGCGATTATGTGTACCTTAAAAACCATTTAAGATTACGTAAGGCACTTTCTCCGGATTCCGGTTCCGGTTGTCAAAGTGCAAACAGCGTTGTGATTAAACAACCAGAAAATCAAAGATTTAAAAAGTTATACGCTACATCTAAACAAAAACTCCGTTAAATACAACACTACATTCGGAAATTATCATTCGTCGAATTCTCATTATATCTTTCCAGTAAAGTGAAAACGAAGACCCACAACAACATCGAGGTTAGAACATTATTTAACCTTTTTGACAATTCAATCCGTTCAACTTCAACTGTTAGTCTAATGTCAATGTCACTGATACTTTGATGTCACTCTGACTGTCACTCGGTTCGGTTGGTATCATCAACAGGGTTGCCAGAACAAGAAAAGTTAATATTTACTGTTACGTTCCGTTCCACGTAACTGAACCTGACATTATGGAGGGACAATTTGAAATATTATTTGAAAAAATGAAAATAGAAATGAAAAATCAGACAATCGAATTAACAGATTCAATTACAAAAAATATCATGGATCGGATGGAGGAAAAACTAATACCTATCAAAGAGGAAAACGAAAAGCTAAAAGAAAAAATCGGCAAACTAGAGAAGGAGATAGAACATTTAAAAAGGGAAAAGAAAAACAATAACCTAATTATTTTTGGATTAGAAGAGAGTGAAAACTCAACAGCTGAGCTTTTCCAGAATATAAAGGAGAACTTCAAAAGAGACTTAAACATCAATTTAGAAGAAATAGAAGTAAACAAATTAAACCGCTTAGGAAAACCAAAAGCCGAGAACAAACCGAGACCTGTACTATGTTCACTTTTAAGTGAATGGAAGAAGAACGAAATTACAAAAAACAAAAAGAAACTAAACGGAATTTATATATCGGAGGATTATTCGAAAGAAGTATTGGAGAAAAGGAAAGCGCTTCAACCGCAACTACTAGAAGAGAGGAAAAAAGGAAACATAGCTTTTCTGAAATATGATAAAATTATAATCAAAGAACCTAACACTAACAATGATAAAAGGAAAAGGGAACAATCTACCTCACCACAGTCACCGTCAAAAACCCAGCCCAAAAAACAACAAATGCTGATGTCTCTCAAAAACAACAGAACAAACGCATTCGATGCAATGAGAATCAAATCAAACTCTCTGACCAATATCTCCACACGCAAGAACCAATAGCAATTAACATTCGAAACACCGGAAATTCAAACTAACTACGAAAACCAACAAAACGTAAAAACACAACCTCCCCCAATCCGACTAGTCCTCGTGGGGGATGAAGACCACAACCCTCCAACATTCCAAAAAAGAAAAGAAAAAATCTATATTGCAGCACTAAATACCCTTACTCTGAAAAATGAAGAAAACTTAATAGAACTAACATACGCACTAGAACATATCAAATGGGACATCGTTGGCCTCAGCGAAGTGAGACGATTGGGAGAAAGAATTGTTTCGTATCAGGATTTTTTACTATACCACATAGGAACCACTCCTGGCCACCATGGGGTTGGCTTTATTATAAAGAAACACCTAACAGACTGTATAGAAGGGTTTATAGGCATTTCGGAGCGTATAGCAATGATGAATTTAAAGTTGCCAGGATACCGTGACTCATGGTCTATTATACAAGTGTACTCACCTACAGAACAGTCAGATCCAGAAACAATAGATACATTTTATCTTGAATTAAATAAAGTCATCCACGACCACGCTCATAAAAACTTAATAGTAATGGGAGACTTCAATGGCAAAATTGGAGAAAAGCGTCCTGGAGAAAACACACTAGGACCATTTACATACAGCAGCAAACCCAGGAGCAGGAACGGAGAGAAGATAATGAACTTCACACTAGAAAACAACCTCACTATCTTAATTTATTTATTTATTTATTTACACGGATATACCAGTTACAGTAAATAAAGATAAAGTAAAATCAATACTTATAGATATAACAAAAACAGTAAATACAGCTGTGTTTAAAAAACAGGATACCTATCATGCATTCTTCTCACAGTACTCCAAACATTCTCTCAAGATCACCTTCCATTCATCCGCAAACACATCACAGTTTGGCTTGATGTCCAGGAGAGCATTAAGCGCGTTGAGACTTCGCGGTACAGGAGATCTGGCCCGAGATACAGTTCTGCAAATTGGAGTTGCAAAAAGCCTATGCTTTCTATTCCTGCGGTAATTATTAGGAACAAACAAACAACATAGCTCGCTATTTAACTCAGGAGCATCCACTTTACCTCTGAGAATCTTGCACATTACCACCAATTGGTCATTAGATCTTCTGACCTCAAGCGAGTTATATCCCAGGCATCCTAGAAGGAATTTAGTTGGGTACATGTATGGGTAGTACCCGTACATACGTTTGTACAAGTATCTTAAGAAAGCTTTTTGCACTTTCTCCAATAAGAGCGCATACGTGCTCTTGTGTGGATGCCACACACATGCACTCATTTCAATTTTGGATCTAACTAATGCACTGAAAACAAGCCTAATGACTCCCATGTTCTGAAAATCATTAGAGTTTCGAAGAACAAAACCCAATCGCCGAAAGGACTCTTTGGCCAATGCTGTAACATGATCATGGAATGTGAGCTTTTGGTCAAATGTGACACCTAAATCTTTCATTATGGTAGATCTGAGTACAATATTACAACCGAGTTTATATTGGAATTCGATTGGGTGCCGCATTCTACCGAAAGTCATTTGGTAACATTTGCTGTTATTAAATTCCATTTTATTTTCAACACTCCATTGGTACACGGCATCGATGTCCTGCTGAAGCAATAGGCAGTCCTGTGCAGTTCTGATCTCCATAAATAGCTTTAGGTCATCAGCGTACAGAAGACATTTAGCATGCTTAACTATTTCGGGCAGATCATTTATCATGAGGATAAATAACAGAGGTCCCAGTACTGATCCTTGACTTACTCCGGAACGCGTATGATAGGGCGCAGAGTCATACTGGCCAAGTCGAACAAACTGCTGGCGATCGCGAAGATAATCAGCGATGAATCGAAGAAGGCTTGGGGCAAGACCCAGAGCACTAAGTTTCTCCAACAGTATGTCGTTGTTTACCCTATCAAACGCCTTTCGAAAGTCAAAATACAGCACGTCTACTTGATATCGACGGTCTAAGCTGGTGGAAATGTAATCCACAATAGTCAGAAGGTTTGTGTTAACTGACCTTTTTCTTCTAAACCCATGTTGTTCATTACATAAGAACGGTTCAACCCGCCTGTATATTTCTGCATGCAAAATGTGTTCAAAAACCTTAGCCAACGTTGGGAGAATAGCGACTGGACGATATTCCTCGACAGATGTTTTATTCGAACTTTTAGGGATAGGTGTGACTCGAGACAATTTCCATTTAGAGGGATAAAGGCCAGTTTTCAGTGCCAGATTAAAGAGGTGGCAAAGAGGATAAACGAAAAATATCTCCCCTTGCTTAAGAAGCCACGGAGGTATACTGTCAGGGCCTACAGAACTACCTGGTTTTAGCTTGCGAATCGCTTTAGTTACTTCACTGTGTGTGATTTCGTGTATATGAACGTGACTACTCGTATGCTGGTTTTGGGGACTTATATTTGTTGCATCCAGTTTAGGTGACTCTGGTAGAAATACGCTTGAGAAATAGTCGGCAAAACCCTCAGCGGCTCGGATACCGTTCAGGGTATTACCTTTATAATCAACACTTTGCTGAAACCCACCCTTGGACTTTAGGTTTGACACATGGTGCCAGAACCCACGAGGGTTGGTTTTGATGGCCTGCTCAACACCAGAAACATAGGAATCATAAGCGTGTGAAATTCGTGATTTTAATTCTGATCTTAAATTAGAAAATAATTGATATGTTTCTATGGACTTAGTCTGTTTCCAGCGGATATGTAACTTGAGTTTCAGCTTTATGTCATTTATGATGTCACTTGTAAACCAAACTGGATATTGCGAATGATTTGAGCGTTTCCGGTGTTTTTTGGGAACACAAGTATTAAATATTGAATACACGGTATCATAGAAACATTTGGTACTAAGATTAATGTCATTGTGCTGGTAAAGTTCCTGCCAGGATACTTTGGATAATAAATCATAGAGTGCCTCGTAGTCACCTTTTTTAAAATTCCAGTCATTGCTAGGGTCTATATTGCTTGGTTCAATACGATCAGAATGGCGAGTCATATCTATTTCTACACTAACACTTAGAGGAGGGTGATAAGCGTCGGACGGAACTATTCCATCTGTAGCCTCAACGTTAGTCTCCCGTATTTCCGTGCTCTCCTTGACAAGAACCACATCTAACATTCCTCCATACGAATTGTTCACCACATTCTTCTCACGCAAATTACAATATGTCAGAAAGTAACAATAATAGTTATTTATATTCGATGAAGCACTATTCATATTAATGTCACCATAAATAAGAACTATTCCTTTTAAATTATTAATAAAAGTTTCCACTTTGCAAAACCACTGCATGTAATCACTATCAGTAGCACTAGGTTTAATGTAGACTACACACACATAAATTCTACGACCGTGCCATGTGAAACTCGCCCATAGATCTTCACCGTGGCAAGTTTCGAGCTCAGTGTGCCGGTGCAGCGTGATGGGTGCCCGCGCGGAGAGTAACACACCTCCACATGGTGTACATCTGTCGCGGCGAAGTACGCTCCAATCTCCAGACGTAACCTCCGAATCCATAACTGAGCCATCCAAGAATGTCTCAGTGGCAGCTATTAAGTTATGTTCAAGCAATGACAAATTGTTTCTCCATGTTTTAAGCTTGGTTTTAAGCCCACGAACGTTTTGATAATATACATTTATAAATGATATTCTATGCTGTGGCCCCTTGTGAGGGCTATTTACGAAAGGGCTCTGTATTAGCATTGCATACGTTAATCGACTGGGTGTTTTTAGCTAAGGTTTTATAATTTATCCACGGCTTAATTCTTGCATTAATCGGCCATAAATTAACTGAGTAACATGCATCAAAGTGAGTCAATGGGACACCTATTTTATAGGATTTGTAATTACCTTTTGGTGTAAGTTCTTCAACCGTACAGGTCCCACTAGGGCATAAATGTTGCAGGTAGTCACGGATCTCCTCAATACAAGACTCCATGTTCCATAAGTGTAAGAATTTTCGTGCCTCAACAGCTTTTAAAGATGTTATCGTAGGCCCTGCCGTGCCGCGCATCGAAGTGAACCGTTGTTTCTTCTTCACTTCAATCCACGGCTGTGTGTTGCAATCTGCAGTATCAGTATCAGTTACTTTAGTGTTATGGATATCCGCGGTAGTCTCTGACTGATGGCAAGCTGTTTCTAGATCAGGGCAGGAAGAATTCTTGGTGTGGGACTTATTCAGCTGATGATTGCTCTTCTTCTTTTTTGGCCTCTTCTTTTGATTTGACTCAGTAGCAGGGTTGTTAAGTAGAGGTTCTTGTTGGTGGGGCATTAATAATAAGGGTTGTGGTTGATGAATTATTGCAGTGGGGGAAGCCTGAGGTTTAGACTGATAAGTGCTGCAGTTTTTAGTGTCGGGATCGTCATACTTTTTCAGCTTATCAAGAACAATTTCTGCTTGAGTCACAAATTTCTCTATTTTGGTTTCATATCCTGCTATAATGGTGAGAGCTTGATTAAGGTTTGTTTCATAGTCTTTTATGATAGAGACGGAGTTGCTAAGCCTATTTTCATAAGTAGCTATCATAGCAGTGGACTGAACCAGCTGTTCTCTCATTGTGGACATTTCCTGGCGCAAATCGTGAAGCTCATGCATAAAAACCTGATTTTCTCCATGGTCACTCGGTTCGTTTTCATTGTGAACAAGCTGCCGATACGTATCACGGTTTGTTTTAGAGAAACCAATCGGAGTCAAGCTGTTATCTCCACCCTTCTTATTAGCACAGTGGCATTCGGGACATATCCAGGTGGACCTAGTTACACTACTCGTGTTAAGTTTACCTGTACACATCGAGTGGTATATTTTGCCAAAATTTATCAGTGAACAGCACAGGTACTCCTCTTTGTCCACAATGACACCAAAGCATGCCGAGCAATTCATGTTTGAGTATATATATGGAGACAAGCGTACGGGTGCATGCAAAATACAAAGCAATAAGCAAGCGTCGTCACTTACGTGTGGCTTGGTACGGTATAAAATAAAATCCAATCCTTTCCAACAGCGGAACAGCGTGTAACACAGTGCTAAACGCGCGACGTAGTCGCTGCGTACCTAATCCAACTTGTCGACACAGAGTTTGTTTTGATAGTTCGCAACAAAATTCGAGATATACTGGTCGTACTGTATTTTTATGCAAAATGTAGGTACAGTTAGGTTGTTTGGAACGCACCCTTCGAATGCTAAAAGTCTACAGAGGTTTAGGTCTGCGCCTAACGCGCCCAGAATAAAACGCGATTATGTTGGTAGCACTGATGTAAACAAATGATTTTAAATTCGCGCTAAGAAAAAAAACGAATTTGTTTTTACACAAATTAAGAGTAGATGTTTTTGAGCACTTTTGTTAAGTGTTTGCACTGATTATTACTTAATTACTTCAGTTTTAGTACCTACTTATATGTTTATTTACACTGACACCTGGTTTTACATTGTTTATTTATTATAATGGAATGAACTATAGCTAGAACTTTGTTTTAGTTAGTTTATAATTTTCAGCAAAAATTGTGCCTGGAAAACGATACGAATGAAGATTTGCATGTTTTTAAACACATTGCAATTGTTTTTATTTAATTAATTCCGGTGTAACACTTTATTTTATAATATTAAATACGGAGCTACTGTAATGAGGCTTATTCCACTTTTCCCCGTTGGATGATCCCCATTGATGGGGATTAGTGAACTTTTTGTTCACTATTCCCCGTTGACCCAAAATTTTTATTTAATGGGGATAAGTGAACTAAAAAGTTCAATAATCCCCATTAGGTAGGTACGTTAAAAAAATAAAATATATGAATCATGTTACATTTATTAATTAAAAATATAACTTTCTTATACCTAATAAAGTCACAGATTGTTACAATCATTAATTTAAAATTGTAGCATGAAAATATTTCTTTCTTATACCTTGTAAAATCAAAGATTACAATCACTTAAGTTTTTCTAATTAGGTACGTTAAATAAAAACAATATAAAAATAAAATATATGAGTCATGTACTTTTATTTTTATAAGGTAAGAACAAAATTTTAAATTACCTACATACCTACTTTACGATTTTATTAGAACGAAAAACAGATTGTTGCCCCAACGAAATTGTTCTAACGATGTTTGGGAATAAGACCTTATATCTATCTATCTAATAAGATACACAATACTGTAAAAGATGCTCATTTTCTAGAGGCGCGCGCGCAAGGCGGTGGCGGAGCGGGGTGCGAGTTAGCTCGTATGTGATTGGTCGACCCATCTTTTGTTTTTGTTTCGTAGTCGTTAAGGGTTAGTAGTGTGTAGTGTAGTTCAAGCGTGCAGTTCTTATCAGTTCGCAGTTATTAGTTTAATATAGGAATAAATAAAGGAAATGGCTGGTAGTTCAACTGACGTTTGTTTAGAGTACGTTAAAAAAGGTAAAGCTACCATACTTCTCCGGGCCGGACATCAATACAGTAAAAAATGCAAATATAAAAATGGTGGAGTTTTGTGGGAGTGTACCACAAGAAAACAAAGTAAATGTGCCGGATCCATCACTGTCATGGTAAGTTACTTATTATATTTTGTGATTAATAATGACAATAATAACTCAGGTTATGTGTGTTATCAATATCACGTTTATCAATATCAAAATTTAAAAATCAACGTTAAAGTTTAAACACTGTTTCTGTCATGGCGGCACGTGTGACGTCATTCTTTTGTCAACCTAGTGTAAAAGAGTGTAGCTGAAGTGAATTGTATATATTTAATTATTATTACATATTTTAGTTAAGCATAAAGTGAAATATGTTTTGTTGAACTATTCTGATAGGATAACAACAATTTGTTATAAGTTTTAAAGGTTGTTAAATAGCCTATTTAATTTTGTATTCTATGTAAGTGCAATATTGTTTACTTAAAAAATAATGTAAAGTAATTAATTATTATTACTTAATTTTACAGGACAATCAAGTTGTAGCTGAGAAACGACACAATGTTTGTGAACCTGATTTTGCGCGGAATGAAGTTACCTTGAGGTTATTCAAACTAAAAACTACACTTGCGGATCCAGAAGCACCTGCTATTCCCACTGCTTACAACGCGGCTGTGAGCTCACTAAAAGATACCGGAATTGACAAAATAAAAGAATTCCCTGCCCTGAAGTCTATCAAAACAACATTATATAAACACAGAAATGCAGCATTTGAAGTAAGTAAAATTGAGTTCAAAAATGTTGAAGAAGTTAAAGTACCTCCAGCTCATCAGGAATTTATTTTAGCAGACTACAATGACAGTGGTATCCGTGTAATAGCTTTTTGCTCTGAATTTGCCCGACATCAAATGAAAAATTTGAAGATGTTCTTGGGTGATGGAACGTTTTGGATCTGTCCATCTCCCTTTTACCAACTCTACACCATTCATGGGGATTTGGGCAGTACAGAAAAACACATAAACATTGTGCCACTTGTTTATGCCCTCATGAGCCATAAAAATCAACAAACATATGAAATTTTATTTAGTATGCTAAAATCTGCATTACCTGATTGGAATCCAGAAATATTTAAATGTGACTATGAAGTGGCTCCGATGAACGCAATGCGAAATGTTTTTGTAAATATATCTATTAGCGGCTGTTATTTCCATTTCACCCAGGCAATATGGAAGAAAGGAAAACAACTCAAACTAACAAATGAATGCGGACGGGACGCATGCGCGCGCGAGGTCGATTAAATACTATGTATAGGAAAAATAAGAAAAGAATGTGGACCTGGATCTCACCAGACGGGAAAACCAAAAATGAAATAGATTTCTTCATGACCGACAGAAACAGTTACTTCAGCAACTTCAACGTCATCAACAAATTCAACTTCAACACAAACCATAGGCTTATCAGGGCCGAAATAAAAACTAAACAACCCAGGAAACCTAGACCTAGACAAGAACAAGTAAATGTAAAGCTCGGAAAATACCAAATGCAACAATTAACAAACAGCCTGAGAGACAAATTCACAAACTTTAAAGAAAACACAAAGAACCTAGACATACAGGAAAAATACAACTGGACGGAGAATATTATTAAAACTGAAACAAAACTCACAGCAAATACTAATAGAGAACACAAGCAATGGCTTACAACTACCACTATAAAACTGCTGAATCAAAGGAGCCACCTAATTAATACAAGAGACGTGAAGGACAGAAGAAAACATCTAACAGAAATTAACAAAGAAATAAAGAAAAACATAAGAATAGATAGGAACAGAAATAGAATGGAGACTATTGAAAAACATATAATAAAAACAGGTGGTGTCAAAAAAGCATATAAGGAACTAACGAAATCTATAGACTGGGTAGTAAAAATGAAAAGCAATCGAGGAAAATTGAACCATGATAGAAAAGACATACTGAAAATTGCAACATCCTATTACAAAGAACTCTATGAATACAACAACACCTCGCGAGAAGAAATAAATTTGGTAGCGACCTCAGATATCCCAAAAATCCTTCACGTAGAAACAGACAAAGCAATAGACACACAACGGAAAGACAAAGCACCTGGACCCAATGGTATAACCAATGAGATCATAATACAAAATAAGCAAGTTATTACACCGATCCTCACGGAAATGTTTAATGATATCATAGACACAGAAATTATCCCACAGCAATGGACAGAATCAAACATTATCCTCCTATATAAAAAGGGAGACAAACATGACGTCGGAAACTATCGTCCAATCAGTCTCATGTCTAACATATATAAGATATTTGCCAAGATCATTTTAAAACGGATAGAAGGAACTCTAGATGAACATCAACCCATCGAACAGGCGGGCTTTCGGAAAGGATACTCGGTAATCGATCACATTCATGTTGTTCGCCAGGTCTTAGACAAGTATAAAGCCTACCAGCGCGAGTATTACATTGCTTTCATCGACTATACCAAAGCATTCGACTCCTTGTATCACGAAAAGATATGGAAGTCCCTAATGGAACAAGGAATCGAACAAAAATATATCCGCTTAATAAAAAATGTATATAGTCATAGTACCGCGAGAATTCAACTAGAAAAGAAAGGAAAACCATTTACAGTGGGAAAGGGGGTCAGACAGGGAGACCCTCTATCTCCTAAACTATTCTCATCGGTTCTCGAAACAATCTTTAGGGCTCTTAACTGGGAAAACCTCGGAATCAATGTCGACGGAGCCTCTCTAACACACTTGAGGTTCGCAGACGATATAGTGTTATTTGCTGAATCACCGGAAAATATACAACTAATGATAAATGAACTAGCGGAAGAAAGTGAGAAGATAGGTTTAAAGCTGAACCCAGAGAAAACAAAGGTTATGACAAACGGGAAGAAAACCACCATACACCTAGGAAATAACCAAATCAACTACACCAACGAATACATCTATCTGGGACAACTAATAACGCAAGAGGAACCTATACGCAAAGAAGTTGAGAGAAGAATAACAAATGGCTGGAAGAGATACTGGAGTCTAAGAGAGGCCATGAAAGACCAAACTCTTCACATTAATATAAAGAAAAAACTTTTTAACACCTGCATACTACCTGTTTTAATGTGTGGCAGCCAAACATGGGCTTTAACGCAGAATACTACGAGAAAACTGGAATCTTGTCAACATGCAATGGAAAGAGGTATGATGAATGTAAAAAGGTCGGACCGAATAAAAAACCATGTCATCAGAAAAAAGACGAAGGTCATAGACATAACATCCAAAATCAAAAGACTCAAATGGCAATGGGCAGGGCACATGATAAGAGGTAAAGATAAATGGAGCAAAATTGTGACACGATGGTATCCTAGAGAAGGGAAAAGGAAAAGAGGTAGACCTTTGAAACGGTGGGATGATGACATCAGGCAAGTAGCAGGAGTAACGTGGAATAGAGTAGCCCAAGATAGACAGGAATGGAAAAGGTTGGAGGAGGCCTTTGCCGATTGGCAAACAGACCTACAAAAAATAATTAAGTATTAGGATAGGATAGATTAACATTAGGTAGCTACAAAAAAAAAAAAAATTATATACATATATCCATTCTCATAGCTTTTAGTTTTAATACTTTGTAAATAGATAATAGGTTGGTCTGAATAAAGGGCTTTATTATTAAGGCACTTTCTCCACTCTGGAAAGGGCCTTATAAGATAATTAAAATTAATGGTAATAATACACTTACCTTACTGATAAACCGGAGACATATTACACATCACTTCGACCAAGTGAAACCTGCTGAGGTCAGGAACAACCTATAAAGTAAAATATTAATAATAATACCTAAAACTATTATAATGATATGACAATACAACTTATCTTGTCTCCAAATATTATAAATGTATAATAAATATACCTAATTAATATATAAGTTTAATATATAAGTACCTATAGTGCATAAGTTTATAATTATAAATAAATAATTAATGTAAACTAATTAATTTACAGAACTACATGTCAAGCCCGAAGTCAACAACAGTATTTTGTACAACAGTTAGAATCGAGCCCTGGCCTTTATTTTGACTATCTCAGCAATCTTAAGATAAATAATGGACAATTAAATGTTTTAATGCCATTAGACCTATCACACTTTGACCCCCATGTTGAAAATATTAAGTCTACACTAGAAACCGCAAAAAATCTATGTACAGAAGTTGGTTTAATAGAAACCACTTGTTTTAACATGTTTGAACCTTTAAAGGCCCGTTATAACGATATGTGTAAAGAATTCTTATCAATTTCACATTTAGTCGAAAAACGCTCAAAGCGCGCTTGGATTGGAGGCCTAGGCTCTGTAATAAAAACAATATTTGGCAACCTTGACGAAAATGATGGACTCAAGTTTAACGAAGCCATCAACATTTTACAAAACAATCAGAAAAAATTGGTTTCATTAATGAAAGAAAATATTTTGGTAAGTCAATCCACAATTTCATCATTTAATGACACAATTCAGAAAATTAAAATTAATGAAATCAATTTAAACAAAGCTATCAATAAACTCTCGGCCAATTTAGCAAACGTCACCCTCGTTATGAACGAATTATTATTACGTTCAAATATTTATCAAATTATTGATAATTTAGAAACTTCAATTTTAACAATGTCATTCCAATTAGAAGATCTGACTAACGCTGTTCTATTCAGTAATCAAAACATCTTGCATCCGTCTGTGATTACGTCACTACAATTGTTCCGAGAGCTTGCTGATAACCACCAGTACTTACCTAACGACTCGGACTTGCCTGTAAATTTAGATTTAAGTTCAATTAATTTAATTTTAAATGTTTCTAGAATAGTTACTTACTATGGGAATAATAAGATATTCTTTATATTACAAATTCCATTGGTTTCCATTAAAGAGTATGTATTATATCATAACATTGCTTTGCCTACACCCCATAATTCAAATAAACCTAATACTTTCAGTCTTATAATACCCAGCTCAAAATATATAGCCATGACTAAAGATAAAACTCATTATTGTACATTAAATTATTGTAAAATAATAACCGCTGATAAACGCTTATGTGACGTTTCTAATGTATAAACATACACATAACATACACATAACATACATAGTAACAAATATTAGACCTACCTGCGAAAGCGAATTTATGTCTAAAGTAATTACCGAAATACCACAAACTTGTGAAACAAAATTTATTTATGGTAACCTTGACCTTTGGAAACCTTTAGAGAATAATATATGGATTTATGTACACACAACTTCAATAGTGCATAAGCACGCTAAGGATTACATTGCTATGAACTGTACGAACTAGCAAACCAGTGTGTGTGTGCGTGGGCGTGTATGAGTCTATGTCTCAACATAGATAACAAACACAAATGAACTGTCGTTACACTACGCGAAATATCACTATATATCTGTTACATTTATAATCCACGTCACGGTGTTCTAACCATTCCATTGCTAAAATTCGCAGAAACTTAATATGTGCTCGTAGCTGCTTGCGCTAGGCAATGGATTCAAATTCAAACCTATCCGAGTTCAAATCTTATTTACAACGTGAGGATGTTTTTGTTTCTTTGCAATCATAAAATATTAGTATTAGGCAGAAACTTGTTTTATATATTTATCTATAATGTATTAATTATAAATAACTTAATAGTATTTTTTAATAATAAGCATGAATACATTATTCTTATTATTACTAAGAAGTTAAATATTAGTATTAAATATGATTTTTATTTATCTTTTTGGTGTTGGGGGGGTGGAAATAAGAAAGTCTGTTGAATGAAAACAAACAATTTTATTTGTTTTATTTATTTAAAAAAATAGTAATCTTCTATGATAATTGTGACGTCACATTCCTACTTAGATAAAAATAGTTCATTTGTAACCGTTCATAACAGTTTTGTTTTATACCCACATAGTGAAAATAATACCTTTACAAAAAAGGGTATTCTAATAACACAGATATAATTGTTAATACACACTTCTTATAGGTTTAATATATGATTTACACTTAATGAAAATTATTTCTTATGTAACGTCATAATAAATGTATTGAGGTTATAGCTTCAGTGTTCATTTTCTTAGCGAAAAGAGGATTGAAACTAAACCTCAATTTAGGATTGTTAATTTTTTACAGAAAATTATGTTAATATTACAATTTTTTTATTAACACCTAATTATTTAAACCAAAACATCTAGGTTATACATTAATATTCTGTATAACCCCCATTATTTTCAAGTAAACGATTTCGCATGGACCCTAAAATGTTAGCACATATTTCGGTTCCTTATATTTTCCCACACCTTCATACAATGGGTTTTTAACTGTTTCGTAATCGCTCTTGTTTCTATCTTTCCTCTTAATAGCTGGTCTTCTGTGATGTAAACCCTCAGCGTGGAGGGCACAGTTTGCAATAAGTGTCTAATAATTTCGCAGTGTCTCGTTGGTAATAAGACGGCCTTCGACTTCACCGTATCCACAAACTAACAATATTCCTCTAAAACAAAATAGAATAAATATATATTAGAATATATATATACAAAACTGATCTACAAATGCAATAAATATATAATATATTATTATATTACACACTAGTTACAGGTATATTATTCACTTGTAGACCTCATGATTGACAATCTTAGGTAACATTCCAAATAAAAGTTTAGCTTAAGATACAATTATTTAATATTACAATACTCACATTCAGTCCGGTTTCATCAGATATTTGTGTTTGGTAACGCCATCTTTTGATTTTTCTATGCATTAGAATTTCGTATATAGATAGTCCTGTCATCTTTGACGTTACTGTCTGAATAGACGAGCATTATCCCTTTTTCCCTCTCTCCAACGCACGCGGCGACCATTTTCGCCATCTTGAAAACGACAGTCCGTTTCGAAACTGTACCGCGGAGATATCGCGCTGCGATGCACCGCGCCGCTTCGCTTCTAAAATCCTTACCTTGTGATGAACATTACCGCGAGTGAAATCTAGGAGATACATGTGGAAGACAATATCAGTGCTGCCATCAGAACGCCGCTGTTTTATGCCGAACGGATCACGCCGTCAGAGAACCGGTGCCACGTGCTGCCGAAATCCAGGTGCGTGTCCTCACACTCCTAGCTCGTCTATTCATCCCTATAACACCACCCTCTAGGCGATCACCAGAATCCTTACATTACAGTCCACTTAAAAGAAAAGAAATATAATTTTCTCGATCGCCTTTCATAAATGGTAAAATTTCTATACCATTTTATGGTCCTTTCGAGCCGGACTCAATCGCATATATCCCGCAGGAGAAGGATTTATATATCCATACTCTCCGTTATAACGCGTAGGTATCTTCTAGAAGTCCCTACCTAGGGGATAAAGCACCCAGCTATACCCCTAGACTATTAATTATACCCATTAAGTGGTCCATTCCGCACCCATATAGGTAATATACGCCCTGTAGCTACCTATATACATAAGTATTATAACTTCCCGCGTAGGTAATACACGCCAGTGGCTACCTACACATATTCTCTTACCGCCCATGTAAGTAATATACGCTCGTAACTACTTACATGCACAATTATTATTATAAAAACTATCATAGCTTCCTTGAAATTCAATATTTGAAGCATCTTTTAGTAATACCCCCAATTCACAATAAAGTTTTTGCCAACCTAGGAAAACTACCGCATAACTACATCTACCTTACGTTTAGATAATCACAGTTTGGTTAATTCGTATATAGGTACTTATACCGACATAAACATGTCGAAAGAAAGGGAATTAACAATATTGGAAGCTAAACGCAATGTTTTATTTGAGCGTATTCAAGACATATACGAGCGCTCAAAAACCGCTAACACTTCCGAAACTAAAAAAGAATCATTTCTCAGTTATTGTATGACAGTAGATAATATTCGAACAGACTTTCATCATTTGTTGGACACTTATAACGCAAAGTTACTTTCAATTAATCCCGAAGCAAAGCCCAATTACCAGGCGTACACTTCGTTCGAGGATCTGTATTGTATCATTAAGCGCATACAATCGCAGTTGGAAGGTAGAAGTGCGAATCACAGCGCCGCCGCCACGGCAGCGCCGCCCGTGCGAACGCCGCGACTACCTCCTATCGAACTTATGTCGTTTGATGGCGATATACGGAACTGGCCATTATTCTATGCTAGCTTTAAATCAACAGTGCACGATAATGACTCTCTGACAGATGCTGACAGGTTGTATTATTTATTAGGTAAACTGTCACCGAAAGCGCATTCCGTATTTGCGGGTGTAACTCCCAGTGCTGAGAATTATCGGGTGATATTCCAGTCACTCCTTGATAGGTATCAAGATACTCGCGTCCTCGCGTCCACCTACTTTGATCAAGCTTTAAATCTTAAACTGTCCGGACCCGCCTCTGTTTCGAATTTCCAGCTGTTCATAGATAACTTTATTACCGCCGTTAACGCCCTTAAAAACTTGAAATTTGAAGATCTTTCCGACTTTATATTATTACACCTTGCTTTAAAAAAGTTCGACCCAGAAACTGTTCGTGCCTTCGAGATGACGGAACGTAATCATAAAATACCTACTCTAGATAGGTTCTTTTCGTTCATCAAAGATCAGTGCCGAATATATCATAATACGCAGCCTAGTGCATGTAGCTCGTCAAATGATAATTACGGTAGACAAAAGTTGAATAAATCACTAAATAGCAAGCGTAATCCCGTCCCTCCTAACCCGCAGTCTTACGTAGCATGTTCAGATTCTAACAATAAAAATTCAAAGTGTCTGTGCAATAATATTGATCACGACCATTATTTTAAATGTCCCGCTTTTAATAATTTAGATCCGACTGCTCGTTTTAAATGTGTGAAAGAAAACAAAGCTTGCGTTAATTGTTTAAGCATAAAACATAAAACAAGTGATTGTTCTAGTAATTCTAAATGTCGCTTATGCAAGCAGCGGCATCATACATTGTTGCATTTCGATAAAAAATCGCCGGTTTCGGATGAGTCCCTCAAACCCGACCAGTCTGTTACGTCAGCGCGAGCCGTTCCAAGCGCCGGGACTACGGCCGCCCCGCACGCCTCCCAGTCAGAGGTATCGTTGTGTACGACATCCATTGCGTATGACCGCAGTGAACGCTCAAGTGTTTGTCACGTTCAGCGCGATGCAAAGCAGCAATGTATGGCGTCCACAACGGTTTTGTTGGCAACGGTACAGGTTATTGTTTACGATATCAGTAACAGACCACATACAATTCGTTGTTTACTTGATAGCGCGTCACAGAGTAATTTTATTACTTCTGATTGCTTCAAACGCCTCGGACTATGGAATAACTATAAAAATACGAAATTAATAATCAAAGGGATCGGTGGGTCGGAAAAATCTTGTAAGGGTTCCGTAGATGTTAAGATACATTCCCGTTTTAATAAGGACATTAATTTTGACATTACCTCGCTTATCGTGGAACGTATTACCGACACGCTGCCTAGCGCGCAGGTGGACGTTTCTCAACTCACACACCTCGGGACGTTACCGCTGGCAGATTCTGACTTTGCACAGCCGGGAATCATCGATGTCTTGTTAGGGGCCGCCATATTTCCACATATATTTTTGCATAATGTGGTACACAGTAAACTACGTAATATACCTCCCGCTATTGAGACGGTATTGGGGTATGTGATTATGGGTACCGTACCTACGTCACACACTTCTAATTATACTATGTCTTGTTGTGCTGTTCTTCAAGAAAATAATATTAATTCTCTTCTCAAGCGATTTTGGGAGCTTGAAGAGATTTCCGCGCCGCCCTCGCAGAGCCGTAAGGACCTCGAGTGTGAAGAACACTTCCGCGCTACCACTGTTCGCGATGACAGTGGTAGATATGTTGTGGCGTTACCTTTTTGTGGTGACCCGTATTCGCTAGGTGACTCATACGCTGCTGCACTTAGACGCTTCTATTGTTTAGAACGCAAACTTGATGCATCGCTCAAGTTACGCGGCGCCTATAATAATATCATTCGCGACTATATAAATAAAGATTTTTTGAGTCCGGTTGTCAACAACGAGGACAATTCTCTTCCTTCGTATTATATTCCGCATCACGGCGTAGTTCGCGAAGACAAGACCTCCACTAAACTTCGTGTGGTTTTAGATGCTAGTTGTAAGACTACATCGGGTCAGTCGATTAACGACATTTTGCATGCCGGCCCTAATCTACAGGGTGACTTATTTAACATCCTAACCAAGTCGCCCTGTCAGCTGATTGCCGACAAATGTTTCTCAATATCGGCGTTCGTGAATCTGACCGTAGATTTCAACGGATTTTCTATCGGTTTGACAACAGTGAACCTTTATCCATATATCAATTTAATCGTGTTTGTTTTGGACTCAAGTCCAGTCCATATCACGCGTTACGTGTTGTCCGGAAGTTGATCGCTGATGAAGGCGACAACTTTCCCGCTGCAGCAGCAGTTGCCACCTCCGCTTTATATATGGATGACATAGCTTGTAGTGTCATATCCGCCCCGCAAGCAATCTCGCTTTGTGAAGAGCTTATTCAGCTCTTCAAGCGAGGCCAGTTTGACCTTGTCAAATGGACAAGCAATTGTAAAGAGGTTCTCGCGCACTTGCCTGATTCTCATAAGGCTTCTCCAGACATTGAGTTTGAGAGGTCTGTACCGCATAAGGTTCTCGGTTTACGCTGGGATAAATCCCGTGATAGTTTCCGGTTTGACGTCGCACCGCCCGATGATAAGTGCACCAAGCGCACTATGCTGTCCACAGTGGCTCGACTATGGGATATACTGGGGTTTGTGGCTCCCACAATTTTGTACGCCAAGCTCTTGATCAAAGAGCTTTGGTTATCAAAGTGTGAGTGGGATGACGCACCTCCCGTCCATATTGTCGACGCTTGGAAGCAATTTTGTATTGAGCTTTCCGCGCTCAATCAAATTGTTATTCCACGTCATCTTGGGTTGGTCGACGGATGTACTGTCAATCTAATAGGATTTGCTGACGCCAGCGAACGCGCTTACGGCGGAGTCGTATACTTGCAAGTCCGCATTGGTCCTAACTACTCCGTGCAGTTAGTTTGTGCCAAGTCCAAGGTCTCGCCGGTCAAAACCATTTCGGTTGCGAGACTGGAGTTGTGCGCGGCTCTTCTGCTATCTCAGTTGCTCTGCAAGGTTCAAGATACAGTTTCGCCCCACTACCCCGTCAATAAGATATACGCATTTTCTGACTCCAAGGTAGCGCTCGCTTGGATTTATTCTTCTCCGCACCGCTGGCAGACTTTTGTCGCCAATCGCGTTACTAAAATAATAGAACTGGTTCCCGCTACTTGTTTCCATCACGTCGCGGGTATTGAGAATCCTGCCGATTGCCTTTCTCGTGGGGTTACTCCATTTAAACTTCTGCAACATCCATTGTGGTTTCGTGGGCCTGCTTGGATTTCCCATGATCCGTCACAGTGGCCCATACAACCTTGTGACCACAGTGCAGAAGCCGAGGATGTACCCGAACGGAAGTCTGTTTCTCATCCTGTGGTCGTTGAGGTCGCGGAATCTCCGATCTATGCACTCGCACTGCGCATGTCGTCGTAGTCTAAGTTACTACGCGCCATCGTTTGTGTCTGTAGATTTCTCAGGCAACTTCCTAAAGGGGCTTCTGTTTCAAGCTCTGACCTTGAATTTGCAGAGTATAAATTGTTGCGAGTGGTCCAGGCTGTTTATTTTAGCGACGACATTGAAAATTTAATAAATAATGTAGCTTGTTCTCCCGCGCTTCTTAAGCTCAAGCCGTTTCTCGATGAGCACGGCATCATACGCGTTGGCGGTCGTCTGTCTAATTCGGACGAGCCTTACAACTATAAACATCCTTGTTTATTACCGCGTCGCGACCACGTCGTTGACCTTCTTGTTGATTTCTATCACAGGAAACATCTCCATGCCGGTCCAGAGTTGCTTATGTCCTTACTCAGGCATAAGTATTGGATTTTAGCTGCACGGCGAATAATTCGCCATAGAATACATAATTGTAACGTCTGTTTTAAATTCCGTCCTCGCCCGGTCTTTCCTCTCATGGCCGACCTTCCTAGCCATCGCGTCAAGCAGGTAGATAAAGCGTTCACACATACCGGTTGTGATTACGCAGGACCGTTGCAGTACACGCCAGTGCGTGGTCGAGGAGTTAAAAGCCGTAAAGCTTGGCTATGCATTTTCACACGCTTGACGACGCGCGCTACGCATATTGAAGTTGCGACGGATTTAAGTACGGTGTCGTTTCTGGCAGCCCTAAAACGATTTCTTTCGCGACGCGGCCCTATACAATGTTTGTATACCGACAACGGTACTTGTTTCGTAGGTGCGAATTCTTATTTACGCGACCTCTATAAGTTTCTCAACAGAGAGTATCAGACTCGTCTTCAGGAAGAACTTTCCATAAATCACATTGATTGGAAGTTTATTCCGCCCGCTTCACCACATTTCGGTGGATGTTGGGAAAGCATGGTCAAGGTAATCAAAACGCATCTCTTCAAATTCATAGGCCAACAGATCCTCTCTTATGAAGAGCTTTTAACTGTACTTGTTCAAGTCGAGGCACTAGTTAACTCGCGTCCTCTCACAGCACTGAGTAGTGACCCTGCTGAATCATCCGCGTTAACCCCTGCGCATTTCTTGAACACAGCGCCATTATCGTCACTTCCCGCTCCTGAAGCAGACTCTTCTAGCTTGCTTCAGAGACATACTCTGCTTGATAAATTAATTATTTTCGTAATTAATTATTTTATTTAACTTTTCCGAATTATTTATATAGATTTAGTTTATTTTAGATAAAGAAATATTTATTTATTTACTATTAGTTATATTTTACATTTTTTTTTTTCACAACTGCCCGTGACGTTACACTGCGGTCCCATCAGAAAACCAGCGCTGCAGCATTAATTCATTAGTGCTGCAGCAATACGCTGAGATGGGGTCCGTTTTTTGGCCTCGCTCGGGTTAATTATTGATATATTTTATAATGTCTTGTGTTTGCTTTTTTTTCTCACTTATTTTATTTTTTATTTTGTTATTTTATTATTTACCTGAGGAGGTCAAGAATAAATGTTTTTCTTTCTTTCTTTCTTTCTTTATAAACTCGTGCAGTCGTTCTGGCGGCGCTGGCGTTCAGAATACCTTCACCAGCTTCAGGCTAGGTCTAAATGGAATAGTCCTGCATCCCCTATACAGGAGGGTACGTTAGTCATTGTCATAAATGATAATTCTCCGCCACTTTCATGGCCCTTAGCTATCATAGAGAAATTGCACAAGTCTAAAGACGGTACAACCCGCGTTGTTACTGTAAAAACCGCGAAGGGTAGTTACGTGCGCCCTGTTGTACGTCTCTGTCCGCTACCGACTCAGTGAGATCTAGCCCGAAGTTGGATCCCTCTCTTAGTTTAGGTATTTAGTTAATAACTTTCGTTATAAGTGTTCCAATAAAGTTAATTTAGATTAATTTAATTTCATAACGCTGTATTAGCTTGTGGATAGGTTATGCGGTAGTACACCTAACACGGCTTATTTTATTTAGTTTCCTTTTAAAGGCAACCCTTTAAAGCCGGGGGGAAATGGTAACGCCATCTTTTGATTTTTCTATGCATTAGAATTTCGTATATAGATAATCCTGTCATCTTTGACGTTACTGTCTGAATAGACGAGCATTATCCCTTTTTCCCTCTCTCCAACGCACGCGGCGACCATTTTCGCCATCTTGAAAACGACAGTCCGTTTCGAAACTGTACCGCGGAGATATCGCGCTGCGATGCACCGCGCCGCTTCGCTTCTAAAATCCTTACCTTGTGATGAACATTACCGCGAGTGAAATCTAGGAGATACATGTGGAAGACAATATCAGTGCTGCCATCAGAACGCCGCTGTTTTATGCCGAACGGATCACGCCGTCAGAGAACCGGTGTCACGTGCTGCCGAAATCCAGGTGCGTGTCCTCACACTCCTAGCTCGTCTATTCATCCCTATAACACCACCCTCTAGGCGATCACCAGAATCCTTACATTACAGTCCACTTAAAAGAAAAGAAATATAATTTTCTCGATCGCCTTTCATAAATGGTAAAATTTCTATACCAGTGTTCTTTTAAGAACACTTTTATGCAATGCAATAATAGTTGGTCTATTTATATTAGTTCTCGCCCTATTGTCTATTTATATTTGCCTGCATTTTGAGAATAAATATGATACTGCTATTTATTAAACCACACGTCACTAAACAAAGCTACACATTAACACTAACAACTGCGACCAAACGCCAGCGTTCACATCGATCACGTTAAATATTTGTCTAACTGATATTCATGACTACCCCACACAAATCTAAATCTTTACGTTGTTTTTTATGATCTACCGTACTAACTTGACGAAATGTGTGCATAAAGCGTGCGAGATAAAGAATATTGTATTTCTGTCTCATTACTACCAATCGAGTAAAATCTTACAAAAAGTTTATAATTACCGCGTGAGATTCGAACTCACAGCTCACTGATTCTAATATGTGTGTGTAAACAGTTTACTGCTAGGTCATTTTCAGTCATATTACGTTGAAATTATGAACTAGAATCACTTGTTAGACAACTAAGATGATGCTTGAAAATAGACGGTCGTAAGTCAAACTTAACGTCAAGCAATTGCTTTGCGGGAATGCCTATGCACTTTTGGAACTGGCCGTACAGTCAGTGTCAAACAAAGTATCCATAGATTGCAAAAACTCTAAACTCATTGAAACAAACATATTAGGTACTGGCATAATTAAAATCCCTAATAACTGCATTGGATATTGCCCAAGCACCACTTTAATCCCTAAATATAATTCACTAAATATAAGCACTCCTATTAGCTTTCCTGATTTCAATCTACTAAATGACACTTGCTGCAACATAAAGAAACTTAATCAATCCATAAATAATGTATCCCCTATTCCATTATTAAGCCTAGATTTAGATGATATAAAATTAAACAAAAATATGTTTCTTAAACAATTAAATGATTTAGACAACGCCCTTGAAAGTCCTTTAATTATAAAATACGGGACACATTATTCAATTATAACTATAATCATTGTAATTACAATAATATTGTATGTATCTTTTAAATTGTACAAATGTATCCGATCGGGCAGAACTAAAATGTTAACTTCACGAAATCTGGAACTAGCTGATAATGAAACACCAAATAATAATTCAGATCATGATGAAATACCACCTCCAACTATCAGAACAACCTTTTAAATATTAAATATTATATATTACGTTACTGACCCATTTTCATGAACTTCAGGGTCATACCCTAAAGTTCCTTCTTAAAGAGGGGAGGTGTTATATCCCATCAATGCTTACAATAGTGCTAACCTCTATCCTTAGTCAGCATTATTGTATGACAGTAAAGATTCAGCTAGACTCAGATAGTTCAGTTCGCATCCGACATCCGCGCTTAACACTCTCATCCAAAATTTGTAATTCCTGTTTAAAGTTTAGCCTAAATTTATAATAAACCATAGTTACGGTCATTTGTCTTTTTTTTAAAAAGGCCTTCCTCAAAACTCTTATAACAGTACCATATCGTTCTCTGGTAAGGTTTTTTTTTTTTTTTTGTTATATTTGTACAGTTCGGTGTAGTAGTCAGTACCAATCTTGAGTATTTCTTGTCTGCCGATCTTCTCTGCTCCCTTATTATCCGATGACTCATCAACTAGCTCAGATTTTTCTTCAGATGACAGTGTAAAAGATCCTGATTTTGAAATTGAAGGACGCAAAGCTGAATCAGACACTGATGAAGATATTGAACCATCTAGCATTGATGTTCAGCCAATCAGCGATAAAACTCATACACCTGATATTGAAAACCAATCACCTTGCGATATAATTCAGCCGTATAGTGACGAATGCCATTCGCTCAATGTTCAAACTCCACCTAGCATTGTAACAGAGCCTAGGGTTGAAGCTTCGTTTATTGACATGCCAAAAAGGTCTCGAAAAAGAAAAGCTCATCCGGAGTTATGGAAAAAAAACGTAGTGAAACTTTTGAGAAACAGCGGTAGAGCATACACGTCTCAATCGAAATCACAGAAAAAAATTTAAGCAAAAAAAATGAGACCTACATGCACTGACAAATGCAAATACAAGTGTGGTGAAGTATTCTCAACTGATGAACGATCCATGGTTTTTGAAGAATATTGGAAATTGGCCGATTTAGAAGAGCAGAGGCGATTTGTACATAGCAACATGACTACTATTGAACCAAAGTATCGATATACGCGAGTGGGCAGTGTTAGTCGGGCAACTATGAACCATGCTTACTATTTGCCACGAGATAATAAACGGACCCGAGTATGCAAATTGTTCTTCATGAATACACTTGCAATCCCCGATAAAACTATTAGAACAGTTGTTAAAAAGACTTCTAATCTCACTGGTTCTCAACTCAAAGACAATAGAGGAAAACATGGTAACAATCCTAAGTTGAGTTTGGATTTGACTGATGGGGTCAGGTCCCATATTAACTCTATTCCAAGAATAAAGAGTCATTATTGCCGTGCTCAGACGCAGAAGGAATATATCGAAGGTGGCTATACGATTGCAGCTTTACATCGAGATTACGTTGAGGAATGTAAATCCAAAGGATTGCATCATGTTGCGTACCAAATATATTACAATATATTTGTGAATGATTTTAATATTTCTTTTTGGTGCCCAAAAAAAGATCAGTGTTAAGATTGCACTGCTTATCGCAACGCAGAAAACAAAGCTTTGTTACAAGAAAGGTATGATATACACCTCAAAGAAAAAGATTTATCAAGATCAGAAAAAGAAATAGACAAACACAATGTTAGCGATAACTTTATTGTTGCTGTGTACGATCTGCAAGCTGTGATGCCATGTCCGAGAGGAGAAATTTCAAGTTTTTACTATGTGTCTAAATTGAATCTGTACAACTTCACAATTACAGAGCTTGGTTCCAAAAACACTACCTGTTTTGTATGGCATGAAGGCGAAGGAGGACGTGGTGCCAACGAAATAGGCTTATGCGTACTTATGTACTTAAAAAGCTTGCATGACAAAGCGAACGCAGACTTTGATGTGGTTTTTTATAGTGACAACTGCTGTGGTCAACAAAAAAATAAATTTATGTTGGCCATGTACCAACATGCTTTAAACAAGTTACCAAAACTTAAAAGTATTACTCACAAATTTCTGATAAAAGGCCATACTCAAAACGAGGGCGACTCTATTCATTCAATGATTCAGAGAAACATCACCAGGGCTTTAAAATCCTCGCCTATCTATGTCCCCGATCAGTACATCACCCTGATAAAAACAGCAAAAAGAACGGGATTGCCCTATACTGTTCAGGAACTCACACATGAAAACTTTTGGAACTTGAAATCTCTCGCTACTGGGAACTACACTACGAATGACGACGGAGAAAAGGTGAAATGGGCAGATCTTAAGGTTATTAAGAGTGACAGAGAACACCGGAATAAGTTTTTCTACAAGAATTCCTACGAAGACACTGAATTCGCTGAAGTCACCACCCTGAAAAGAAGGCTAAATACAATTACATCTACGTCACGGTCACTACGAAAACTTTATTCGAATAAACTACAAATAGCCGCAGCGAAAAAACAGGGCATCTTAAAACTAATTGAAAAGAATGTAATTCCCAAATATTACGAATCTTTTTACGCTAACCTATAAAGTTCCTAATGTAAAACGTAAGCTTCCTAGTATCTTAAGTGTTATACCTACTTTTAACCGCTATGTCGTATTACATAAAGTCTTTTTTATATAGGTACTATTTTAGAGACTGACATAGAAACTGATTGTTAAATTACAAACTGAATTATTGAGACTGAATTAAAATAGTTAAATGTTTATTTTTAGATTTGTGCGAAGCAGAGTTGTGATATGTTACGTCACACCGCCGCAGCCAATGACAGCGAACCGCCAAAGCCAGCCAATCATAGCCAAGCCAAGCCACCGCTACCGCCACTGGATGCCCCTAGTGGGGATAAGCTTATTTAAACTCATGCGCCATCATTATCTGACTACTTGTCTAGCCGGATCTAAACTTAGCAGTAACTCTACCCGACTGTGTATCGAATAGTCATAATTAAAATAAGTGTGATTATACGTTTGACTCTTATTTATGCCCTTCTGTTACATCTCAGAAGTGGGATAAATAGATAAAACTATGAAGCGCAATCACTCCGAAGCAGCAAGAATAGGCCACCTAATCCGTCCGCAAGGATGGAGCGATTCACAACATCAAGAGGAATCCCAAACAAGCGACAATGAAGATGAAGTTGGCTCGCCAGCCAGTCCTCCGGCACGGAAAATCCTTAGAAGACTTTTGGAATCCGAAGTGCAAAAGGCAATGTGTGAGTTAAATGAAGATCTACCCTCCGTCGTCACAAGAAAAGAACACCGCGCAGCTTCGTTGATCCCCGAGTTCGACCCCGACAGTGACGAGTGTACTACTGCGTCGGCATGGCTCAGAAAGATTGATCAACTTGGCGAAATACATGGTTGGAGCGAAACTACGAAGTCATTTCACTTACAAGAGCGATTGAGAGGTCAAGCAAGAAGATGGTACAACCGGCTTGATGAATACGACTATTCCTGGGAAGATTGGAAACAGATGCTAGTTCGTGCCTTTCCTAGGCACCGCGATTTCGGCAATATGTTAGAAGAGATGATGAATAGAAAGAAACTACCCGCAGAATCAATGACTAAATATTACCAAGACAAAGTGGCCATGTGCTTCCGGTGCAAGTTTTCAGACAGCGCCACGGTTTCCTGCATTATTCGTGGTCTACCACCATCACTTCAGGCGAATGCGAGAGCATACCAGTGCGAGCGACCCGAAGAACTATATGAAGGTTTCCTCTGCGCACTGGATGACTATCAACCACCATCAACGTCATTTGGAACACGCAGTACAACAAATAAAGATACCAACAGGCAAGGGAACGAAAAAAAATACGCCTCGATCAACCCAGATATTGATCCATGTCCGCGTTGTAAGAAAACTGGCCACATACTACGCAACTGCCCATACCCAGATTCACGAATATGCTTCAAATGTGGCAAGCAAGGCCACATTGCTACGCGCTGCGTGATTTCTCCAAAACCAGCGACACTTGCTGACGATAAAGTCAAAGAGATCAAGCTCATACAGAACCACAACAATATTTACGAAAAAGTGGTGAAAATCAATGGCATACATGTAAAAGCTTACATTGATACCGGCAGTCAAGTTAATGTACTATCTACCCACGTCCTGAGGTTACTAGATCTGGATATCAGCCCGACTAGCGCAATTCTTAAGGGATTCTCTGGAGAACATTTACCTAGCTTAGGGGAAGTGGATTTCGAACTAGTCATTGATGGCATACATATGCCCTGCAAGGCACATTTAACGGATGTGATCATGGGAAACATCAATCTATTGGTTGGACAGCCCATTATCAACAGCAACGGAATGACCCTAGTGGTCACCGATGGAAAAGCCACACTCAGGCAAGACATAGACTTTATAAAACATATGAATGCAATTGAAGAGCACACTCGCTTCAAGGTCGTCACTGCAGAAAAAGAGTGCATATTACCTGGACTTTCCATAATTAAAGTCAACATATTGAATAATTATGAAAATAACGACGTCGTCACTACGCCACGACATTACGAGCTGCAAGGTGTAACCTACTCCATTCCGGCCACGCTGCTACGAGGCACCGCCGGATACATGAAGATTATCAACAATAGCGCACAGAACATCATATGGGAACAAGGCGAAGTACTGACCAGAGCCGACAGCTGCAAAACCCCGCCACCGGAGGTTCAGGTTAGTCCACAAAAGTATACTTTGCCATCGGATTCTATTGCCAAAGCCAACAATTATAGCCATCAGGTAGCATCTGTGCTCCACACTAGCCTCGCCAATGTTAGCACTTTTGGGGCAATAAGCTTAGATGAGATAAAATCAGGTTCATTGAATAAAAACGATTACAATAGTTTAATTACTTTATTGACAAATTTTAGCGATTGTTTTGCAAATAAAACACAAGACTTAGGATGTACAAGTTTATTACAAATGAAAATAAAATTAACTAGCGATCAGCCCATATATCGTCAACCTTACCGCTTGTCACACAGTGAGCAGGATATAGTTAGGTCCAAAGTGTCCGAATTGTTAGACGCAGGCATAATACAAGAATCAGAGTCATGTTTTGCTTCTCCAGTTATTCTTGTAAAGAAGAAGAATGGCGACAGTAGGCTCTGTGTCGACTATCGAGCGCTTAACGCCATCACAGTCAAGGATAGGTATCCATTGCCTAACATCGACGATCAGATCTCAAAGCTAGCTGGAATGAATTTTTTTACAAGTCTAGATTTAGCACAAAGTTATCATCAAGTAAAAATTATTCCTGAAGACACGCACAAAACGGCTTTTATAACACCACAAGGTCACTTTGAATATACGCGTGTTCCTTTTGGCCTAGCTAACGCACCATCCGTTTTTATGCGCCTCATAAACAAGCTAGTAGATTCTATAAGAAATTCCAATAACAAATTAATAGGCGGTAGTACGAAAAATAGCAATGACTTTTCGAATAATTATGAAGTGTTGGCATTTTTAGATGATTTATTATTACCTTCTATCGATGTACAATCAGGCTTAGACATTTTAGAAAAGGTCCTTCATAAATTAAAATCAGAAAATTTTAAACTTAATTTAAGTAAGTGTTCATTTTTACAAAACAAGATCACGTATTTAGGACACGAAATTTCATCTAATGGCATTCAACCGGGTGAATCGAAGTTGGCAGCAGTGTCGCAGTTTCCCATCCCTAGTAACGTTCACGAAATACGTCAATTTATTGGGTTATGTAGTTATTTCCGTAAATTTATTAAAAGTTTTGCTATAATTGCTCGCCCATTAACCGATTTAACGAAGAAAAACGCAGTGTGGAATTGGGGTAGTAAACAATCTAATAGTTTCGAACAATTAAAAAAGTGTTTGTGTACAATACCTATACTGGCTTTATACGACGCTGCATTGCCGATCGAGATTCACACGGATGCATGCAAATCAGGTATCGCTGGCATTTTGCTTCAAAAACAAACGGACCAATCACTACGTCCCGTTATGTATTTCAGTAGGGTAACGAGTTGAAGTATGCGAACATTTACATGTGTATTCTGTACTGTATGTCTTAGTTTGTAAGTGGTCAGTATTCAATAAACGTTGGTACTAAGCACACGTGTGTTTGATTAACGACCTCAAGTACAATACTTCATGGCGACCCTGCCAGCGACATGCGCGTTCTAAGAACTGTGTCGCAAAGTGTGAACTCAGCAAATTCCGGTGTGCCTCGGTGCTCAGAAATATAACAATGTTTGAAATGGATTATATTCCACGCTTGACTGTCGTTGTGCTGTGTCTAAGTCCGTGTTTATTGCCTATATTATTTTTCGTAATAAATTATAACTATGGGAAAGCCATATTCGAAAACCGAAGACAAGGAGGTAATTATAGCTCAAAATGCATCAGGAGGAAGTAACAACGCAAGTGAATCCGAGCAGGAATACCACGTCAAAGTCAACAATATCCTCATCACCGTATTCCTGGTGTTGGTGGCGATTGTACTGTTTGTAATAATATACATGAAAATTAAGGAAAGACACAAGAAGTGGATTGGAGATCGAGTAAATTCTGAGTTCGTGAGAAGGATGAGGCATCGGTTATCGGGAAGACCAGAGCAAGTACGTAGAGAAGAAGATGTTTAAGCGTGTAACCCATTTTCTGGCAATGCCCCTCCCACCCTGCGTGTATGAGGACTCCGACTACAAGGCGAGCCAATGAATCAGTGTCAAAGTGCATCAAACCGTGGTATTTATAATTACTACTACTTTTTATTTTTTCTCTGTTCTTAGATAAAGGACGAAAGTTTTAGTTTTAAATAATATAGTTTGATACCTCTTTAGTACTTATAATTGTTAGAAATAAATGTGAGCCGAACAAACAGTTCGTAGAAGTCCGGCCCAGACGCAAGTCAGCAATTTCTTATCGGCACTCTCGTATGCGAGTGCCTCAAGTTATAATAATTTAAACTGTAGTGAATGAAATATGATTTCGTACCATAGTAATGTATGTAATTATGTTGTTACGTTAAGTCTATTATGGCTGATAAATTAATTGAATTATATGAAAGATTGACAGAAATACGGAAATATCTTGTAAAGAAAGGCCAAAGCAGATATAAAGGGTTTGTTTCGTCAAATAAATTGGAAGAAGCTGAGTCGCTGTTAAGCAAAAGTAAGTCTTTATTTTTTACTTTAAGTCAAGGTCAGAGCAAAGAGGAAATTAGATTAGTATCTGATACGTATACAAAAATTTGTAGTTTATTTACTGAAATATCTCAGTTGTGTACTTTGCCTAGTTTAGAATTAAGATCAGAAAAAATGGATTTTGATATGAAATCTGCATGTGGCTTAATACCTATTTTAGATAATAAAGAAGATACTACGAAACGGTTGATTGATGCGGTAGAAATGTATGCTGATATGCTAAACGATGTAGGCCAACAGTTATTAATCAAGTTTGTACTTAAGGGACGACTATCGGAAAACGCTAAATTACGTGTAGCTAGTACTTATACAACAGTTAGTGATATGATTAAAGATTTTAGGGACAAACTTTTAACAAAAAAATCATTTACGGCTATACAGAATCAAATTCAATCCTTGAACCAAGGTTTTAGGTCTATTGATGACTATGGATCACAATTGGAAAAATTACTTACAGAATTGAATATTTCGCAGGCTGAGGGCAACGCAACCGCATGCGCGGTCCTCAAACCAATTAATGAAAAAATGGTAATAAAAAAATTTACAGATGGACTTAAGAGTGAAAAGTTGAGCACGATAATAGCCGCCCGCAACTACACATCACTAAAGGATGCGATCCAAGCGGCCAAGGACGAGTCCATACCATCATCGTCTACTTCGAAACCAGCAGAGGTAATGAGGATGACCCCCTCATTCAGAGGTAGGTACAACAGTGGGTTTAATAAGTTTCGTGGACAAAATAGGGGTCGTGCATTTCAAATGTACAACAACAGTAATAGGAATATGTCTCAGAATTATAGATACCATAATTATTCAAATAGATACCAGAATTATTCTAGACCTTTTCAGTACGCACCTCGCGGTAGAGGTCAGTACAACAGATTTGGTTCTAATTATAATGGACGTCATAATCAAGGATTTTACAATAAAAACCTTTTTTCAATGCAGAATGAAAACAAGCTAGTTGATGCTGCCAATTCTACTGATAAACCGCAACATAAATCAAATGACTTAGAAAGTAATGATTTTTTTCGTTCTTAATAATTTTGTTTATGCTTGCAAGGGTAAATGTAAGTTTATTAATTTTTATATTAACGGTAAGAAACTTATACTATTAATGGACACTGGTGCGTCTATTTCGGTTATTAAGGAAGAAGAACTTCCAAGGTCAGCACAAGTTTTTTATGATAACTTGGTGGTTAATGGTATAGGAGGTAAAATTTATTCTTCGGGCTATGTAGTATTAGATTTATATAATTCTAATAATAATAAGTTTCAAAATAAGTTTCATATTTTTAAGAATTTACCCATCGCTGTTGACGGGATATTAGGATTAGATTTTATGAGTAATTATAAAGCTAACATTGATTTAGACAAAAATTTGCTAACGCTGCAAATAGAAGGACAGTGTTGTATTTTACCTATTTATGACAATCCTGATTATAGTAACTCGATATTAATTCCGCCTCGTAGTGAATCAATCCATTACGTTTATTTGGACGCAGAAGTAGAAGGTGATTGTTTTGTTAGTGCGAAAGAGTTGGAAAGAGATGTTTTCTTAGCTGGTACGATCGTTCGACCCAAAGGTAGGAAAGTTCCCGTAAAAATTCTAAATACTAGAGACGAAGAAGTTAAATTAAATAATTTCTCATTTAACGTTGAACTTTTAAAAGATTACAATATTTTCAAGTTTAGCCAGTGTGTAAGTAGTTCGCAGAGAGCTGATACCTTATTACCATCATTAGAGCTAAAACATTTGAACAGAGAAGAAAAAGAGTCTATTGAAAGAATTTGCACTAAATATTCGGATGTTTTCTTTTTACCCGGTGATAAGTTAGAAACCACAAATATATGTGAGCAATCTATAACATTGAAAAATAACATTAATCCTATCTATACAAAACCTTACAGGTTACCACAAGCATTAAAGTCAGAAGTAAATAAACAGATAACAAAAATGCTAAAAGATGATATTATAGAAGAATCTTCAAGTGAGTGGTCTAGTCCAATAATATTAGTTCCAAAAAAATCTCAGGATTCACAAAAATGGCGTTTAGTAATTGACTTTAGAAAACTAAATGAAAATATTGTAGATGATAAATTCCCATTGCCTAACATTACTGACATTCTAGATTCCTTATCAGGCTCAATCTATTTTACCCATTTAGACCTCCAACAAGGTTATTATCAAGTAAAATTGTCACCTGAGAGCCGAAAATATACTGCATTTTCTACTAGTACAGGACATTATCAATTAAAACGTTTACCAATGGGTCTCAAAACTTCTTGTAGTACTTTCAGTAGGGTCATGTCAATCGCGATGTCAGGTCTTACTTTCGAAAAGTGTTTTATCTACCTAGATGACCTTGTAATTTTTGGAAGATCCTTATCAATCCATAACCAAAATCTTATTGATGTTTTTGAAAGACTGAGAAAGGTAAATTTAAAATTGAACCCAGCTAAATGTCAATTCCTTAAAAAAGAAATATTATATCTTGGTCATTTAGTTACTGCCGATGGTGTTGCACCTGACCCTGAAAAAACTAGAATTTTAGAAAAATTTCCAGTCCCTCAGAATGCAGATGAAGTTAGAAGGTTTGTTGCCTTTTGCAACTACTATAGAAAATTTGTGCCCTATTTTGCAACAATTACTATGCCATTAAATAATTTACTAAAAAAAGATACACCCTTTGTATGGAACTCTGAATGTCAGAACGCATTTAATTTCCTAAAAAATTCATTAATGACACCCCCGATACTAGAATATCCTAATTTTTCCGAAACAAATGAATTTATTTTACAAACAGACGCTTCTGATTTAGCCGTAGGAGCCGTATTGTGTAATAAGAATATGAAACCCGTTTCTTATGCTAGCAGACCATTAAATAAAGCCGAAAAAAATTACCCTGTGATACAAAAGGAATTAACAGCCATTGTTTGGGCAGTAAAATATTTCAGGCCGTATTTGTTCGGCAGAACGTTCACTATCATGACAGACCACAAACCCCTAGTATATCTCTTTGGAATGAAAGACCCGTCTAGTAGGCTAATTAAATTTAGATTAATTCTAGAAGAATACGATTTTAAGATAGTGTATATCAAAGGTAAAGATAATGTGGTAGCGGATGCATTATCAAGAGTGTGCATAACATCGAATGAATTGAAAAGTATGAAAGAACACGTTTTAGCTGTGACAACTAGGAGGCAAAAGAGATTGATGGAAAAGAGTGGAGAGAGAGAGAGAGAACAAACGGTACTTAATAAAGACATAGAAGAGTGGCCTGATCAACCACGAGTCGTGGAATTATTAAGACAACCGTCTGATTCTATTGAAATAAAATTAGTGGAAGAAGAGACTATAAATAAATTTAAAAAATTAAATATTATAAGAGAAGTAAAAGATTGTTTTGTTTATATACCAAGCAAAATGTTGTTATGTATTAACCTTGGCTTTAGATTGCACTTCTCGCGAGCCGAATTTGCAACTAAGTTAAAGGAGTTTTGTGAAAGAATAAGAGTAAAAGAACTATGCATAGTAAAAGATACTAAAAACAATGAATTTATAAAAGGTTTATGTACTGAAATTAAATCCTTAAAAGAGTGGACCGGTCCCCGTATATGTGTTTTGAAAGGAGTTGAAAGGATTTATGACGATAAAATAAAACAATTCATTATGAATGACTATCATTTATTGCCAACTAGTGGACATGTAGGCGTAAATAAAATGACAAATAACATTAAGAGAAAATACTATTGGCCAGGCCTAGATAAGGATGTTCGTAAATTTATTAGCAAATGTGAAATGTGTCAAAAGATGAAACAATGTAAGTATACTAAGCAACCAATGACTATAACTATCACAGCGTCAACCGCGTTTGAGAAACTTTTTCTAGACTTAGTTGGTCCATTGGACAAGGATGAATGTGGAAATAGTTATATTCTAACTATCCAATGTGAATTAACTAAATATATAGAAGCATACCCGTTACCCAATAAGGAAGCAGTTACTGTAGCAAGAGCTTTTGTACATAATTTTATTTTACGTTTCGGTATCCCTAAGTCTATAGCTACTGATAGAGGAACTGAGTTCATTTCTCAAATCATGACGCAAGTTTGCAGATTGTTAGAGATAGAAAAATTGGCATCAACCGCATACCACCATCAATCAATCGGTTCTCTCGAAATAGCTCATAAGCATTTAGGTGCATTTTTAAGGACTTATTGTTCTAATACATGTTATTCATGGTCATACTGGATACCTTTTTGGTGTTTTAGTTACAATACAAGTGTTAATACGCAGACTAAGTACTCACCATTTGAACTTGTGTTTGGCAGACAATGTCGTTTACCTAATAGTTTAAGGGATGACATAGAACCACTTTATAATACTGACAATTATTGTTTAGATTTAAAATATAAACTGCAAGTAGCTTTAAGTGATGCAAAGAAAAATTTGATGATTTGTAAAGAAAAAAGGAAAGAGAAATATGACAACTTATGTAACCCTGTATTTTATAATAAGAATGATCTTATTTTGGTAAAAAATGAATGTGCTCGAAAATTAGACTGTGTTTATGATGGTCCTTTTAAAGTAATAGAAGATTTAGGCATAAATGTTAAAATCTCTAGAAATAACAAGACAGATGTAGTGCATAAAGATAGAACAAAAAAATTTTGTAATTAGAATAAGGTTTAAACATTTTTTTTTTTTCTCTTTTTTTTCTTTCACCCCTGGAGGTGAAGTATGCGAACATTTACATGTGTATTCTGTACTGTATGTCTTAGTTTGTAAGTGGTCAGTATTCAATAAACGTTGGTACTAAGCACACGTGTGTTTGATTAACGACCTCAAGTACAATACTTCAGAGTAAAGAGGAAAGTATGTATCACAGTTACGAACTCGAAACGCTCGCTGTAGTCGAATCATTACGCAGGTTTAGGGTGTATATTGTAGGTAAACACGTCAAAGTCGTGACTGATTGTACGGCTGTTCGTGCCACCTTGACCAAGCGTGATATTATCCCACGTATTGCCAGATGGTGGCTATCAATCCAAGACTTTGACATGAGTGTAGAGTATAGGCCTGGAGAGAGGATGAAGCATGTAGACGCTTTAAGTAGGAACCCCGTAGATACTATAAATGTCAATCGGCTTGAAGTGTCAGACTGGTTTTATACTGTCCAGTACCAAGATGACAAGTTAAAGCGAATCATTGACCAGCTTAGGCTTGGCTCAGCAGCTGCTGAAATAACAAACAATTATGTAGTCTTAGATGATAAATTATATAGGAAAACATTGCATGGTAATCGTCTTGTGGTACCAGCATTGGCTCGATGGAGGCTGGTGCAAATGCACCATGATGATATAGGGCATGCGGGTTTCCAAAAGTGTATGGATTTGATAAAAAATGACTACTGGTTTCCAAAAATGACTCGCTTTGTTCGAAAGTATGTTTCCGCATGTCTTTATTGTGCTTATGGTAAAAGTGATCATGGAAAGAAGGAAGGAAAATTATTCCCTATTCCTAAACCCACAGAACCCATGCTCATGGTTCATGTTGATCACTTAGGCCCCTTTTGCAGGACAGCCAAAGGCTACCAATATATGCTGGTTATTACAGATGCTTTTTCAAAATTTGTTATTGCTGAACCCACCCGATCAGTCAATTCTATAGAAACAATTAGAGTACTTAAGAAAATATTCTGTTTATTTGGATACCCTGATAAACTAGTTAGTGACCATGGCAAGGCTTTCACTAGTAGATATTTTAAAGAGTTTTCAACTACTAAACAATTTAGACACATTTTGACCTCTATTGCATGCCCGCGTGCCAATGGCCAAGTGGAGCGCACCAATCGAACCATATTGAATGCATTGCGCACCACTGACCCAAGCGAGGCTGCAAATAATTGGGCGAACTGCTTACCCGATATTCTGTGGGGTATTAACAACACTGTAAATGAAAGTACAACATATAAGCCTTATGATTTGATGTTCGCCAAAAGCTCTAGGCCACGTTGTGATGTCACCACTAATGAGAGTGTTAGTGAACCTGTGGAAGTTAGGCGTAGCAAAGCTAGTACACGGTTAAAAATAGTGAGCGATAGAATGAAGCGTAACTTTGACAAGAAACGCAAAACTAGCCATGTCTATACGAAGGGGGATTTAGTTCTCTGGCGACAAGCACCCACGAGTAGTGCGACAAAAGTAAATACTAAACTTGACGACATTTACTCGGGTCCATATATTGTAACCAAGGTAGTAGGCAATGACAGATATCGGATTCGAAGTATTAAGGGCCTCCGAGGTTACAAAGCCTTTACAGGGCTGGTAGCTGCGGATTCCCTCAGGCCTTACCATAGTACAGTACCTATATCTGACAGTGCTAGCAGTTCTGATGAACAACTTGAAACCGAAGATCTTATTGACCTATTAGAAAGTTAATGGAGCCCCTCCCTATTGCGGGAGCAATTGTTTCAGGACGGCCGAATGTTACGTCACACCGCCGCAGCCAATGACAGCGAACCGCCAAAGCCAGCCAATCATAGCCAAGCCAAGCCACCGCTACCGCCACTGGATGCCCCTAGTGGGGATAAGCTTATTTAAACTCATGCGCCATCATTATCTGACTACTTGTCTAGCCGGATCTAAACTTAGCAGTAACTCTACCCGACTGTGTATCGAATAGTCATAATTAAAATAAGTGTGATTATACGTTTGACTCTTATTTATGCCCTTCTGTTACAGATATTAATTTCTGTGTAACTATGAACAATAATAATATTATTATATTGTTCCAGTATAATTTTTATTTTTTAAATGTTCTAAGTATAGATTTAATGTTTTATTGATTTTTAGTGTATACGAGATTTTTAAGTTCTAGACGGGTTTTAATAATAATTACTGTGATTTCCGTGAAGTGCAAAATATTGTTCCTTGTATATTTAAGACTTAAATGTCATTAGCATTGTGATATTGCCATAACTGTAAGACAGATATTTAATATTTAGAAACATTTTTTTGTGTTTGAACTAGTTATTTAATAAACAAGTAATTTCCTTAAATTCGGTAGTTGTTATACTATGTTGTGTTATGCTTATTCTTTTAATGTGTAGTTAAGGTATAATTGTCTTAGTTTTTTGTGGAGAACGAGGTCACATTGCACCACGCTGTCCAAGGGCTAACAACGTAGCAGCCAATAGCAATGCCAGCAGCACTAACGGCGCGGCCCTGGAACGTAGAATCAACTGCTGCCACGTTCAAGGTGTACGTGGAGAGCTAGAACAATCTGGTGAGTCGTATATTTTTTATTTCGATAGTGGTGCTGAGTGTTCTCTCTCCTCCTTCTCTCTCCAGATAACTTATCCGCGATACTCTGCTTTAGCAGAGAGCATTTAGGAGAGCGTTCTATTGCTAACATAAGATTAACAGGCGTTGGTAACGCTCATCTTTACTGTTCCGAACAAATTTTATGTGAGATAGTTATTTACGGACATCGTTTACTTTGTCATTTATTATCGTACCTGATGAATTTATGCCACATAACATAATGATAGGCTCTGATCTTTTAAATTATGATTTAAGTGTTACCTTATCGAGAGGTCATCTAGTGATAACAAAACCGGTATACGTAATAAAGTTAACGAGTTGTTGAATGCAAACATAATCCGACCTAGTAGCTCCCCGTTTGCTAGTCCTATTCTTCTTGTTGAGAAGCGTGATGGTTCAGACCGTATGGTAATAGATTATCGAGAGTTAAATGCAAATATGGTGCCGGGTAGATTTCCACTCCCGCGTATAGACGATCAAATAGCTAGACTAAATGGCGCTAACTATTTCTCGTGTCTTGATTGTGCTAGTGGTTTTAATCAAATCCCTATCTTAGATCCTGAAAGCATTGAGCGTACGGCATTCGTAACACCGGACGGACAGTTTGAGTACCTGGCCATGCCCTTTGGTTTGCGCAATGCGCCCAGTGTTTTTCAGCGAGCGGTATCCAATGCTCTGGGACCTTTGGCTTTTTCATACGCAATTTTATACTTGGATGACATTTTGGTACCTTCAACTAACGTGGAAGAGGGACTCACTAGGCTACGTGAAGTGTTAACTGCTTTGACCAACGCAGGTTTTTCACTAAACCTCTCGAAGTGTTCTTTCCTCAAACAAAGAGTTGAGATTCTGGGTTACGATATTTCTTCAGGACAGATTCGACCAAACCCTCGTAAAGTAGAGGCACTTAGTAAGCTGCCCCCTCCCGAAAATAGTTTTCAATTGAGGCAATTTATAGTAAAACGTTTTCAACGATCGAGAGGATAGAACAAAGACGAATTGACCTTACAACTCTGTCAGATAATTGGCTGTTGGCTGAACAGTTGCGCGATGACAAGTTTCAGGCTATTGTCATAAAGCTCAAAGAAAATCAACTTCCTGCCGACATTGCCAAAACTTATGAGCTGCGATCGGGTGTATTGCATCGTAAAGTGCAAAGAGATTATTTCTTTACGAACGCGTTGTCTGCCGATTGTACCGCGTGCTTTTCGACGTCCATTATAAATCACGTACATGAGTCGATTATGCATCTTGGCGCGGATAACACATTAGAGAAGGTGTATGAACATTACTGGTTTGACCATATGTCTAAGTACGTGCGTAAATTTGTAGATAATTATATCACGTGTAAGGTTTCGAAGTCTCATTCCGGACGTATCCAAGCAGAGCTTCATCCTATCTCCAAAATTGCTGTCCCCTGGCATACAGTGCATACTGTATTACATATTACTGTGTACATATTACTGGCAAATTAAGCGGTAAAAATGACCAAAAAGAATATGTGATAGTGTTGATAGATGCTTTCACAAAATTCGTGCTTCTATATCATACGCTTCGTATTGACACCGTTAGTGTTGTCAAGGCGCTCAAATCTAGTGTCTCTCTCTTCGGTACACCCTCACGCGTAATAGTCGTTGCTTTGCTAGTAAGGAGTTCAAAGAATACTGTAGCTCGCATAACGTTCACCTTCATCTAATCGCGACTGGTTCTAGCCGAGCAAACGGTCAGGTAGAACGCGTGATGAGTACATTAAAGAGCATGCTTACTGCAGTAGAAACATCGCAAAGGTCGTGGCAGGAAGCTCTTAACGAGGTACAACTGGCGTTAAATTGCACAGTAAATAGAGTGACTAAGGCTAGCCCCCTCGAACTTATGATCCAATTAGTCCGGCGGTAGTTAGCGCTGCCTTCTGTTCTATGGGTCCTGGGTTCGAATCCCGGTAGGGACAAATGTTTGTGTGATGAGCATAAACATTTGTTTCCGAGTCATGGATGTATTTATGTATAATATGTATGTATTTACAAAAAAAAAAGTATATATGTAGTATATCAACCAACTAGTATCCGTAACACAAGCCTCGTTGCTTACCACGGAACTAGATGGCGCTGTGTCATAATGTCCAGGAATATTTATTTATTTATTTATTTATGATCGGTCGTGTAGCGAGACCACTGAATCTTTTAACCGCTAATGATACTGAAGTTGAAGTAGATATTTCTGGGGCGAGAGAGCACGCAGCCCACAATATCGAACGAAGTTCTAATTACGAAAAGTCTCGTTTTGATAGCAATAAGGCTAAATTAGTCAAATTTAATGTCGGGGAGCTGGTTCTTATCCAAAACGAAGAACGAAATCAAACAAAATTAGATCCGAAATATAAAGGTCCTTTTCAAATAACTGATGTACTTGAAGGCGATCGTTACGCTTTGAAATCGTTAACTAGTAAAAGAACCTATAAGTATGCTCACGATCGTCTGAGAAAGATGCCTCAAAGTGAAGTTCCGTCTGAACTTACTGTCGACATAGAATCCGAAACAGATAATGATAGTGAAAGCACTTCCGTATTTGTTTGAATTTGACACACACTAAAATGACTACTGTTTCTTAATCAAACCGTACAGTCTGGTCGTAGCTGTAACTGCGATTCTATGAGTCGTTCAGATTGCAATGCGCGGTTAGATGTACGGTGGCTGGGTCTTGATAAGACTACTAATGGGTCTCTGTGATGCTACTGTTTGGGTCTGTATGACTAATGACTGGGTCTATAGGACTACCGATTGGGTCTTGATAAGACTACTAATGGGTCTCTGAGAGGCTACTGTTCGGGTCTGTATGACTAATATCTGGGTCTGTATAAGACTACTGTTTGGGTCTCAATGAGGCTACGCTGCCGAGCAGCCGGGTCATATTAGTGTAGTTTGTTATGTGTTTGTGTATTGCTCACTGTACAACAATTGAAACTAATTCTGATTATATTTTCATATGAAAGATACCTCTTTGAAACTTTTATTTACCTATCTTGTAGTCAGAGTAAGCCGAGCAAGAGTTTTGCTACAAACAAGAAATTTGTTACAGGTACACACGAGGACGTGTGATTCGTCAGTATGGCCGTGTCGTCGCAAGCAATTTTCAAACTACAACACCCGTTGTATTTCATAATACTGGTCACACTGTAACTTGATTCTCATTGGCTGATCGGTTAGTACAGTGAACGCCGCGAGGTGGCGCTTTAGTTCCCCCCCACTGCTCGCGTGGACAGAGTCGATTGAATATAGTTTGGTTTACAAACCTAGTTATTGAATTACCGAATAAACGCGACTGTGATTTGAGCTTCTACCTACGTTTTACTGGTTTGCCCGAAGTACCCACCTAACTCATGGAACCTTTACCAAGAGACGATAATGATGATCTCGTTATCGCTACGCCCACGCTCGCGCCGTCATGTTTGTTTTGGGAACAGTTTAAGGGGTATATTGTTAAAAGTATTAATGATAGTAGTATTACTTGGTTACTTGGTCTTATTAATAATGGGTAATTACAATAAGGATCTAGTTTTGAATATATTGCAGTGGAATACTCAAAGCTTAAGACCTAAGGTCAGAGAATTTGAATTGTTATTGATACAGGAAAACATTCATATAACATTTATTTCCGAGACATGGTTAGAACCTGAATCAAGATTACACATACGTGATTATAATTTATGTCGAAGAGATAGGGCAGATTCACATGGAGGGGTAGCAATTATCATCCATAAATCAATCATATTTCAAGAGTGCCATTGTAATATAGTAGTTAGTTCCGGCATAGAAATAGTATGCGTTAACTTATTTAATTGTAATTCTATTAAAAAATTAATTTCTGTTTATTGTCCTCCAACTGTTCAAATCAATCAAGCTGAGTGGAATAGTATTTTTGCAGCGTTCCCTAATAACTGCATAATAGGGGGTGATTTTAACGTTCATCATGTAACTTGGTTCAATAGAAATGATACAAGGGGTACACATATTTATGATGCCGCACTTGACTTTGGGTTTGTGTCGCTTAATAACTTATCACCAACGAGAATTAAATTAGTAAATAGTATTTTGCAAAAAAGTGCCCCTGATATAACTTTTGTATCTGCAGATATTGCAATAAAATTTCAATGGAATGTAACGTGTGAGAACTTAGGAATTGACCACCATTGTATTAAAATGCAAATAAATAATAATGGCCCAGTATTTATTCGAAAAAAGCAGAATTTTAAACGTGCGGATTGGCGCACATACGCCGAATACCTCGTCAATAATCATATATACTTTGAGGAGGAGGAGAGCGTACAAAGTTTGTATGATACAGTTGTTGAAGTAATATATAAAGCAGCAGAGATAAGCATACCTATGAACAAAATACCTTTAATACCTGATAGTAAATTCACTCCTAAACCATATTGGAATCCTTCACTTTCGCACCTTATTGCTCAAAGGAGACTAGCTCTCAGTAGATTTAGGAAAAATCCCACCCCTATCAATTTAAATGTGTTGCAAGTAAAAACATTGGATGCAAAACGTGCTATCGGTAAAGCTAAGTCACATGATTGGCATAATTTCTGTGATAGTGATAATGAAACAGTTTCATCTTCACAAATGTGGAATAAAATGAGGTGGATGAAAGGACTAAAAACTAATAAACCTCAAATTTCAATGCAAAATAAATACGACATTCTATGCTCCTAAGCCAGAATTACATTCCTCAAATTCTTTATTAGAAGACAATTTTACAATACAAGAAATGTCACACTGTATAAAGAAAAAAGATTCTGCACCAGGGGACGATGAAATTACCTATTCGATGATATATCACTTACCACCCATTATAAAATTATATTTGATTAGGTTATATAATCGCATTTATAATACAGGAATTATTCCTTCACAGTGGCGTTGCATAAAGGTTGTACCCATCCCAAAGTCAGGCGACACAGGGCTATCACGAAAGTTGCGACCAATCTCACTGATATCATGCCTATGCAAAATTTTTCACTCCATGATAGTTCAACTTTGGAATGGTTCATTGAAAGAAATGAGATTTTATCTTCAATGACATCAGGATTTAGGAGACAACAATCCTCTATAGATTGCTTAGTTCGATTGGTAACACACATACAAATAGGAATTTCTAAAAAGACCGATACCGTAACATGTTTTTTAGACATTGAGAACGCATATAACAATATATTAATTGACAATTTAGTTAAAATGCTTGATGAATTAAATGTAGGTAAAAGGCTTTGTAAATATTTATGGTCTTTTTTGACTGAAAGACATTTAAAGATTACAAGCGACCTATGTGATGATGATAACAACATCTCTCGGACCAGGTATGCAGGCAGGGGTTTAGCACAGGGGATCCTTTATGACCGCTATTATTTAATATTGCGACGCATAAACTTTGTCAGCAGGTTAATGAGATTTCCTGTTGTCAGTATGCTGACGATTTTGTTTTGTACTCCACTGAAAAAAGTATCAGTGCAAGTGCATGTAAAGTTAATACAGCTTTGAATAATTTTGAAGTGCAATTGGATGAGTTGGGTCTAGTTCTCTGTGAGAATAAGTCTAAATATTGTATATTTTCGAGGAAAAATAGACATCAGGTGGCAAATTTAAAAATTAGTAATCAGTATTTAGAGTCTGTTCAATCTTTTAAATATCTAGGATTATGGTTGGACAGAGGCTTCCGTTGGAGTAAGCACATAAATGAGACCGTCCAAAAAACTCAGAGATATCTTAATTTGTTGAAAACTTTAGCGGGCTCAACATGGGGCCTTCATCCTAAACACTTACGTAGAATATACTTATCTATTATAAGAAGTAGACTAGATTACGGATGTTTTCTGTATGATAATAGCGGTAAGACTCATACTTATAAAGTAGATAAGATTCAAAATCAGTCCTTACGAATTATTGGGGGTTTTATTAAAAGCACCCCAATACATGTGATGGAGAGCGAGCTCAGCATTCCACTTTTATATTTAAGACGTAGATATTTAGCATATAATTATAATTTGAAATGTTTAGCTTGGTCTAATAATGTAACTAGCAAATTACTCTTCAATCTTAGTAGTTATTCTCAAAACAGCTATTGGATTAATAAAAAACTACCATTGTTGGTAATAACTATGAATGAGACTAAAAGAGAGGAAGTAGCTTCCTCGGACCGATTAGAAATGTTTAAATTGGATATCTGAGTTTCCAAAATTAAAATAATTGATATTATCTGTTGCAATTTAGATAGTGTAACGAAGGCTAAAACATTATATGAACCGAATAATCTTAAATTAAATGTCATGAACGAGCTTCGAGAAAAATATCCAGATTGGTATACAATATTCACAGATGGGTCAAAAAACAATAATGACAGGGGAGCCGCTTTTTATGATGGTCGCGTCGAAAGAAATACCAATAGCTGTTTTAAAATAATCGGTAATGTATCTATAATGTCGGTGGAACTCACTGCAGTTTCAGAAGCACTATCCTATATAGGAACTATATCAGGGACCAAATTTTTTATTTGTACGGACAGCAGAAGCGCCTTACAGCACATTGCTCGGTCCACCTCTGGATGCAGCGGTTCATTGATAGCATATGTCATACTGGCCAAAATAAAAGAGTTAACTGATAAGGGTAAAAGCTTAGACTTTAATGGGTTCCATCACATATTGGTTTAAAGGGTAATGAGGAGGCTGACATGCTTGCTAAAAGAGGAATATCCGAAGGGAAAGAAATACATATAGTACCTGAACATTATGAATATTTATTGAAATATAAAACGAAATGTTATGAGGATTGGAAGGAATAATAATAATAATAATAATAATAATAATAATTTATTCGACACTAGATTTAGTTTACAATTGGTACAAAAACTAATCACAATTTGGAGAACAAAAATAGGTACATTTAGTTTGAACCGCTGTCTCCCAAACTAGGTTAGACCTGTATTTTGGGAGTCAGTGTTCCTTCGTAGTTTTATCAAAAACACAATAACCGCCAACGTAATTCGATGTTTAGCCAGCCATGGGGTATTGAATCTTATGATCTAAAAGTAGTTTAACTTAATAATTAATTAAAGTGAGTGTGTGAGTACGTACGTGTGGAAATGTGTGTTTGTGTGTGTTTCTATAGTGTGGTGTAGTGTGCGTTTTAAAGTATACTCTTTAGTAACGTTTCTGTGTTAGTGTAATTTTGAGTTTGAAGCCAATTTTTTACATTTTGCTTAATTTCTCTAGCGTTTAAGTTGTAAATATCCAAGACAGTATTAACTTTATTGTATAGACGAGCACTGAGAACGAAGTATTGGTGGCTTGCGAACGTCGTTCTGTGTGTAACGACAGGACAGACAGTTTTGCTTCTGCGCTTTCGCTGCTGCAATTGAGAATTATACGGAATTGCCCTATGTTTTCTCAAAACAGTACGGAGAATAAACAGTTGCCTAACTGTTAGAAATTGGCACTCCCTATACAGATCAATTGTTGGGTGACGAAATGGTTTCCAAAACATTACCTTAAGCACTGCTCTTTGAGCTCTTTCTAGTTCGAGAAAAACTGTTTTTGAAGCCCCACCCCACACAACTGAACAATAAGACAAGAGCGACTGGCATAGTGCTAGATAAATAAGATTTATTGTATCTTTATCTGCAGACTGACGAAGTTTTTTAAATAAGTATATGACTTTTCTAATTCGTACGGTTAGTGTTTGGATATGAGTATGCCAGCACAAGCGCTGATCAATCTCAACCCCGAGGTATTTTATTACAGCTACTCGAGACAGCTGCATGCATGAACAATTTTCACCTGGGGAAGTAAAATTGCATGAATGCGCTTTTATAAGAAAACTTTCGGGTGCAGCATGAGATATACTATTCGTAAAAGTAACAAATTTAGTTTTTTCAATATTTAGCGTTAATAAATTTGCCGCCAGCCAATCCATTACCACTGTCAGACAGTTTTCTGCAGCCACTTTAGCCTCTGACCAATTCGCAGCCGACACAACCAATGCGGTATCATCCGCATATGCAAAGACTTCACAATTTGGTATTTGCAATTTACAGAGTTGGTTGACATAGATCTGGAACAGAGTGGGCCCCAGAATGCTACCCTGGGGCACACCATACTGGAGTGATTCTTCCCCACTAACATAGCTATCGATTTTAACACATTGTTTTCGATCCGCTAAATAATCCTTGAAAATATCCAAAGGTGTTCCTCTTACACCTATAGCTTCTAGTTTCGAGACAAGAGTGGGCACAGAGACAGTATCAAAAGCTTTAGATAGATCTAAAAATATACCAATACATTTTTGTTTGTTGTCAAGTTTTTTAACTATAGAATCAATAAGGTTGACCATAGCATCTTCGGTGGAAATACCTTTTCGAAAGCCAAATTGATTGTCTGCAATTAAATGGTAGTTTTGTAAAAAATTTACTAAGCTGTTATTCAAAATCCTTTCAATAATTTTAGAGAGCGTCGAAAGAACAGATATTGGTCTGTAGTTATTTACACTGTCTCTGCTTCCACTCTTGTAAACAGGGGTGACAACTGCTTTTTTTAGACTTGAAGGAAAGATACCAGAACTGATTGAGAGATTACATATATGGGTAATTAATGGAACTAAAGTTCCACGCGAAGTTTTCAGTATTTTCGGGGAAATGCCGTCGAAGCCAACCGCACAACCATTACGTAAGCTCATAACAATGCTATCCACTTCAGCTTCTGTAATTTCAGGTATTACTAATGAGTTGGGAGGGGATGTAATATGATTATACTTAAAAGATCTACTAGGAGTATGACTGAGTGACATTATCCTATGAGCCAGGTCCGTACCCATGCCTGCGAAGTAAGAGTTTATAAGGTCAACAGATTGCTTAGGGCTATCTCGAATTCGAAGTAACTCTCGTGGTGATTTCTTGTCACGCTGTGTGTTTGTGATCTTTCTTATGGTATCCCATGTCGCCTTCGGGTCGTTTTTTGCCTTTAAGAATTCAGCTTTTTCATATGTTACCTTAAGTTTACGCAGTAATCCATTGCAAAAATTGCGATAGCGAGCGTATGTAGTCTTAAGAACGATATTGTTAGGTGACTTACGAAACCTACTATGCATAGAATCACGATTTCGTATACATCGCAGTAAGCCCAAGGTGATCCATGGTTTTAGTATTCTGAATTTAGAAGAAACCCTTAAAACTCGCGTGTTAAGTTTAATTATAGGTAGAAGGGTATAAATAAGTGCATCACATGCTTGATTTGCATCTTTAGACGATAGTACAAGAGTAAAATCCGTGTTTTTTATGGAATTTTCAATATTAGCGTAATTAATACAGTTAGATAAGGCAATAGGTTTAAAATTATTCGATTTTACGAGGTTAAGACATAGCATCACTGGGAAGTGGTCAGTTACACTTGCTTCAATAACGATTGTTGTCGCCTTGTAACAAGTTTTAAGCAGAATATGATCCAAACAACTTTCCAACCGAGTAGGGAAATCATGCGTTGGTAAAAGGCCATGAGAAGCGGCCAATGTGAGATATTCATTTGATGATCTTTGGTTAATGTTTGTATGTCCAATATCAATGTTTAGGTCACCCGCTACAATTATGTTTTGGAAGGATTTTAGTGACGTCAGAATATTATCGAGACCAGTCAAAAAGTTATCGATAAGCTTATTAGAAGGTGATCTGTATATACCGAGAAAAACTGTGTCCATGTTTAGTTTACACATTAGACAATTAGCTTATCGAAGGAAAGTGGGCTCCATTATAGAACAAGAGATATTGTTCTTTACGTATAGAACAAGACCATCGTTTTGGTTATATGTCACTTTAGAAGCATAAGAAATATATCCATCCAGAACAGGGAGATTGTGACCCCTTTTAAGCCAACACTCTGACAGTAATATGATATCATATTCTATGTTAATACGGCTAAGAAGTATTTGAAAATCATTAATTTTTTTATTTATGCTGCGAATATTTATATGAAAAACCTTTAAAGTCCGTTTACTTACCATACCTAAATTTTGATTGCACAGATCAGGCGTGCTAGTGTAAGCGCAAGATATTTTGATTGAATCAATATTTTCAGAATTTATATTGTTGATATTAGCCATTTATATTTACGAAAATTAATGATTACTACAGTAATTACAGTCGTATAGTTACAAATATTAAAACCTCGGCGACAAAAGAAGACAAAAGTAATAAGGTTGATTCTCAGGTCAAAACAAAAAATATTAGAAATCTGAACGGTTGCACGGCGGATTTTTTTCCTTATTTTTGAGTTCAAAAAAACAGAACATTTAATTGTTAGGACATACAGCTTCCCGGAGGTTCCATATATAACGTAATATTTTAAATTTATTGAAAGTTTTCGGTGAATATACATAATATATAAGTCCAATATTATGAGTTTTATTGCAACTATATCGTTTATATTTGTTGTTGTTTTTTTTAAATGTGGAGAATGTATTGTCTTAATATTATTATTTTGTTTGTGATAGTTGTGTATGTGTGAAATTATGTTTCTGTGTGATTTTCGAATTACTATGTGTGAAAGAAAGTTATGACAATTATATATTAACCAAACATGCAAGTTAAAAAGTGACATAAACATAAAACAATTTAAAATATAGGGATACAATATTGTTGTGCCAATAATAAATAGTCATTTCTGCAGTTTAAGCTTAGTGAGGCATTGCTCGGATCTAATCGGATAATGCGGTTTACCAGTTTCTTTGCGTATGTAGATCCTTCCTCCTTTACACCAACAGAACTGGAAGCCATTTTCTTTAGAAAATTCACGTGCTTGGTAAAAAAGCTTTCTCACACTAGGTGGGAGATGTTCAGCCACATATACAGGCGATCTAGGTCCAGAGATACCTAGATGTCCGGAATGCAATTTATCGGAGTTCATCTTACTTTTATTAAAATTACGTGCTGCTGAAATTAATTCATCCTTAGTGTGTACGGTATTAAACTCCACCAAAATAGACTTATTTCCACCAGGTTTACCATATGGTCGGAAAATATCTCGCATCTCTGATGGTCTTATATCCAATTCTAGAGCTTTACCAAGGTTCTTCAGTATGTTTTCTAAATCTTCGTGAGTTTCTTTCTCTTTCTCAGGGACATTACGCAACTCAAAAAATGCTGAACGTGGGCCACATTGGATGTCATTTATTTGGTTTTCCATTATATTTATACTCTCCTGAAAATTTACTCGTTCCTTTTCAATAATTTCAATTTTGCCAATCAATTCGTCATATTTGTCACTGACAAATTTGACGCTCTTCTCTATTTCAGAGTTTATTCTCTGCATTTCCACGAACTGCATCTTTAGGTCGGCTATATTGGAAACCAGTTTAGAAAGCGTTTTTTCTTGTTCAACCTTCCAGGTTTGCAGCATTTGTGCTATCTCTTCTTTAAACACATTATAATTTTTGTTTGGAGAATAACACTCCCGTTTGCGTTTAGAGCGTTTAGCAGCATTTTTTAACTTTTCAGAACCCGCAGAGTCAAGAAGCGTAGGGTCATCAGATTCTGCAGAAATTGATGCTTGAGGTGGAGTACGTGTAACTTTTGGCATTTTGCACAGAGTAGATTTGTTTCCACACCCTTTTTGATCGGTGATTCAAAATTCAAAATAGCGCTGATATTTGATCGCGAAAGTCACCGCGGTAAGTCGTGTTTGTATTGTCGGGTGACTCACGCAACTCGCTGGTCTAGGGGTGCGGGGTGTTAACTGAGGCGATGTAGGTTTGAATCTTAAACTCCCAATGAGATGCACTTTTTTTTAAGTTGAAATACAAAAACTATCTTTTTACTCTGTAACCACTAATTACTATTATTTTTAGGAGCTGGCTACTCAGGTTTTATACGACGCTAAAAAGACTCGTATTCAGGTTCCGAAAGTATTTCTTGAGAACGTTTCCGAACGAAGTTTCTTACGTCCGAATTATCCTAGCTCGTTCTGATTGGTCGATGTCACACAATGAATCAGCTGATATTTGTTTACATACGGATTGAACAAATTAAATCTACTTTTTGGTTTTTATTGTGCTAAATTTACACATATCACTCCTAAGACTCGCTTTCCAATCACATTCGGTCTTGACTTTCATCACAATATGTATTTCACTGTTTGTTAATATATATTTTATAAGTTCAGTTTTTATGGTCGTTACACTGATCGACAATATTAATTGTTATTACACATAAAGTTTCCGTGAGATAACACTAGCACAGGTATAATGTGATGTACTGAGACTTTTTAGATAGTATTTAGGCACTTAAACGTAGAAAAACTTTTTAAAACAATAAAAATTCACGGATCAATGTTTACGTTGGCAGTGTTGCCATATCAATCAATATTTTATCAATGAATATTTTGATTCTAGATCAATGGAAAAGGGGGAAACTTCACGTACAGGTAAGTTCGTTTAATCATTAATTATACTCGCGCCTCGTCCTCGAAATTAGTATTGTAGATATTATTTAACACATGTAGATTTTGAGAGTAGGTATGCACATATTGCGGGAATATCATCAATGAAATATACTATTAATAATCATGTATTGTTTATATAATTTTGATACTAATTGTTGTATAAAGGTACCTTAATAAATAACAGATCTTTATACTTAATTAATTAACACTATTCAGTTAATTTCAATCATAAACAGATCTACTAACTGAGGTATAATTATTCTTATAGTAATTATCACAGTTAGTTTTAGTTAAAATATCTAATATTGATCAAAAAATTAAGTGTTTACATAACATTATAATAACTGTTGGTTGATTACCGATTCAGCAAATGCAGTATCATCGTTATTATCAATAATGATCCTATTGTAAAATTTGGCGAAAGTTGTAGAATTTCTACTCCATCCTGCTGTTTTACGGATGGTATCTAGGCTAACGCCGAGTGAGTGCGCGCGCGATGTGGCAGCGTGTCTGGTGCTGTGTGCGCTAAACACGCTCGTATCCACGCCACACTCGCTGAGCGTTTGTTTGATCCAGCGGCTAAGTGTCTGTGTTCCTATTGCTTTATGCGGTTTTCTAATTCCAATAAATAACTCATCAGTTGATCTTATTGACGAAGTACGTTCAATATAGGTTAACAATGTTGTGGCTGGGCATATTGCTATTTTGTCTATAAAGAAGGGTAAATTAATCATAGGTTGTTGATAACCTGGTCGAGAGGTTTTTATCATATCAGGGATTTTAATTGTGATACGCTGTGATAGATTTTGGATGTTACCGACTTTAATCTTAGAGAGCGTTTGGGCTCTCTGTGCTGTCGAAAGGGCTAGCAATGTAATAGTTTTATTTGTTAATTTGGCTAATGATAATTTGTCATTAGGGTGCCACAGACTTAGCTTATCCAATAGTAGAATGGTATCCCAAGTAACGTCATATTTAGGTTTCGGTGGTTTTAATCGAAACACGCCCTTGAGGAACCTTTTTAGCCTATCATCGTTGATTAGTGATGGGCCTAGCAACAGCGAAAGAGCGGACCTGCACGAATTAAGTGTTCCATACTGGCAACCGTCATTAAATAATTTGGTTAGAAAATAAATTACTGTAGGTACAGAAGCCTCATAGATATTTGTTGAATTACTGTTACAGAAATCCCACCATTTTTTCAGGTAAACGTCGTATTGTTTCATAGAGTTGGACGACAATGATGCTAACATTATGTCAAGTGATGCCTTTGGTATACTTCTCCGTGACAATGCGTTCCGGATAATATGCCTGCCACCAGGGTAATCGATTCGTATATCCGACGGGAGCTGGAATGAGATAATAAGGCATGGCTAGCGGGAAATGTTACAGTTTCCGAAATAAGCAGAGATCTAAACACGGGGTACCATGGCTGCGTTGGCCAAAAAGGTACAACCATGATACGCCGTGCTTTGTCCGTAATTATCTTTCTCAGCGTTTTCAATATGATTGAGAAGGGTGGGAATGCGTAGAAATAGTGATTTGACCACGTAACTGTAAATGAATCTATCGCGAAAGCATCTGGGTCTAGATGCCAAGATATATATGTAGGACATTTGTTATTAATGCGACTTGCAAATAGGTCAATTATTGGGTACCCAAAGGAACGCGTGAGAGTATCAAAGGCCCAATTAGCATATACAATTCCCATTCTATGTCCGGATGGGTTTTTCGAGACTCATAATCTGCAATTGCATTGTCCTTGGACCTTATATATGAAGCGAAAATGAAAAGTTTTTTGGTTTCACACCAGTCCCAGATATCACGTGTTATTTGTGTCAGGTGAGGGTATTGAATACCCCCCATTTTATTTATATAGGCTATAGCCGTTGAATTGTCAATGCGTAATAATATTTGGCAATTATGAAAGTCTTTACCAAAGATTTTCAAGGCTATGAACGCAGCAAGCAGTTCTAAGTAGTTAATATGTCGTTCCCGTTCGGTATTCGACCACTGCCCGCCTACAGATTTTCCTTCACAGGCGGCCCCCCACCCCGTCGTTGAGGCGTCAGAATATATCTCAATTTGATAGTCATCGATTTTTATTCGATGCACAGAATGTTCTATTTTGTTTAACCACCAGTTAAAATCAGGCTGAAGTAATTTAGGTAAGTTCATGAATTTGTTATAGTCTTCATGATCTTTCAAGTTGAGATATTTACATCTTTCCATTTCTTTGGTATGTAGCCATCCATATTCAATGGCTGGACAAGAAGATACTAATAAGCCTAATAGCTGAGCGAAAGTTCTAATTTGACAGCGTTTTAATTTTGAGAAAATTTCGAGCTGTTCCTTAATTTTCAGTCTTTTTTCTTTTGGTAAACTAACCTGAAACTTGTGAGAATCAATAATCATGCCTAAGAACTTACATTTGGTTGAAGGTAAAAGAACGCTTTTTTCTTTATTTATCATGAAACCAAGTGAAGTTAATAATCTCATAGTTAGATCTGTGTTAGTTAGACATTCCAGATGGGAATAACCAAACAGAAGCCAATCGTCTAAATAGACGGTAGACAGAAGACCCGCGGAGCGTAATAATTTTGCTATAGGTTTACATATCTTTGTAAAAATATATGGAGCAGTACTGAGTCCAAATGGCAAGACATTAAATTCAAACATTTTATCCTCAAAGAAGAATCTTAGGTATTTTCGAGAATCTTCATGTATTTTAATTAAAAAATACGCATCTTTAAGATCTATTGTTGTCATTTGACAATTATGTGTTACAATTTTTAATGCCGTCCTTAAATCCTCTAATTTGAAATGATCCGTTTTAATGAATTTGTTTAACTCTTTTAAATTTAATATAAAACGCATCTTGCCATTTGGTTTTGGTACTAGGAAGGTATTTGATACAAATTGATTGTCACATGGGTAGCATTCTGATATGGCACCTATTTTGAGTAAATTATTAATAGCTTCTAAGAAATGTGACCTCTCCTTATTCGTGTAAGGTGGTCTTGTAGGTAAAGTATGTTGTACTACTGGTGATGTAAATTGTATTTTGTAACCTTTTATCCAAGATAGTATAGTACGATCGTTCGTAATAACAGCCCACTGATGGAAAAAATGGGATAAACGGCCTGCGTACTTAACTGTATCAAGTAGCGACGACGGGGATACATCGTGTGTTGACCCCGTGATGATGCCCTCGATGAGTGCGCGTGCGATGGTTGATGATGTGTCGCTGGCGGGGGATAGGGAGCGCGGGTCACTGCAGGCTCGCGGCTCCTCGGCCCTGGCGGCGCCGGCCCTGCAGGCGGCCTGCGCGCCTGGAGGGGAGCCTTCTGGTTTAAAGGTCTCGAGGCTGCTCCTTTGTAATGAATATTTGGAGTCTTGGTGTTTGACGTCTCGGCCTTTAGTTCTATACCCGATTTATTTACGGCTTTTGCCGACTTTAATGTCTCTGCTAAATTTTCACCGAAGAGAAATGAGTCTATCTTGGTATTTTTAAGATGATCCTTAAGGTCATTTTTAAGTGCGAATAAAATAAAATTTCTCCTTGTGATAGAATCTGCATGCTGTAAATCGCATAAAATGCGGGCTATGTCCATTAATTTTTGTAACATGTCATTATTCTTGATTTTAGAATTTAGTTGTGAATTGATAATTTCTGTCAAGCAAGCTATTGCGCTGGACATTTGTTTTTGTTTGGTCTCGATACCCTTATCACGTTTAATTGCCGTATCTGCAATTGCGGCTTTAATTTCTAAGTTAATTTTAGGGGCATCTATCTGGACACAGTTAATTGGCAGTGGGTATTTTGAGATCAATTTTTTACGATTTTCCTTATCGAGACCTTCCTTAACTATATGTAATAGACGATTTGCAAGTTCGTTGCGTATTTCTGGCCCGAATTTATTTGTACAGTTAGGATCATCGCCTAAAATTTCTAAAATTTCATTGTCCAGCTCGGTAGTGAGATCACTAATAATAATAGGCTCTTCGGACCCTCCCGTGGTGTTACTAGGTCCGGGTTGAGGTTCAGAGAGATCATTAGGAACCTCTTCGGTTTTATCTTCCGGCCATTCTAATAACCAATCATCTGGTCGTAATGCGGGGGTGTCTGAAAGACAAAATTATCATAAATATGATAATCTTACTATGTAAGTTACATAACTTACTGAGAAAATAAAAGGTTAGGTTACAATCCCCAACGGTAGGAACGCCAACCATATGTCATGCGTTGAGTCAGTCCCAGCGACTACTCAGGGTGCATAAGTATTATCAGTACGTCAATACGTAGGTAGGTCATAAGAACACACGTACTAAACAGTTCAACACGTAAAATCAGCATAATTTATGATAATTATTATAAGTATAAAATACCTGCTCCGATGTCCTCGTCGAGTAAACCAGGATGATCTTCCAAATCTGATGCACTTTTAGAATCACGTTCATGAATTTTACGTTCTAACTTTTTTATTTTATTTTTGTAATGATTTATATTTTCTTCAATTGATCTAGAACTTTTACGTTTTGGCATTTTTAATTTAGATTATATTTAAGACTAGAGAATTAGTGCGAAGACGCTAAATAGGTGTTGAGTGGTTGAGCACTAGAATGCGAATGAATTGCGATCGTCAACCGAGACCTAGACTGAACAAGCATAGCTACCCACAAAAAAAAAAAAAAAAACTCGGAAACTAGTGCATGAGTGGTGACATCTAGGCGATACTACATGTGTTAAATAATATCTACAATACTAATCTCGAGGACGAGGCGCGAGTATAATTAAATAGTTTAATAATCTTATTACTAATACCATCCCATCCAACCGCACAATTATCCTTTAGTCCTGAAATGATACGGGAAATTTCATCTTCATCTGTATCTAACATAGCAAAAGATTTCAAGGTACAGGTGGTAGCTGGTTGGGTACAAGATTGTGTCGAAAACTGTTGGGCTAGGTTTTTCCCTACATTTACAAAATATTTATTTACGTTGTTAGCCGATAAAACTGGTGAGGTGTTAGTATAAAGTAAGCTCGAATTCGATTCACGCTGTTTAGTAATATATGTGACATTTTTAATATGTTTCCAGAGAAGCTTGATATTGTTACCTGCTTTATTCAACTCATTTTTGTCGTAATCAATCTTCAATTTTTTTAGAAGATTATTACAAAAATTCCGGTACCTTTTATAGGTATTTACAAGTATTAGGTTATCCAGGTATTTTCTAGAACTTAGATGAAGCTTATCTCTATGTCTAATACATCGAACCAGGCCAGGAGTAATCCATGGTTTAATATTATCCAGTTTTTTATTTACTGTGCAAACAATAGTGTTATGTAATACTGCTTGTTGCACCTGTTGTATGAAATACGATAATGATATATTAGCGTCAGCAGTTTTATAAACTGGGCTAAAGTCAATATTGCATAAATCGTGTTCGAGTTTATTTATGTATAATTTGGACTTTATATGGAAACGATTTTGCTTAGGCAGCGTTAAATTTATGGTTAGTAGGACAACATGATGGTCAGTGATTGTTGAGTTAGTAACAAGGGTTACTATTAGGTAAATTTGATTTAATCATCATATGATCAAGACAGGAACCACTCTGGTGTGTAGGCAAAGTATGTGCAGGGAGGAGCCCATGATATGAACACAGGTTTAGGTAATCTTGGATTCCTCCATCGCAGGTGTCAGCATTGATGTTTATATTTATGTCCCCTGTTAATATTATATTTTTAAATGAGCTTAGTGCGCTCGAAGTCTGGTTCAGAGAATTGTGAAATGACTCTAAGTTTCTTACAGAAGGGGATAAATAGCAATTATCACTGTGGTTGTGTGTAATTTAATAACTAAGCAATTACTTGCGCAGTGTATTAGCGATGGTTCCTCAATTGTGACCTTTAATGACTCCTTAGCATAGACTACCACACCGTAATTTTGATTGTGGTTTATTGTGCTATAGTATGAGTTGTATCCTGGTAATACCAGGAGGTTATTGTGTCGGTTTGTTAGCCAGCACTCGGTTAGTACTATTAAATCACAATCTAGGTTAAGTCTATGTAGAAAAATGTTCAAGCTATCTATATTCTTGTATAAGCTACGAATATTTTGATTAACAATGGTTAGTGAATTTTGATACTCGGATAAATATTGTCTGCAGTCCTCAACCTCACACGGATAAGACTTTGTTAAAAATACATCATCAATTTCGGAAATTAAATTTACATCCATAGTCAGTAAACAATAAAATTAACTTACGTCTAATTGTTAAACAAGTATGCGGCGCTCTTAGGCGCCCTCATAATTTATCGAGTTAATATACCTGTATTCGGCAGGTTTTTTAGCCCGACACTCGGGGTCTTCCGTCTTATGGTCAGCTGGTTTTTTAAAACGCAGGCATGTTGCGCATTTTGGAGCAATCGTTTTTTTCGGGCATTCTTGGATTGAATGCCCTACCTCACCGCAATGTCCACATACAGGAGTCATAGATTTGCAAGTCTTGGCTGCATGACCATACTGTTGGCATTTGTAACATCTTGTTACCAGGGTATAGTCTCGTACAGGGCAAGACGTTCAGTTTATAAATAATCTGTCCTGTGTGATGAGGGCTTTACGAAAGATGGCTGGTACTTCTAGAGTATAATTGCAGTTCTCAGCATCTTTCTTGCCAAATTTATGGCTTAGCTTTTCTATGGGGACGTGGATGGTAATTTCTCGGCTAAATTTTGTTCGTAAATACATTTATAAACCTCGTCTTCAGCCATTGATGTCGGAACTCCTATTATAATAATGCGGGGTTTGCGCTTCATGGGCTCATCGACAGTAAGACCTACAGTGGCTGATTATAACTCCCCCTTTCCTAATTTTGCGAACTCCTCTGACCTTAATCTTCATTTCCTCTGGGCAGATAATTTTTTGGACGATGTTCTTAGTTTCGTCACTTGTTTTTGTGCTATCATTGGGGTAAATCACCACTGAACTTATTGGCGAAGGACTAACAAACTTGTTGGATGGTTTCTTTACCATATCCGCAAAAGATGTAGGACTTAGAAGAGCTTGTTTTTAAAAAGACTCCTGAATTATCTGCTTAATCTCGTTTAGGTCAGTAGACAGGTCTCGTTCCTCGCTCAGTGTTTTAAGGGCAGTGTGGGTTTGTACGGCTTTTTGCTTCAATGACTGGTATTGAACAGCCATTTGTGCAACACCATGTCCAACTTTACGGCACAAGTTGTTAATTTTCAGCTTCTGGTCGGAATTGAGCTTTCCGTCAGAAGCAATAGAACAGACCTCGTTCAAACACTGTTCTATAGACCCCATCCAGTTTTGTATCTCTGGAGTTGAGATAACTTCAAGTTTCTCGTCTTGATCCTGGTCCTTGGTCACATTTTGGAGCCGTGTCGGCCTCGGCGGAGGGGTGCGGCGCGTGACCCCACTCCGATTAAAGGGGCTACCTTCCATATTTTAATAACTACTCACTAATTGTTTATGTACATTATTTACCACTAATCAAAAATTGTATATTGTATAACACGCTAATGCACTTAAACTATGCAATTGTTAATTTAATTTAATTATTTTGCATCGATGGGCACGTCTGTATGCGTTGAAAATCAAATGACTTATTATCATATAAATAACTCCTATTTATATGTTATAATTTATTTGACTTATCAATCCAACTAGTTTTAGTTCAAGGCAAACCTATCCATTTCACTAAAACCTGGTCTCCTTTTTTTCTAAGAACTTTTTCAACTAGATATACATTAGGATGTTTCGTTTTTTGAATCTCTTGGGCATAAAATGCACCTAATTGTATCTTCTATTAAAAATGTAATAGGAGTTGTATTTTGTATTTTTTTAATCTTAAATATTTCCGTCGACCAGTTAGGTGTGTATCCTTTTTCAAAGGTTCCCTTATACTTAATAATCCGCACATAATCACCCACATTAAACTTAGTTTTCATATTATTATTATTTTTTGCCAAACTTGCATATTTTTCCAGTATGCGTATTTTATTTTTATTATTTACATTTGCTGGGACTTCATCAATTGTTCGATGATAAGTATGATTGTATTTATACATTTCATTATCAAGAGTGTTATCTATCCATTTATAGTTTCCTTTTAAACTGAATTCCTTATAAAGTTTAGATTTCAGTGTTCTAATATATCTCTCAACTATTGAAGCTTTTTTCGTTGAGAATGTTGAGTAATGATTAATATGGTGGGATTTCATAAGTTTTTCAAATGTGTTATTATAAAATTCTGTTCCGTTATCTGTTTGTAGATTTTTAGGAACACGCCCTTTATCTAACAAAATCTTGAAAGTTTTACAGACGATATCTTTAGTCTTACTTTTCAAAGGAAAAGCCCGAACGTATTTTGAAAATGTATCAATAACTGTGAGAATAAATCTAAAGCTTTTATTTTCTCTACAAATTGATTGCATATCAATTAAATCTGCTTGTCATAAATCATCTATATCTTTCATGATAACTTGTCTTCGTGGAAAGTTCACCCTTGCATTTTTATCAATTTCATTGACAACATCGGCTTTGCTCATGTTTCTGTTTTGTTCTCAATTTAAGATATAATTTACACCAAATCTTCTATGATACTGAGGGAAAGACACATTATTCCTACTATTTATCCTTAATAATGTCAGCTTCTTTCAATTCTTCAATTATTGATAAAATTTCATTATCATGATTTGTATTTCCAGCATCTCTTGAAGCAATTAACAATTTAATCTCTCAACCAATTCATTGGGATCATCCCAATACACTAAGTCAGTTTTATTTTTGTATTCCTTTAGCTTTGGCAAATTTCCTCCAAGTTTAGCGGGAACTTTATCATGAGGCAAATCGGCAAAAAGTGGTCTAATGATTTCACAGTATTTAATTCCTTTTTCGCCTCTTATTTGACCTTTAGGATTGAAATCTCTTTTATGCACATTTGTATAATGTAACATATCCTTGTAGACAAGTTTATCTTTGTTAGATATTAATTTTAAATCAGGGCTTTCTACGAAGTAATAGTTATTTCAGGCGAGGCGTGAAATTATAGGCTCTATCACCAATTTTAATTAAAAGTACATTATCGTTATTCAAACTGTCTACTTTAGAAAAAGATACTATAGAATTTCCCATCAATATTTTTTTGTTTTCACTTCTTATCCCGAACGGTATATTTATACTTTCATAAATATCACTGATATCATGGCCCTCTAATGAAACTTCTAAATCATCTACCATTTCCTTTTTAGGTGAATTATCTATAAACTCTACAGATTTTGGTTTAGGATCGACACAGTCTTCAAATCTCGTAAATGAGCTATTGTTATTGTCATCAGATTCAATGCTGTCAGAACTAGCGACTGCTGTAATTTCCAGATTCTTATTTTTTTCAATAGATGTATTTGAATCAGCTAGGGTTTTTAGAGGATCAATTACAGGTTTTAGCATCTTATCGATCGACAAATTCATTGCATATTCCTGAGTCTTCATTTGTTTTATTTCCTTTTTTATAGAGTCTACAGACCTTATTAATTCTGATTTAATATTTTTATCCAACTAGTACTAGTTTGCTTTTGTACATTATTGATAATTATATTAATTCGTATGACACTTCCATTAAAATTTAAAAAATGTGTCGAAATTCTTTCTGTACCTCCCATTATTTAATGTAGACTCTTTGTTAATAAGTAAGAAATTGTAAGGATTACTCCAAACTGTTTTACACATTTCTTTTAATTGGTTCCAGTTTAAATCAGGACTGACATGTTCCTCATAAATATGTTTTAAGTTCACATCATCTTGTCTAAATATTATTAGAAAATTAGCATTATCTCGTAACAATTGTTTCGGAATCTTTGAATAGGTTTGAGATAAATAAAAACAATCGATCTGCTTATGTCTGCCCATACAGAAATAATTACGAATATTCAATTTAAAACTTCACTCGGAGATATCACATCTTTGTCATCATTCTCTTTGTTTACTGTTCTTCTACCAAAGGTTTCAATAATTTGTTACCATTTAATATTTAAAACTATAACTGTTGGGGGGGGGGGGGGGGGGGCTGGTAATCTGTGTGACAGGGTTTTCCTAGTGCAGATACCAGTCTCCAGTTTTTTTTTTTTTCATCAGAATTATATGTATTACTAAAATTTTTACACAATCATAGCGGACTCATTGCACAAACAAAACTAAAAACTAAGCATCATGTACACTTCCTACTCTAAAACATAATACACTTTCTACATTTATAAACAATTTACGCCAGACTATATAACTTCTATATATTTTTCCATACACAATTTTTATATTTATTTATGAAATATTTGTTTGTTTGGATGCCATATATTCTAATAATAATAAGTTTTATAAGACTGCGTCTCTCGTTTGACGTGTCTCTTTATTTGTCATAGACAAATGTAGTGGAGGCGCGGATGAGTCGTTGCGGAAGCGGCACAGATTATGCACTCTAAATAGGTATTTCATTTTATTTGTTATATATCTAAGTAATTACAATATACATTTTTTCTACAGTTACTTTCTACACCAGTGCACTTGTATCGCGATGGCATGGTTCTTTATATTGTTTTATATTATTTTATTTTACTATACTGACTGTCCCAGACCACATCAGCGGGCCCTATCAGAATATCAGCGCTGCAGCTAAATTGCTTGCTGCAGCATAGTGCTGAGATAGGGACCTTTTCTGACATCGCACACTTGGTTAATTTTAGAACTAGGTACCAAAATTAATTGTTTGTGTCTTGCCTTGTTTTGTGATTGTCAGAATAAATTTTCTTTCTTTCTTTCTTCTTTCTTTCTCCCACAAAGGATTTATCTGATGTAAAGCATATTTTTAAGGCATCTTAGTGGTAGAGAAATAAAAATGTGTTATTATTATTATTATACTTGCGCTTCGTCCTCGAGATTAGTACCTAATTTACACATATAGTAACACATAAGTGACACCACTCGATACTGTAGTTGAGAGACATTTTTTTTTTGTGGGTATCCCTGTTTCCCTTATTAGTCTACTTAGTATTTCTTGTCATTCACATTTTAGTGTTCAACCGCTCAACACGTGTAGCATCTTATTACTGTGCAGTGAATATAATGTCCAAAGGAAGAGTGTTGATGATTTCGATAATTTAATGAAGAAGCTACGGAAATATGAACGCAGGTTACAGCGTTTATATCCACCGTCGCGCAGCTCATCGTCACCGATCGCGCGTTATTCATACGAACAACCAGGTTAGTGCACTACCTTCCGAGTATCAAAATATCGTATTTACGATAAACGGGTTTTCCGACGCACAAACTTACTACCTACTGATGCTCGAGAAAGTGTTTGTATTAAACGTATTTACGTTTAAATTTAACCTTGCACTCCGGGCCGCCTATAGGGCGTCCCGACGCAAGAACTTACTGCAAAGCTTATTAAATATAGGTACTTGCCTTATAATGCTTTGATAGACTGTTTGCTCTTCATTAAGTACAGACGTGTTGAATAATATTAAAATAAACTAATAATCACTTGCTGAATTGTGACCTACATTTACCAACTACCGGTAGTAAAATAAACTGTGTCGTGTATAGTATGAGTAATGTATTTTACGGACATGTTCAGTGTTTGAAAATTATATAATCTAATAAAATGGACAATAGCCCCTTCAACCGAAGCGGCAGGACTGCTCGCACCCCGCCTCCTATGCCTTCACCTGCTCCTTCCACTGGCCCTAATGCACGAAGTCAAAGAGATGATGTCCTTGAAGTTATTTCTACCCCAGAAATACAAAACTGGATGTCATCAATTGAACATTGCTTGAGTGAGGTATGCAACACCGTAGCAGAGGGTAAATTGAACTCCGAACAAAAACTGCGTATCAATTCTTTGTGCCGGAAAATCAGCCACGGAACATCGCAAATGGCAGTGCAGTACCAATCCCTCAAGCTGAAGACCGTCCAAGCCCATTCGTCCATACAAACACTCCAAGACCAACAAGATCTGTCACAGAGACTACAGGACCTTAAGCTAAGCATTGAAGAGTCGACCAAACCTGCCAAGGAAATCTCATTCGCTGACATGGTAAAAAAAGGTACCAACAACTATTTGCAGCCGATAAATTTTAGCTCAGTGGCCATTTATCCAAATGATAAATTAAAAACAAGTGAAGAGACAAAATCACTTGTCCAAAAAATTATCTGCCCTGAACAAATGAAGCTACATGTGAGAGGTCTGCGTAAAACGAGGAACGGGGGGGTCATAATTAGCACAGATACCAAGGATGACATCGAGAAGCTTAAACAATCAGTGCAACTCACGAACTCGGGTCTTACAGTTGATGAGCCCCATAAGCGTAACCCGAGGATAGTTATCATCGGAGTGCCCTCTGTTATGCAAGAGAAGGAAGTTTTGACCTGCTTGTACCAACAAAATTTGGCTGACAAGCTGCAGAATTTTACACTTGAGACGTTCTTGGCCTCAATTAAATTAAGCCATAAGTCCGGTAAAAAAGATGCAGAGAGTTGTTGTTGAAGCCATTTCATATGTTTGTTTATATGTACATAGATTCATAAAATCATTCATACAGTCCACTAATCCATTTGTACGAGCATAGCTAGTTTTAGTTGCAAATAAACCTCATCAAAGATAGACGTGTATTCTTTTACTCCAAAACAGTTAAGCTAAACTGAACCTTAACGACCAAACATATGGTCGTATTTCGAGCCGAATCACTGGATCGCCGGACTGGTTTACCTGCGCCGCGAGAACAATAGAAGCCCACATTCCTGAGCGATAAGCGAACGACCGGCGAAATTGTTTACGAAAATTAATTAGCAAGATTTTATTTAGTGTCATTTATATATCGTTTTAAAGCCAATTACGAAGATATAGAACCTTCACGACTATAACATGACGTCCCAAGCAGATCAAGCATTAAGTATACTTGAAGACACCGCATCATTACTTAAGAAAACTCAAATAAACTTAAAAAAGTGTCCCAAGGAACGATTATCAAAACAAGGTTACCTACACACTCGAATCGAAACTATTGAAGAATACTGGAACACTTTTAAGAAAGCGCATCAAGACTTAGTGAAGTGTACTACGCGAGAACAACGTGGAGTGCTTCCATATTTTGTGAATGAGGAATTTTTCCTACACGAAGATTTATATTTATGCATGTTAGGAGACCTCAAGGAACTATTAGCATCACAAACAAGTAAGACACCTAACTCTTCTATATGCAGCGGTATGTCATGTGAAGGTCCTACAAGGGTAAAATTACCTAATATAAAGATACCCACATTTTCTGGGAATTATGAAGAGTGGCCTACATACAAGGATTTATTTACGTCATTAATTCAAGAATGTTCAAAATTAAGTGATGTAGAAAAATTACATTATTTAAAAACCAGCATAGCCGGTGAAGCGGCGTCCTTACTGAAACACATCCAAGTGACCGGTGCTAATTATGTGCAAGCGTGGGAAACATTAAATCATCGCTACAACAATAAGCGCCTTATAGTTAATGCACTTCTGAAACGATTATTTGCGCTGAAGAAATGCACCACTCAATCTGCTACACAGCTGAAAAATCTCCTGGATACGACCAACGAGATTATAAACGGTTTAAATAATTTAAAAGTGCCGACCGACTCCTGGGATCCTGTAATTATATTTCTACTCGTACAGAAATTGGACCCGGAGTCACACAAAGAGTGGGAACAGGCTGCCTATTCCGTGAATTCAGAGAAACTATCGACGTGGAAGGAATTACGTGATTTTTTAGAAGCTACATACCGTACGCTCGAGCTAGTTAACCCTACCACTGGTACTAGGCCTACCAAGGAACGCGCCTTTCACGTCTCCACATCTGAAAGCCAACAGAGGAAGGAATGTGCTTTGTGCAAGGATGTACACACGCTGTGTCACTGCAACGAGTTCAACAAAATGACACTTAACAACAGAAGAGAACACGTCAAAACAAACAAACTCTGTTTCAACTGTTTGGGAGCGGGACATTCGGTGTTCAAGTGTCGTATGCCAATGTCATGCCGCATATGCAAGCGACGTCACCATACACTTCTACATCAACCTCAGGATACGCACGAGTCAGCTTTTCATGAGGAATATCATCAGCCGACTTCGTCTCAAGCAGATGTAGAAGAGAAGAAGGTTCATCATGCTATGGTTACGTCACACCACATCTCAAGTCAGAAGATTGCTCTATTAGCCACTGCAGTAGTTATTTTAAAGGGTGAACAAGGAACCACTACTGTCTTGAAGGCACTAATAGACTCGGGATCTCAAGCATGTTTTATTAGTGAGAAGGCAACTCAGATCCTGAAATTAAACAAATCCCCAGTGAACATAATTGTTTCTGGTATGGAATCAATAAAGGTTAAAGTCAAACATGAGGTCAAATTTCAGTTATTGTCACGTTGGGAAGAGAGCTTCAACTTACATATCAAAGCCTACGTGATGTCCAAGCACTTAACAGCAAACGTACCTTCAAGCACTAATATGAAGACTGATTGGCCATATTTATCAAGCATTCAACTAGCAGATGAAAATTATTTTGCATCTGGAACAATAGATTTGCTATTAGGAGTAAATGAGTATGCAGCAATTCTAAAACAAGGACTCAAAAAAGGATCACCTGGTACCCCATGCGCCCAAAACACTCACCTGGGATGGATCTTGATGGGCGGATCCGTGATTGAATCTAATAAACGGGAACGAGCAATAAAAGTTATGAAGCACGAAGTCAATATTGAAGAATTATTAAAAACTATTTGGGAAGTAGACTTAGATACAAAAAGAATACCTACTCTAAAAGAACAGCAATGTGAAACTATATACAAGCAAACACACAAGCGGGATAAAAATGGTAAATATATTGTAAACTTACCGTTTAACACAGAACATCCAAGATCACTTGAGGGAAACACCCGTGAAATAGCTGAAAGAAGGTTTAAACAATTAGAAAAAAGATTTAGTAAAAATAAAGAGCTAAAACAAGAATATACAAGGGTGATAGAAGAATACATAGAATTAAAACACATTGAACAAGTACCCATAGAAGAAATAAGAAATAAATCGGTATACTTACCTCATCACGCGGTGATACGAAGTGATAAAGAAACCACGAAGACTCGCGTCGTGTTCGATGCTTCGTGCAAGGGGTCCAATGATATTTCTTTAAACGATGAACTCCTGCTGGGACCTGTCCTGCAAGATGATCTGAGAAGCTTAATAGTTAGATGGCGAACTCATGCGATTTGTTTCGTTTCGGACATCCAGAAAATGTACAGGATGATATGGATTAATAAAGCTGACGCGGATTATCAAAGGATTTTGTGGAGAAATAATCCAACAGAGGATATTAAAGATTATAGACTCTTGACGGTTACGTTTGGAACGGCATCTGCACCCTATCTCGCTGTCAGGACGCTCATGCAGTTAGCCGACGACGAAGGAGATAAATATCCCGAAGCTGCCAGGATATTGCGAGAAGACTTTTACGTCGATGATGTAATGTCTGGGGGTGACAATGTACGGGAAGCTGTGCTAGTCAGTCAAGATCTGAAAAGGCTACTACAACTAGGAGGCTTCGAACTAAAAAAATGGTCATCCAACAGTCGAGAATTCATGGAAACAATAGATCCAAGTGAGAGGTCAAGCAATGCTAATTTAACACTGAATGTTGACGGAATAGTTAAAGCACTGGGCATACAGTGGAACCTAGGAAAGGACCAATTTCAATATAAGTTAGATTTACCTATAATTGGCAACATCATCACGAAACGCAGCATTCTCTCGGACATTCAGAAGTTATTCGACCCACTCGGATGGCTCGCGCCTTGTCTTGTTATGGCAAAGATTCTTATTCAGAAATTGTGGCTTGAAAAAGTAGATTGGGACGAAAATTTAAGCCAAACATTATATGAAGAATGGGTCACAATTAGATCCGATCTTGAAAACGTGAGTGGAATCTCAATTAACAGGTGGATCGGCACGTCAAACTCGAATAAAGATTCTATTGAAATACATGGATTTAGTGACGCGTCGGTGCAAGCGTATGGTGCTGTTGTCTATTGCCGTGTTGTAAACCTAGATGGAACAGTCAAAACATCAATTATTGCAGCAAGAACAAGAGTCGCTCCTTTAAAAACGATATCGCTGCCTCGGCTGGAATTGTGTGGCGCTGTATTATTGTCCAGGCTGTTAAAACAAATAGAAAAGGCTATGAGAATCCCTACCTCACAGATTTTCGCTTGGACAGATTCATCAATTGTCCTCTCTTGGTTATTCGGTGATCCATGCAGATGGAAGCCATTCGTGGCCAATCGTGTCGTTGAGATTACATCAAATCTGAACTGCAATCAGTGGCATCACGTACAATCCAATGACAATCCAGCTGATCTTGCAAGTAGAGGAACATCTATTGCAAATCTGAAAGAGAGTGAGCTGTGGTGGAATGGACCACATTGGTTACTGCAACAAAAAATAGAGTTTACTAGACCAAACATAATACCAACAGACTTGGAAAGGAAGAAAAACACCTTGAAGGTCCTGAAAATAACACAAAATGAAGAAGAAAGAAAGCTATGTACACAATTCGAAAGTTTTGACACATTAATAACTCTGTTAAGAACAATCACGTACTGCCGAAGATTCCTGAAACAAAAACAAATAAATTATAGTATAGACAAACCAATTACAACAGAAGAACTCCAACTATCTCTACAAACCTGTATAATAAAATCACAAGAGGAAGAATTTGAAGAGGAGATAGATAGGATAAAAGAAAAGAAAACAGTAAAGAAAACAAGTAAAATAAAGTTTGTTGATCCTTACCTTGACCAAGCTGGTGTCCTCAGGGTGGGCGGCCGGCTCAGGAACTCAGAACTGGACCATGAAAGCAAGCACCCGATTATACTAGGTCGAAACAGATTCACCTTACTCATCATAGCTGAAGCTCACGCGAAGACGTTGCACGGAGGTCCGCAACTGATGCTCACTCACCTTAGGTCCAAGTACTGGATACTCCGAGCGAAAACCTTAGTGAAAGGATATGTTCATCGTTGTTTAGTGTGCGCCAAATTGAAGGCTAAAGCGAGAACACAAATAATGGGAGATTTGCCTAGCGTGAGAGTAAAACCCGCACGGCCGTTTCTTAATTCAGGAGTAGACTTCGCAGGACCCTTTCAGATATTGACAATGAAGGGCCGAGGCGCCAAAACCACTAAAGCGTATATATGTGTATTCATCTGTCTATCAACGAAGGCTATTCATTTAGAGTTAGTCGGTGACCTGAGTACAGCAGCGTTCATCGGCGCCTTCAAACGATTTTGTTCGCGCAGAGGAAGATGCACACACATATATAGCGACCAAGGGCGAAATTTTGTCGGTGCGAACAAAGAACTATATGAAGCCTGGAAGGAAGCTGGTTTTAAATGCGGCGAAGATGTTGCTGAATCGTTAGCAAACGATGGAACTCAGTGGCACTTTATACCCGCATATTCACCAACCTTTGGAGGACTTTGGGAGGCCGGAGTCAAATCTATTAAGTTCCATCTGAAGAGAGTACTTAATACCAATTTAACATTTGAAGAGATGTCGACGGTCCTCTGTGAAATTGAGGCATGTTTAAACTCGCGTCCATTATGCCCGATGGACGATGACAACATGCAGCCTCTTACACCTGGTCATTTTTTAATCACTGAAGCACCAATCGTAGTTCCAGACCATAACTTTAAAGATGTCAAAATTAGCAACTTAACACGCTGGCAGTACACAAGAAAATTATTAAATGACTTTTGGACACGATGGCAAAAAGAGTACTTATCCAGACTTCAGCAAAGACCCAAATGGCTAAAACGTGAAGAAGAATTTAAGGTCGGAGACATAGTACTTATTAAACAAGATAATCTTCCACCAGGAAAATGGTACATGGGACGCCTTACAGAAAAACATCCCGGCCCAGACGGCCTGACCAGGGTGTACAGTGTGAAAAGTGGTGACAGCATTACTAAGCGATGTGTCACGAAGTTGTGCGCCCTACCGATAGATAGTACTGAAACTGATTAATGTTATTGTTCGAATATTGCATGCTTATTTGGTCCACCATTCATAATTGTTTGTTTTTATCAACCATAGTGATTATATAGCAGAAGTTAATAGTAATTTGCATGAACATTGTATCATTTTGAAAGAACCATAGGTTCTTTGGTGGGCGGCTTATGTTGAAGCCATTTCATATGTTTGTTTATATGTACATAGATTCATAAAATCATTCATACAGTCCACTAATCCATTTGTACGAGCATAGCTAGTTTTAGTTGCAAATAAACCTCATCAAAGATAGACGTGTATTCTTTTACTCCAAAACAGTTAAGCTAAACTGAACCTTAACGCCCACAACAGTTGTAATTATATTATTGAAACACCTGCAGCCATACGCAAAGCCCTTATAATAAGAGACAGAGTATTTGTGAACTGGTCATCTTGTCCAGTGAGAGATTTTACTTTGGTGACGCGATGTTATAAATGCCAGCAGTATGGTCACGCCGCTAAGTCATGTCGGCAGTCAGTTTATACCTGCGGGCACTGTGGTGACCAAGGCCACTCCATAAAGGATTGCCCAAAGAAAGCAGAGGAGCCAAAATGTGCTACTTGTTCGCATTTCAAGAAGCCTAATAATCATAGCACTGGCGCTGCTGACTGCCCGGCGAAAACCATGGCAGAAAAGAGGTACATCGGTTCGATTAATTATGAATGCGCCTGAAAGCGACGAAAATATAGGATTTTATTGTTAATTTATTGGTATCTTTTCTTTTTACTTACTTTTAGATATTATGTTTAATAATTTCATTAACGATTAAATATAATTAAACTGGTAGACGATTTACACATCATCGACTTTGACCCCGTTTACATTTCTGCTGCTCAACAGTTTTGTTTGTACTACATAATAAAAGTGTTAACAATGCAATATTTGGTACAGAGAAATTGTTGGTTGTATTGAAGTAAATATTATATTGCTATTTTTAATTATATTCAGAACATTATTTTTTACTAATAACTACAATAGTTTAACAGTTGTACCTAGGATTAGATTAGTGATTATTTTATTTTAGACTTTTTTCTATTAATATATTAGCTTTTACCTATAGCCTGAAACACAGGATTACCTAGTTCAGGCATAATGTTAATTAGATACCTAAGTAAGACTTTGTATTTTTAAGTATACTATGTACTGAAGAAATTTGAACAAATGAATTTGAATTTGAATTTGAATGCTACTGTTCGATGTAAGTATGCAGGTACTCGCTACCGAGTGGTAGTGCTATGCTGCGAATCTTCGGGTAGTAGCCGAATGGGCCGGCACGTCCGGGGAAGGACCACTCTCTCACAGTAAAACCGTCGTGAAGTGGCAGTTACACTGTCGCCTTTCGTTCGGTCTGTGAGAGTCCCGGCGGCCCACTCCCCCTTCCCTCTCTCCTATGATAGTGCAAGATGCAGTACGAATACCCCAGGAGGGTAACACCAGCGTAAATCGTTGTGGAGAATCCCTCCCTGGACGTCCGCGCTCAGGTCGTACACCACCTGAGCGTGGACGCCCAGGCTGCCCTTCGTACTCTGGGGGGGGGGGGCAATTTTGTGCTATCATCTCCAACTAGGGGTAAACGGAGCAGGCAACTTAAGGCTAAGACGGGACCTATCCATCCTCTGGCTGCGCGTAGACTGCGACGACCATCCCCGCATTTACGCGTGCCTGTATAGGTCCCATAGCGGCAATACCGAAACTGATCGACTCATTGAGCACATACAAATGGCTACAGATTCTGTGCTGCAGCAGATCCCATCCGCAGAGATCGTGATTCTAGGCGACTTTAACGCCCACCACGCCGAATGGCTTAGTTCACGCACTACCGATCATGCGGGGAGATCTGTTTGCGATTTCGCCTTGGCATATGATTTGACACAACTGGTTGCCTCGCCAACGCGAATCCCAGATGTGGAGGATCATTTACCTTCCCTGTTGGACCTCTCATCCGGATAGCTACCTGGTTTCCGTCGATCCTCCTCTTGGTTCGTCGGACCACTGCCTCGTTCGGAGTACGGTGCCAGTTGCGCGCTTAACACGGCCTCGCTTTGCGGGCTGCCGCCGCATATGGCACTACAGGTCAGCGGATTGGGACGAGATGCGGTCATTCTTTGCATCCTACCCATGGGGGCGGATTTGCTTCTCGCCGGATGATCCAGACGTCGTTGCTGACTCTGTCACCGATGTGGTGCTGCAGGGTATGGAACTCTTTATTCCGTTCTCTGCGGTGCCCATCGGTGGCAGATCCCATCGCCCGGGAAGACGACGGGGGTGTGTCGGACTCCACCCAGAAGGGGTGACTACCGACTAAACCCACACGGGGTCTTTCCGCCTCACCACCATAGTGCCGGGGTTACGGGTACGCGTTGGCATTCTTCCGCGACCCCGGCGGTGGCGGACCGCCCTTGCGGTCCCCAGGCCCTTGTGGGAGGGTCCTCAGTGACCCTCCACTCCGTCCTATCCACTGAGTGGGGCGCGGCAAGACCCACCGCGCCGCCTACTCCGGCCAAGTGTGGGGCGGTCAGGCTTTCCCAAGCCCGCCGCCCGTGGCTTTACATCTGCCCTTAGGATGACGAGGCAGATGTCGTCGTGTCCATGGCCTGTGTGGCCGAGGACTGGGTACGCCGCGGGCCACTTCCTGTGGCCCTACCCTTCTTCCTCTTTTGGAAGGCCACGCAGGCTTTGGTGCCAACGCGGTGGTCGGCTGGCTTGCCCTCCGCTTCGCAGAGCGAGCAGTGCAGGTCAGCAGAGCATTGGTTTGCCCTGTGACCCGGCTGGCTGCAGCGGTAGCACTGCTCGCTGCGGTCCACCTCTGACGAGCACGTGTGCTGGACGTGCCCGCCGTATAGACATCGGAAGCACTGCAAGGGTCGAGACTCAAGCAGTGCCACCTTTGCCGACACCCACCCGACTAGGAGGCGACCAGCGTCAGCGATGGCTTTTGCCGCTGCCACTGGGCGGCGGAGCCAAACCGAACCACGCCCCGACGGCCCCCGTCGTATAACCCCAATCTTGATGTCGTCGGCGGAACATCCGCCGACGCGTTGTCGCCCGCCACAGCGGCCACCTCCTCTGGTGTGACGGAGTCGTCCAGGTCCGACACGCGCAGCTCTGCGCACTTGGTCGGCCTGGAGATCCGCACGTCGTCCGTGCTGAACAAATCCCTCATTTTGGAGGCGAGAGCGTCGGCTTTGTCGCTGAACTCGGCCCCAGGGACCTCCAAGATTCGAGCCCCCGTGATGGCGAGCTTAAATGAGCCTAATAATTCACTTGATGTGATTACAATGGTTCCCGTTGATCCACCGGATCCTGTCGTATCGGCCAATCTTGTTTTATCAGTTGTCTCTATCGTACATGTCGACCCTGCAATTTGCCAAACCTGACACCTCCCAAATAGCGTCAAGTACTAATATAGACCTGGATTTGGACCAGGATACGATGGTCATTCTTGGAGATGACATGTCGACATCAGTTAAGTATGGACCCGATCTACATAAGGATTTATCGAAACGGTTCCAGCACATTGCAACTGTGGGACTAGACAAGGACTGTAGGAAATCCTTATTATCTAAATACCTGGTTCCGTCCAACTGTCATCATATAGCTGCCCCAGCATTGAACGCGGAGTTGAAAGCTGCTATACCTGAAGTCGCTGCAAAGCGGGACAACGACATATTCATCAAATATGACCAAATGGCAAGTGCTATATATCCGGCTAGGTTATTACCAGCCAACTGGTTTTGAAAAATATTGAGCTACTGCCCAAACTTATGGACGCCGTGTGAATTCTTTGTGACTTTCAACATTACGACTCGGTAACCCGCAGGAACTTCATATTATCTGCGCTTAAGAAAGACATGAAAGATGCCTTGTCTAACACTAAGATTGATGAATTTCTCTTTGGCGAAAATTTATCAGACGCCATAAAATCGGCTAAATCTGTCACAAAATCGGGCTGAGATCTCAAACCAGGTACTGTTAACAAGAATGTTACAAAACGGTAAACAATCCGACCCCCCAAAGACATTTAAACCGCAGAGCTCCAGCCCCGGCGCGCAGGCCGCTGGAAGCCCCGCTAGGGAGCCGAGAGCCTGCAGCGCCGCGGCCGCCACCGCCACCGCCCGCTAGCTCATCGCCTGTCACAGCCACAGCACTAGTCGCGACGCCGCTACTAGACACAGTTAAGTACGCCGGTCGCTTGCCATACTTTTATAAACAGTGGTCTCTTATAATAAACGATAGATCAATACTATCGCGGATTGAGGGATACAAGTTAACTTTTACCTTCCAGGTAACTCAGAAGGTGCTGAGCAACGTTATTCAACTTCTGAGTTTACCTATTTTTCCGAAGCTATTAATAGCCTATTAGATATAGTAGGAGCTATATCTAAGTGTGACCCTTGCTACGGTCAATTCGTTTCTAGCGTGTTCCTTATCCCTAAACCTAACGGAAAAATGCGGTTCATATTGAACCTCAAATTATTAAACAGGTTTATTATAACTGACCATTTTAAATTAGAGGACTTAACTCGTTACAAAAGATTGCTATATGTCGACTTTAGATTTAAAAGACGCATACTTTTCTATAAAATTCACAAAATATATGTTAAAGGTTCTCATTTAATATCCAATTACAAGAATTCAATGCATTGCCATTCGGTTTAAATACAGCTCCATATTTGTTTACACAAATAATAAGGCTGGTGGTCAAATTGTTGCGGTCGGCAAGTTTTTTATCTATCCTATATTTAGATGATTGGTTGACATACGGAGATGGTAAAACAAATGTTACTATCACAAAGAAACTTCTTTGCTCTCTAGGTTTTACTGTTAATGGTGAAAAAAGCAGCCTGCAGCCTTCTACCAGGTGTACATAATTAGAAGTATTTCTAAACTCAAGTAATTTGGAAATTAGTTTATAAGAAAATAAAAAATCTCGCAATAAAAATGAAATCCGTAAATTTATCAAAATAACTTCTTATTTTTGCAAAATCAGAACCCTCGCACAATAGGCCAAGCAGGCCTTTTAGTGTCAGCCTGCCGCGCTATTGAGTACGGCTGGGTATATACTAAACAGCTAGAACGCTGAAATTTTTTTAACCTTAAGGGTGATGAAGATTATAACAGACGTATGTTCGTCCCTGATTCATTATTACCTGATTTTCATTGGTGGTTAAAGGTGATTTGAAACACCGAATTTGTTGCGGCGTATGGCCTCACGGTTATAGAACTAAATCACATTGATCAGCGACTGTGTGCTATGTGATTTTTATCAGGCGTTAACGAAATCTGCTGTTCCGTTTTGAAATTTGTATTGGTAGACTCACTCCGCTACCGACGTTAAAACTGTACGCACGATTTTTAAATAAACTATTTTCTATGTACTTGGACTTTAATTAGCCCCAATGTATAGTCAAAATATACATATTGGTGGCCCACGAGGGGAACTACAATTCAAGAAAACTAAAAATACGAAGAAATACAAGTAAAAGAAGAAGAAAAAGTGTTCAGAAAACTGGATCAAAAACTTCGCCATCACATCACGCTAAATGCCAATGAATGCGGGGTTTCTTTGGCGTGATTGAAGATTGAAGAAGGGGTTCAATATCGAAGGTGCAGCCAGAATCATCTACGGGTTTTGGCTGAAGCGACCAGTGTTCAGCAAAAGAATACATCGCGCATCGGACTTCTGCAAAATCAGATAAGTGCCCTGTCCTTCCTATTTTTCCAAATCTTCACACCAATCCGATCCAAAGTCCTATAAATAGTGTTCCTAGCTATTGAATGTTGAACCAATTTGTGCAAATTAAGGATTTAAAAGATTTTAAAGAAAAATTGCATCATCATTTTGTATTTTTTGTCCACATACCTACAAGTTAAAAATAATGTCTTTGTTAAAAGGTTAGCTTCATTTCTTGCAAGTCATTGACCCGAACGTTATTTATTGCTATTCCTATAATATTAGCATTATATTAGTGCCAACCTAAATCGTTTTAAAATACATAATAGTAAGTCAAGCCGTAGCCGTTTTATTCCTAGGTACCGAGGCGATTAAGAAATCGTAACCGTCGGGTCCAAAGGTCACTAGCGTCTGTTTTTTTCATAGTTCGGTAATAAATACTAATTTAGTAACGCAAATAATTCCAGATCCTTATCTACGCTGCCCGAGCCGAGTGCATTGTCTCGCTGCCTGCAATCAGCTGTGCGATCTTAACCGGTTTCGGACACCAGGTGCCGTCGAATAGAGGAGCGTGAGCCATTAATTTGTTTAATTATTTTGTTTCGCATTTAAAGTTGCGATAAGTTATTGAACTTGGTATTTTATACGTATGTGTTCACAATGCCTAACGAATCGTTAGAAGAATTATTTCAGTAGCATTTCAAAGCTCACTGAGTTAAATACTATTCAAATAACTGAGTTACAGTTAAAGCTTGCTAAATTCGAGTCATTGTCGCTTAAAACTGATGACTTGCAAAATGAGATCGAGGTTTTAAATTCAGACAATTTGTCAGCTGAAATTGATTAACGCGAAAGTATCGAGTGCGACATTATCGTCAATATTGCTACCGCGAAAACATTAGTTGATAGATTTTCTAAAACCGACTGTGAGCATAGACGTGGTTCCGTACATGATAATTCTTGTTGTTCGGATCATCAAGTAGCTGGCGTAAAATTGCCTCAAATCCAAATAGCCAAATTCGACGGTTTTTATTTTCGATGGTTAGGGTTCCGTGACACTTTTGAGAGTTTGATACACAGAAATGAACATATCGTACCCTCAGGGGAAAAAAGGCATAAGACGAAAATGCAGATTTTTCAGTATGGCAAAAAAACTGAATTTATGGCGATATATACTTCATTTCCAAACGTAGAAGAATCATTCTTATATCAAAAAAAGGAGAAAAAATGTTGCACTTCGTGTTATATTTAAGTTAGTGCTAATGTTTATAGTTTATTAGGAATTGTAAAAATAAATTATGATGCTATTTTTCAGAATATAATAAAATAAAGGATTCTGAGTATCCAAATTTATGCCAGACTTTGCCAGAAAAGTAAAATGTATTTCAAAAAGTATGTTGTGTTAAAGCAGTAATGAACTTGAAAATACGGACATTTATGCTAGTATAAGTAAGATTACTGCATTATTTCCTTTATTAAAATTATGTTTGAAATGTACAAGCAATACTTACCCCTTTTTTCAATTGAGGGGTTTGATAAGATAACTTAAGTAAACAATAATCATTACTTATTCCATTATATGTTATAGAAAAGTTAGCTGCATATTAACAAATATTACTAAGAGTTATTATTTATGACTATAGGGAAAAAAAAGGGAATGTATTTTTTGTATTCACTATTTTTTATTATAGGCCGTCCCGTATAGGTAAGTTAATAATATTCTACAAATTTTAATACACATTATGTTATTACAACATAATTATGTTATTATTGAGTGGTGGTAGTATTCTTCTACTACGAGTACATTGTGTCATAATCTCTTTTTAGCTTTTCATCATATCAAATGAAATCAAATCAAATCAAATCATTTATTTCAATTAGACCAATACAGGTACTTTTGAATAGTCGAATTAAATTGAATTTAGTTGCACGGTTCCAAAAGGTAGGTCTTATGGAGAAGAACCGGCAAGAAACTCCATAGATACTCTTTTTAAATTAAATACAAAATTGTTGGTTTTCTTTTACAATGCTTTGTGTATGTAATATCAATATGAGACTGGTGCAGTTCGATATGAAACGTATAATTTATGAAAATAAAAGAAATAACTAAAACAAATTTAGGTTGCCATAACATGTATGAGCCGACCAGTCCCAACTGATAGCACCCGTTCACGAGCATGACGTGTGTATCGGCGTCTGTCTACTCAACCATGTTGTAGGGAGTAAAAAGACCCGACACACAACGCCACCATCAGCAGGACATTTGAGTGAGCATGACTAGCCCAGAATGCCCGGCAACCGGTAGGCATTTTCACATAAAAAAAAAACAACATCAAAGCCAACATCAGTCTCATATTTTACAAGTTATTTTACTAATTTTAATGTTAATCTATATTATATTATATTATTATTATTTTATTATCTATATATAAAAGGAGAAGCTGACTGACTGAATGACTGACTGACTGACTGACTGACTGACATATCCACGCAGGGCCTAAACTATAAGGGTTAGAAACTTGAAATTTTGCACAGGGATTCCTTTTATAACGTAGGGGAGCACTAAGAAAGGAATTTTGAAAATTCACCCCCTAAGTGGGTAAAACGGGGGTGTAAGGTTAGTATGTAACTTGGCTGTTTTTGAAGTTATTCAATTGAAATTCGGTTTGAAGGTTTTTCATTGAAAGTTATGAAACACGTGTGAAATATTTTTTCAAAAATCATCCTTTAAAGGGGTAAAATGGGGGTGCAAAGTTAATATGAAATTTCTTTGATTTTCAATGAAACTTGGCGAGTGTAGTCTTTGTATGACGTAGGCATCCGATAAGAAAGGATGTTCCGAAATTTTGCCCAAAGGGGGGGGGGGGGGATAGGGGGACCAAGTTTGTACGAGACAACGTGATTCCTTGGTCCAAGGGCCTAAACTATAAGGGTTAGAAACTTGAAATTTTGCACAGGGATTCCTTTTATAACGTAGGGGAGTACTAAGCAAGGAATTTTGAAAATTCACACCCTAAGGGGGTTAAACGGGGGTGTAAGGTTAGTATGTAACTTTGCTGTTTTTGAAGTTCTTTGTATGACGTAGGCATCCAATAAGAAAGGATTTTCCCCATAAGGAAATTTTGCCCATAAGGAGGGGTATAGGGGGACCAAGTTTGTACGAGACAACGTGATTCCTTGGTCCAATCTACTTCAAATTTTGCATAAACATTTTTTAACAGAATTGATGGAAGACGTATTTCGTATTTTATCGAAATTCAATCCCTGACGGGATTAAAAAGAGATAGAGAATTATGTTGGAGGTGATATCAATATTCCTTAGTGCTTTTGATTTAAATTACTTTTTATTTTGACACATGCTTGAAAACTCAATCCGATTTTATTCAAAAGAGGTTGAACTCACATAAAAGCTTGATGCAATGCAAATAAGCAAATATTTTATACTCCTTAAAATTGGAATTTCTGTTTGTAATTTCATAATTATATAAAAGTACGTATACGGTAATTACACAAAAAATAATTTCTAAAATGTTTGTCTGTCTCTCTCTTCGTTCCTTCTAATTGCTGCAACAGTTGCACCTCTGTGACCAGAGGCGCAACGAGCTATATGTTGTAGTGCACTTTTGCTGTCTGTACAAATTGCAATGTGTTTATGTTGCTTATTAATTACATAAGTTAAAGCTTCCGAGATTGCAATAAGTTCCAACGTCATAATGGATGCCGGTTGACATATTTTGAAACAATTATCTGTTTGGTTTCTTGTAAAATCTATATGCGGTACATAAAATGCCAACCCAAGTCCTTCTACACTCTTTGACCCATCTGTAAACATAAAAAACCAACCACTAAATTTTAAATTTAACTCTTTAATGACGTCATATTTTAGTACATTTCTATCATACTCCCTTTTTGATAATTTTATTGCTTCCAAATCTATTATAATTACCTAACTTATATTTATGTTAGTTACCCATGTTCTCAATGTATACATTAAAAGTGGATATGATGACGCTATGTGTATTTCTTTAACTTCATTACTTATTACCACTAATAAAGGTATAACTTTGTTTTTCCAGTAACAATTTTGTCGAAGAGTGTGAAGTTCATATAATAATTTATTAGTTATGTTATCTTCTATTGACCTTAACTTTAAACAAAATTTGTATGCTAAATACTTTCTCCGCAAATACAATAGAACTACACAAAGCTCACTTTCCATAACGTGAATTGGGGTAGATTTTATGAATCCTCCAATAATTCTTAACGCCTGATTTTGAATCTTATTTAATTTATCTAAATGACACTTAGCGCTGGTATCATATAAAAAGCAGCTGTAGTCTATACGACTTCTGATCAGTGCTACGTATATGTTTCTGAGATGTTTAGGGTGTAAACCCCAGGAAGTGCCAGCTAGAACTTTAAGCAAATTTAAGTTTCTTTGTACTTTTTCAACCGTCGTGTTAATATGTTTAGTCCAGCGTAGCGACCTGTCCATCCAAACCCCTAAATATTTGTAATTATCTACAAGCTCAAGATTTTGATTATTTAATGTAAGTTCCATTCGTAACCTGTTGAACCCCCTACTAAAAATGCAAATTTTAGATTTGTAAGCAGATAACTCTAACCCTACCTCGTCCAAAATAGCACAAAACGTGTTTAACGATTCTTGAAATTGATTTTGACTATCTCTAATATTTTTAGATGGAGAATACAATACAAAGTCATCGGCATATTGACACATTGTTACATTTTTAATTTTATGAAATAATTTTATAGTTATAATATTAAAAAGAATGGGAGACATTGGGTCACCTTGTCCTAAACCTCGGTTTGTGTATCTTATAAAATATTTATTACGGCCAGTGTCATCTATCATCATCAGATGTCTTTCACTTAGAAAATTCCATAGATACTGGCATATTTTTTTCCCAATTCCTATTTCATCCATAATACCTATTAATACATCTATCAACACATTATTATATGCGTTAGTTATATCCAAGAAACAGGCCACGATAATAACTTATTTTTTTCAACGAACCACTCAAATCTTTTTGTCAATATTGAATGGAAAATCTTGCATAAACACGAAATTAAAGAAATTGGTCTGAGTTTAATATTGTTATCAAGCGTTGTTTTTGGAATCGTATGTCACGCCATTGTTTTGGGATAGTCCCACAGGCGCTGTATCTTTTTTTTAAAAACAATTGCACATTTCTTGTAACGTAAAATTTGACTCCAAGTAAATATTATTTGATTTAAAATATTGAGACTTGGATGAAACATAATCAGGAGCGAGATTGCAAAGAAGTTCAAGTTTCTGTTCTTTTGAAACGTATGACTTTGGTGACCGGAACCCTTTCATCCAGCCCATGCGCTTCCACATATCGGAACTAGAAGTTCGTTCATCAATGCTATTACAGTATTTCTGCCAATGTTCGGTTTTTGCCCGATGAATAGCATTTTTTGCATACTCTACCGTATGACTTAAAAACGCGGGAGCTGACCAATACATGAATATGATCATTAAATTTTTCCTTAAATTTCACGCGAACAAAGTCGCGGGTAACAGCTATATATAATAAATTAAATTAATAAATAATTTGCATGTCAATCAGTAAAGGTGTATAACTAAACATGTCAAATTGTATAAGTGTATAATTGAGCATGTCAAATTGTAAAAATGTATAAATATCTTTATGTAAAACAAAAAGAAGTCAAACCAATAAATAAAAAAATATAAATAAAAGGAAATATAATAATCATGAGGCTAGCAAACCTGTGGAGCTGGACCAGCATTTTGCCAAACTGTTTTATCTACAAGATAATCTTCTAATTTGTAGTATGCTTTCTTGCATAGAGTAGACTTTACAATGGATTTGAATTTATTTTCCGGGAGGTTTAAAATTATTTCCGGAATCTTATTATAAAACCTAACACTATATCCCACAAAAGAGGTATGGACTTTAGCGAGACGAAGCTGTGGCTGCATTAATTTTGACTTATATCTAGTATTATAATTATGCAGTTCACATCTTTTCGTATGATGTGATATATTTTTTCTAACGTACATTATATTTTCAAAGATATACTGACAGGGCACTGTCATAATATTTATTTCTTTAAAGAGTTCCCTGAGTGAATCACGACTACTTAGGTTATAAATGGCTCTTATTGCTCTTTTCTGCAGTACGAACACTGATTCTATGTCTGCAGCACGGCCCCACAGCAATATTCCGTAAGACATGATGCTATGAAAGTAGCTATAATAAACTAGTCTTGCGGTTTCTACATCCGTAAGTAGTCTGATTTTTCTAACAGGCGTCCCGACAAAGCCTTAATGTGCGGTCCCCATTGAAGTTTGGAATCTAGTTTGATTCCTAAAAATACAGTCTGATCGACGAATTCGAGCTTTTCATTATTTAATATTATATTACAATCCTCACTTCTAACATTTGGTAAAGAAAACTTTATGCATTTAGTCTTCTGCCCATTCAATACCAGATTATTAACAGTGAACCACTCATGGACCTTCAGAAGGGCGCTATTTACATCGTCAACATTTGGTGACCGTCTATCTCATCTAAAAATTAAGGAGGTATCATCAGCAAATAACGCCATCACACATCCATTCTGGCACATATAAGGTAAGTCATTAATATATACCAAAAACAAGAACGGGCCCAGGATAGAGCCTTGCGGAACACCCATTTTAATTTTGGAACCAGATGATTTAACTCCGTTTATTTGGACTTTCTGTACTCTACCTTGCAAATAAGATTTTATTAACTTTAACGAGTTTAGCTTAAATCCATAATGTTCCAATTTTAGAAGTAGTGTATCATGATCCACGCAATCAAATGCTTTTGAAAGATCACAAAATATGCCAACGGCATCCTGCGACTCCTCCCAAGCATCAAAGATGTGCTTTATAAGCGTCACTCCGGCGTCAGTTGTATTGCGCCCTTTGGTGAACTCATATTGCTGGTCATGAAAAAGTTTATGTATATTAAAATGTGACAACATTTGGTTAAGCATCATTTTTTCAAAAACTTTACTAAATACAGGTAGAATGGAAACTAGTCTGAAATTTCCAGGATCTTCAGAATCTCCACATTTAAATAAGGGTACTATTTTACTGTGTTTCATGAGATCCGGGAAGGTCCCCTGGTCAACGCATTCATTAAATATTTTTGCTAGATGGGGTGCTATAGTAACAATTATTCCACTACAAACTTTAGATGATAAATCCCATAAGTCTGCAGTTAATTTTATTTGTATGTCTTGAAAAACTTTAATGACTGACTCTGGACTAACATACCTAAATTTAAAAGTAGTTGGACGGACAGTAACATTCTGTTTAAGTACGGCAACGGAAAGTGCGGAAGAAGAATTTAAACTCTTAGTTATTGTAAGGGGTATGTTCGCAAAATATGTCTCAAATTCTTGAGCTACTTCAGAATTTGTGGTTATAAGACCACGTGCCGTTTGCAGTGCGTTATTGTTATGACGTACTTTAGATTTATTATTTTCATTATTTATTATTGTCCAAGTGGTTTTTATCTTATTTTCAGCATTCTTAATTTTGTTACGTATGAATAATTTTTTTGCTAATTGACACACTATTTTAAAAGTTTTTGAATATTTACTAACATATTGAGTAAACTCTTCACTTTTATTAAATGACTTTAATTCATATAATTCAAATAAGCGTTCCCGACTTTTACGAATGCCTATAGTTGCCCAGTCACTAAATTTAAATCTAATGTTTACGTTCTTGGTTTTTAGTTTGAAATATTTATTAAATTAATTTCTTACAATCGCGAAAAAATGTAAATATTGTTTATCACAATTATTTATATTTATGTTTTGACCGGCTAACTTAGTATTTAGACATTTATTGTAATTAACAATTTTATTCTTTGTAATCTGCTATCTATGTAAATGACCTATGCCAGCAGTCTCTAACAAACGGTAAAATATTTTGCTATGCCGATGACACCGTACTTATATTTCATGGAGAGAGTTGGGACGCAGCAAGGCAAGCTGCAGAGCTGGGCCTAAGTAAAATAATTCACTGGTTAGAAGCTAACTTGCTAACCCTTAATATTTCGAAGACCTCATACATACAGTTTAGTTTTGCCACAACTGATCTTGAGAAAGTAAGTCTCAAGGCACACTCGTGTGGCTTTCCCAGAAACCAGATACAATGTTCATGTCTTCCGATTTCACAAAAACAGACAGTGAAGTATCTGGGTATAGTTTTGGATGGAAGACTTTGCTGGCGCCCCCAGATTGAACAAACCACTTCCCGTGTTAGAAAACTTGTATGGGCGTTCAAGAAACTTCGCCATGTGGCTGATTTAAAACTAATACGTACGGTGTATCTTGCACTGGCCCAGTCTATTATGACCTACTGCGTCACGGCTTGGGGAGGCGCCTGCAAATCCTTTTTAATTCATCTTGAGAGAGCCCAAAGATCTCTGTTGAAAGTCATAACTTCTAAACCATACAGGTTCCCTACAAAAAACCTCTATGAAATTTGTAATGTCCTCACAATCAGGCAACTGTACCTTCTCAATCTTACACTGAAACAACATGAAATCACACCATTAAACCACGCGACTGCGTGTAAAAGAACTATTAGAGATGTATGCACACCAGTCAAATATAAGACCGCATCTGCTAGACGGCAACGCTTGTATCTGTCTACTTTCATTTATAATAAATTAAACAAAACCCTTCATATAAACCCACTTTCAAAAAAAATTACAAAAGTGAAAATTACAGCATGGCTCAAAACACTAGACTACTCACAGACAGAAAAACTATTACAATAATAACACCTAACCTAATATACAATTATATTTTTAATTAAAATAATATTTTAGTAAGTAAATAACACTCACACACACAGAGACACTTGCACGAACGCGTGCACGGACACACTGACAAACACATACACGCACACAAACACACACAAACACGCACACACACAATACATATCCATGTATATACATACATACTTTAGAACACGAGCAAGCATGCATCTATACTATTTCCTTGTTTTTATTTTACAATGAATAATATAATCGATGTACCTATGTATACATATAAGTGCACCTCAAGCGGGTGAAGACACTGACTCCTGTAACACAGGTTGTTACCTAGCTCAGGGGCCAGGGTTTCAAATATATTGTGTAACCTTGTATTTTTATATCAATAAAACATTATTATTATTATTATAATAACCAAAAAGTATAATCTGACGATTTTCGCAAGCTGGGTGCAATAAAAAATGATAATTAAGACCAAAATCGAAGATTTTAAATTTTTGTAAATTCGCTGCGAGCTTAGTACACTTCCAAATCATCAGAATAAGAAATTACAGTATCTGTAATACCCACTGAACACCCCCTTTGAAAATCTGACGCGTCGGACTATTTTTTTTTTCTTTTTTAATTTTTGACCCCTCCCGCATAGCGTCCATTACGATAATCGTCACATTCCTGTATATTTTGGTTAACCGACATCAATAACAGTCGCGCGTATGTCACTGTTTCTCGTTTAAAAATTTTGAAAATCTGTATGCGCTTCCCCCACCACTAAAAGTGAAAACATTACAGGACAATTTTTTCTTCCTATCATCTAATCTACTAATTCTAATAGGTTTTCGCGACGCTCGAGTAAATCCACATTTAGCATCGTGGGCTCCCCTACTATTAACGATTTATTTTACGCATTAGTTCTACTTTCTAGTCACTTATTATAGGATATTAAACACGATTATTATTATATTACACGATATTACAATATAAACTATAGATAGTATAATTAATTAGTATAATTGTAACATAACATAAAAGTAGGTACCTACCGCTAGTTAATGTCTATTGTAATAACATTCGTCTTCCGGATAATGATCGTAAATGGCATATTCGCAAATATTACACCAGAAGAAAAAAGAGTGAGCAAGCCTTTTAATATTATTGCGATTCATGGGTAGAACAAAGTGTTCAACTACTGTACTAGTATTATTAGTACTCGTGCCACAGTTATTACACTGATACTGCAAAATAAAATGCGCGGAATACCAAGGCCATCGCATTTTAGCTTCATAAAAGTATTTAAAGTCACTTCTTTTAAGAAAACTGTCCACATCAATTAGGTCCAACACCCCTTCCCTCTCGGACCGCGAAAGCGTACAGACGTGCTTATTACATACCGTGTAAATTATTTTTATTTCAAATTTTAATAATATTTTGTCGAAATTACTCAAAAATATTAAAATAAAGTACCAGGCGCGCATAAGCTCCGTGGCGTGCGCGGAGTACTCGAGAAAGCAGGACAGCAACAGCGAAAACGGCGCTCGGCCGGAGATACCTAGAGCGTGTCATGCGCGTACGCCACGCTCGCCGCTTGCCACAAGTTATAAGCGACAGCAATTAGCATGGTAATTATTATTTATATAATCATCTATCATATAATCATATAATCTACTATCATAGTTAATTGGGCTAGTCTGTGATACGAAATATATAATACACCACTATGCCTTTGAAACGGACACCTCCGCCATCAGCTGCACCGACAACTCCGACGCAACCTGAGACTGCACGGAACAGTACATTAAGTTTCACTACTGCTACAAATGTTTCACCATTACAACATTGCGAGTCGGAGCCAGATCTTCACTCACTCGCACTTAATGTCACTGAGAGGAAAAAAAGAAAATATGATGAAGAGAGTACTGATATAAAGGCGCTAATAAAGGAAATGTTTTTGTCGTTTTCGAAAGAACAGGAAAAAAGGTTTCAAGAACTTAGAGAGAGCATGGATCTAATGTCCAGCAAATCCGATGACTTTCTACTTAAGATCGCCACTTTGGAGAAGGAAAGAAATGCGGACAAAATCTTGATTAAAGAGTTAGAGGAAAAACTTGAAACAGCTGAGCGAAAAACACGCGGAACATCCTTTGAAATCCGAAATATACCCAGGCAAGATGGAGAAACTAAAACATCCTTGGCAAAGGAAGTTTTTCAACTAGGAAAGATCATTAATGTGATTATTGAACACCACAATTTAAAAGACATTTACCGCCTCAAATCAAAAGATGCCTCAAATCCTGTAGTTGTGGATCTCACCACCATATTGTTGAAAGATAAAGTACTTGGAGCGGTCAAAAGTTTTAACAAATCAAAGGCTAAAGGAGAAAAACTGAATACTACCCATCTAAACCCAAACTACCCGTTAAAACCACTTTACGTAGCTGAGACTTTAACACAAAAAACACAAAAGCTGTACTACTTGGCAAGACAATTTAAAAACAGTCATGGCTACAATTTCTGTTGGACTGCTAACGGAATTGTATATCTTAAAAAAACCGAAGCTTCTCCTCGTGTCCGTATAAATAATGAGTCCGACTTGGACAAATTAAGAATTGAAGCATGACTAGTGTTTGTATTCGCAAAATTTTGTAAACTATGGATTGTATTTTTGATATTTTTTGCTCTTCGTGTATTTTTTGTATTTGATTTGCATGTTACTTATCTTAAACAAAAATCTAAATTGTAATTGGTTCACACATAGTACACTCTACACATATCCTACACATCACACTGTCAAGTACACAAGACCTCACCACACAAACATGTTTCATTTGGAATATAATAATCCTACTAACTATAATGTTTTTTATGAGATGATTCTAAAGCGGACTAATATTTATTGCAAAAATATATTTATCTCATTTAAAATTCAATGATATAATTAATATAACGCAAAATATTGACAGTATGTCGGTATCACATTCGCAAACAGCAGACATTGATGAATGCCATAAATTATTGTCCCCTCTGTCAGATCACCTGCTTCTGCATACTCAAAATATACGCAGTGCTGGATGCAATATGCCAGGGCTGGAAGTCTTACTTGCGAGGTTGAAAGTCAAATGTGATATTATCATCTTGTCAGAATGTTGGCTTCCTCACACCTCTGTAATTCCAAACCTTGCAGGATTCTCTCAGGTGGGAACTAAAATAAACCCTAAGCAGAATGATGGTGTTATAGTCTACTACGATGAAAATCTTAGCCTTATCATAGATGAACCAGACATGCAGGAATGCAATTGTTTGTTAGCCAAGATTGATAAACGTATAGCTATTATTTCACTATATCGTTCCCCATCGTATAAAAGTATTGATGCATTTCTATCATCACTAGATAAACTTCTATAATCACTATCAGAATTTGAACATATAGTTATTATGGGGGACATTAATATAGATATAAATCCCGATAAAATTAACTTAAATGGTGAACGCTATCTAACACTTGTAGCCACCCATGGTTTGTTACCTGCCCACACTATAGTTACTCGTAGTAAAAGTAACACTTGTTTGGATCATGCGCTTATAAAATCAACTTGCTCTGTTTCTACGTTAGTACCGCATACATCATTAACAGACCACTATCCAGTTATAATGAAAATGAGTTTTAAATTAAATACGCCAAAGTATGCAGTCACATCAATTACAAAAGTTGATTACTTCGGCTTAGAACAAGACCTGAAAAAAATAGATTTTAGCGAAATTAATAATATAACAGATCCAAACTTATCCATGAACTTCCTTACACAAAGTTTTCAAACAGCTATTATTAACAACACAAAGCAAATTTCTCTTTCTAAACGCTACAAAACAATAAAACCATGGATTACACAGGGGTTGCTGCGATGTATTAGAAACAGGGATAAGTTACATAAAAAAGCAAAACGATCACCAAACAATGACATAGCAAGGATAACATATATACGTTACAGAAACTTCTGTAATGTGATATTAAAAAAAGTAAAAAGGACATATGAAAAAAATCAACTCATATCTGCAAAACATGACAACAAAAAAATGTGGAAAACAATTAAAGACATAACTCACACATCTAAAATAAATAGTCACCCTAAAGAACTGTTGAAGCTCACGGGGTCTCCAGAAATGTCACTAAACAAAGTAAACAAATACTTTGCAAACATAGGAAGCTCATTAGCTAATAAAATATACCAAAAAAAACTAAACACACCTAACCACAACACAAGAAATAAAAACGCTAAAAATAAAACTACCAACTCGTTTGTACTCCTTGATACTACTGAAGACGAAGTAGAACGTTTAATTCTTAGCATGAAAATAGATTGTGCTAGTGGTTGGGATAACATTAGCTCTAAGTTTCTAAAAACCTACAAAAATATTATAATACCACCGCTTACAAAAAATTTTAACGGTTGCTTGCAAACTGGAGTCTTTCCTGACTGTTTAAAAAAAGCAGAAATATGCCCCATTCATAAGAATGGTGATAGAAATCGAGTCGAAAAATACCGGCCAATTAGCATCTTACCGTCATTATCAAAAGTATTGGAACGAATAATAAACGCTAAATTAATGGGCTATTTAGAAAAAAATGATTTATTTTCTAAAAACCAATACGGATTTCGGCAAGGAAAATCTAAGGATCAAGCAGTAAATAAGCTTGTCAATTACCTTTCTTCTAAACTAGACAATAAAAAAAAATGTGTTACTATCTTCTTAGACTTAGCAAAGGCGTTTGACACGATTTCTGTTTCCATCCTACTTGAAAAACTAGACGGGCTCGGAATAAGAGGGAATCAGTTAAAACTTATCAAGAGTTATCTCTCTGGGCGAATTCAATCAGTGCGTGTGGGTGGCTTCAAACGGTGGGTGGGGCATATTTCAAGAGTGATGACCTTACGGTTACTCATGGAGTACCGCAGGGCAGCATACTGGGACCTACTTTATTCCTCGTATATATAAACGAACTCACAAGTCTAAACCTAACCCAGGGCGAAATAATATCTTTCGCAGATGATACTGCTCTCTTTTTTTCTGCCGATACATAGGACGAAGTCCTGGATGCTGCTCAGCTGGGCTTTAGTACCGTAAGTGAATGGCTTCAGAACCATATTCTTACGCTAAATGTGAATAAAACCAAATATGTATGTTTTAGTATCACAAATTTGCCTTGTTCTGGTACTTCCAAAAGTATTCTATCGCATGAATGTCAATCAAAAGTAAACTGCGCCTGCCCATCACTCGAGCGCGTCAATTCAATTAAATATCTTGGAGTCTCTATAGATAGTAAGCTCAGTTTTAAAGAACACATAAAGTTACTGTGTGGTCGTTTGAGAAAATTCATATACATTTTTAAACATCTGAGACACGTTTCCGATACTGTATTGCTGAAACAAATATACCTTGCACTGTGTCAATCGCTTATAACGTACTGCATATCATCCTGGGGAGGAGCGCCGAAAACGATACTGAAGCCTATTGAGATTGCCCAGCGAGCAATTTTGAAGGTTATGCACTTTAAACCTATTTACTTTCCCACTTCGACTTTGTACCAGATTTGTCGGGTTTTAACAGTGCGACAACTTTTTCTCTTAAACATTACACTCCTACAGCATAGTAAACAAACTTATGATCCACTAATCTTACAAAGACGTAGGAAGGACTTAGTTTGCCAAAGAAACACGCTCTTTCAAACAAAGTTTAGCCAACGCTTCATTCCCTTCCTTGGACCTGTCATATACAACAAATTGAATAAAAATATTAATATCTACCCTCTACCAAAAGTTCAATGCAAGAAAAAAGTTAGTGACTACCTACAACAATTTACGTATGATGAGACTGAATTCCTGATGCACATATAAAGGTGACTTGAATGTGTTTAATATATGTGTGTTATGTTTTTAAAGCCAATTTATTCCAAATGTATCACAATAGTATACATACCAATAAACTTACAAATACCTAGCTTTCAGTAAACCTCACTCAGTCGCTGATACCCTCACAAACACGCACACTCTCACACACACGTACACCCTCACACACACGTACTCACACACGCACATACACACACACATACACTCATAGACACGTGCTCATGTGCAAATATCTCACTTAGCATTGTATAATTATTTAGCATTAAAATAGTTCTACACGTATTATAAACATATAAAAACAAAGAACTGGGGAATGGCACTGTAAACCGAAATACAGGCATTGCCTAGTTCGGTTACAGAAGCTACATCCATTTATTTGTATATAACTACTGCTAAACTGTTTTTTGTAACATAGAGCTAAGTTTATTGGGAAAATAAATTTATTATTATATTATATTATATTAACATTATTGGAGATAACGTACACGATCACAAACGCTCTAACTGCAAAACCTAAGCAAACTGAGATCGATTGAACATGAACAGACTGCGAGCTTAGAACATAGGTACTAGCTAGATTATTATAGATGATAAAAATATAAAATTGTGTTAATTTTTTCATTGAGTTATAAGTACTTACCGATTGCCATTTTAAGAATCCTTGAACATTGTTTCACTAGGTATTAAATATGCACGTGCAGAAAATTCACTCCGGTAACTGATTCGCGTCTCACCGCCTCACCGGTCCGCGAGGTCTGTTTATAAACATAGACACGCGAGCGCTTCACCCCGCCCCGCTTCCACACGTGCATCCCGAACGGGTCCCTCAGGCATCGCACGTATGCCCAAATAAAAATAATGTAATGGACGCAAGATAATCGTCAGAATAAAATGGTAAAAACTTTATAAATCATATATTCAGTGGGACGCAACGAAATTGGTGAATTAAACGCAAAATATACGCTGTAAATTATACGCTGCACGATAAAGCTCTCCAAATTCCGCGCCCTCAAAATATAAATATATATATATATATATTTAAACTAACAATATTCCACACAATCTATAAATATATAAATATATATACACCGTGAAATTGTAGTCGTTGTGGAACCGAAAGGTGGGAAACTTATGGTAATTAGTAGAACAAAAAAAGTCTTAGATTAACTCTACTGTTTATAATAAAAAAGTTGGCAAGTGAAAAGAATATTTTCACTTGATCGAGTTTGCTAGTAGTAGTGCACCAATCATCATCATCAACCCATTAATGTCCCACTGCTGGGCACGGGTCTCCTCTCAATTGAGAGGGATTAGGCTATAGTCCACCACGCTAGCCTACTGCGGGTTGGCAGACTTCACATGCCATCGAGAATTCTTGTCAAGCATGCAGGTTTCCTCACGATGTTTTCCTTCACCGTTTGAGCATGTGATAAATACGCACATAACTTCCGAAAAGTCAGTGGTGCGTGCCTTGGGTTCGAACTCGAGACCTCTGACATCTCAGTCCACTGGTCACACCGCTAGGCTACCACAGCTCTATTCATCATAGTGCACCAATATTTCATTCAAAATCGGCCGCAGTCGCTAACTCGCTACTCTGAACCCGCCTCGTGAGGGCGGCGCGGGCGGCGGGTTCAATGACCCGAACGCCCGCCAGTCAGCTGGTACTAAACGGCTAGCACCTGTCCGAGCGAATAAGTAAAGTACTAATAAGTACTTACGCGTTATTTAAAAGCTAGTAGGTCAGTACTTTATTGATGTCATTTTATTATTGAAATAAATTGTATTTAGCAATACGATGCAGATGGCGACGAAATTGATGGTAAGTATTACTTTATTTATTTATTTATTTATTAAAACTTTATGCACAAATATACAATATATTATGTACAAAGGCGGACTTAATGCCATAGGCATTTTCTCCCAGTCTACCTTAGAGTGGTGCAGAGACAAAACGGTAGGTGCAACCAAGAAGGAAAATAAACTAACGAATACTATTATTGTAAACCAAAATACAAAAATAAATACATAGATACATACATAATATAATAAATAAAAACAAAGGAAGTCGGGAAAGATAATAATTAAGTCGATGGTGAAAATCTAATTTAATAAGAGACTAACTATGATGAATCAGCTAATGTTTTGCGTATGTGATCCCTTGCCATTACTTTAAATTTGAACCGACTTTTAGCCAACCTGATATTTACAGGCAATGCATTCCAAAGGAGGACTACCTGGACAAAGAAAGAAGAGTGAAAAAAACCAGAACGGTGAGAAGGACATTGTAGAAGACGATTATTCGTAGAGCGAATATTTTTTTCGTGGGCAGAGCATAAATATTGAAAATAAGAAGACAAGTAAGATGGCGAAGTGGGATTATTTAGAAGAGAAAACAGGGTTGTCAAAGCCCTTAAAGCTCTGCGCTGTCGAATGGGCAGCCATTTTAAAAATGATCGTTGGGCGGATACGTGATCATATTTACGGAGATTGAAAACAAATCGAATGCAGTTATTAAGAAGTCGGTCAAATTTGTTGAGGTGTTCTGCATTCAGGTCGCAGTAGCATAAATCTCCATAATCAATAATGGGTAAGATTAGAGCCTGAACAAGCATTGCCTTAACACGTGCCGGAAGAAGATTTTTCAGACGATAAAGAGACCGTAACGTACCCGTGACTTTTTGACTGACAACCGCAACCTGCTTCCGCCAGTCAAGACAGGTGTCAATATGAAGCCCAAGATCCTTGACATCAGAGCTAAACGGAATGACCGCGTTGTTAAAGAGTACCGGTGGTACTGTTAAGTCATTCAGTTTCCTCATACTATGTGGGCTTCCTACAATTATGGCCTGACACTTAGCAGGATTAACCGCCACCCCAAATCTATCTGACCAGTTCTTAATTGCCAATAAATTACGGTTTAGCTCCTCGATCGCATTGGATAAGTTATCAACACCTGCCTGACAGTAGATTTGTAAATCGTCAGCATAAAGATGATACGCACACTGAAGCTCGGTTGTTATGAGATTTATAAAAATAGAGAACAGAAGAGGAGATAATATACCGCCTTGAGGGACGCCCGCGAGAAGTTCACTCCATCCGGAAGAAGAATCCCCAGCATGAACTGACTGCTGACGCCCCTGAAGATACGAAGAAAACCATTCCACCGCCTTGGGAGAGACCATAAGATAGGACATGATTGATAAAAGGATTTCGTGACTGACGGTATTGAAGGCATTTGAGAAATCTATTAAAACTAAAACAGAAACTTTAGTATCTTCCATGCCCCGCTTTAAATCATGAGTCACTTTAAGAAGAGCAGAAATAGTACTATGGCCTGGCCTGAAACCGGATTGAAGTGGACTGATGAGGGAGTTGCGGTGAATGAAGTTGGAAAATTGTTTATGAACACAGGCCTCAAGTACTTTAGATAAAAAGGGAAGGATGGAAATTGGCCGAAAGTGACTGGAAAGGGAGGGATTAGAAATCTTTGGAAGAGGTCGGACATAGGCTTTCCGCCACAGGGAAGGAAACACACCGGAAAAAAGAGAAAAGTTTATAATATGGGAAATAGCAGGAAGGAGCTGATCAAGGACCATAACAACCATATGGCGGCTGATGGCATCACACCCCGTGGCTTTAGATTTAATCGAAATGATAATCTTTTTGATCTCTCCCGGGTCGACTGGTGCGAATAAAAACTCTCTTTACACCTATCTACGTAACTTACCTATCTAGATATAAATTGAAATACGACAAGGTTGGCGCTTGGCTGCTTAATTTAATCAGCTGATACGAGATACGAACGTAGAACCTACATTCCAATTAAATAAAAGGGATTAAAAATTAAGTAGGTACCTAGGTTAAGTAGGTACATAGCTTTAAAAAAACCTTTTTTTTTTTGAACAATTACCTGCAGATCATACATTTTTTTTCCGAGCAAGGATCGAACTCGCGACGCCTTGCGCAGCAGTCGCTCGTACAGCCGCTGAGCCAATCATTGCGGCAATCAATCAATTTCTCCTTCATACATTCCACGAGCTTAGGACCGCCAGAAATACTTTACTTGAACATAGTTTTAGGTATTTACTGTATCAATATTAAAAACAGATAGCTGAAACAGTCAAGAGACTGGGTAGGTATTTCAGGCGTATTTAAAAAATTGGAGCTTTTTACAAAATAATCAACTTTACATACAAGTTACCTGCTAAAAGTTTATTTACGACGACTAAGTGAAGTCCCGCGTTCAATACACAAACGTGCCCGTTTTATACTATTGTCTTTTAGCTTTCTTAACGTGTCTCTGTCACTTTTCATTTTATCAAAGGCGTCCACTATCGCACTGCGTAACTCGTCACGATTTTCATGTTCACGGGTATAAACAAGTCTTTTGATTTCCGACAACAAGAAAAAGTCCAAAGGCGTTCAGTCCGGGCTCCTAGGCGGCCAAGCCACGGGACCGCCGCCGTGGCCTATCCACCTATCACTGAACTGAGTGTTTAGGTAGGCACGCACTACACTTGAATAATGAGCGGGGCAGCCATCATGCTGATAGTAAATCCCAGTTAGTACGCTACAGGGATATCATCTAACAGCCAGCTCCGATATTATCGTTTATAACATGTCTAAAAACGAGCTGTTAGATAGCGTCTTATCTTTTTTCGCGGGTAGGTGCAAAAAAAGATAAGACGTGTCTTAGTGATTATAATTATAATAAAATTAAAAAAGGCCAATATTTATACAATATTTTTATATATATTCAGAGTATATCCTCTACAAAACGGGTACTCACGTTTGTAGCATATTTATGTGACTTATGCTATAATTTTGCATCACCTGCCACTTCATCATTTGCACTCACTGATTTCACTGTCACTGCCTAATTAAGTGGAACACTATGTCTCAATTTGAAGAGATTATATCTGCGCAAAGAACCCTTGAAGATAGTTTTATCCGTAAGATGGGAGAACTTGAAGCCCAAATCCAGAGCGCAGGGCCAGCTAAGGATACCGTGGCAAGGATTGCTGATGAGTTTCGGACCTTCCGTGAGCTTATCTTCAGCATGCTCAGTTTGCTTAGAAAGCAAATAAGTGAGTGTGCTAGACAGGTTGACGTATTGGAGACCAGGAATCGGCGGAAAGCTCTAGTCTTCCAGGGTATTGCAGAAGTTGATAGCGAGGTGAGCAGTGACGTCATTCTTGATGTTATAAAAAACAAGTTGGCCCTTAAGGATGTCACTGCATCCTCCATTAAGGTATGTCACAGACTTGGCGTGGCCAATAAGGATCATCATAGGCCCATACTGGTTAAGTTCGCCAGCTATGATGACAAATCTGCAGTTTGGAGAGCTAAGGCAGCTTTGAAGGGTTCATCAATATCACTCAAGGAGTTCTTGACTAGAACTAGGCAGGCTGTTTTTGGGAAGGCGAGGCTGCACTTCAGTATGCGTTCATGTTGGACTCAGGACGGTGTCATCGTAATTAAAGCTCCAGATGGCAGTAAGCATAAGGTCTCTTCGTTTGAGGACCTCAGTCCGCTACTGGTGAAGTATCCTGGAGCCCAAGGATCTGGAATTAGCCTGAAAAAAAACAGCAAGTAAAACTTATATTTAATTTCTTAGTCAACTTCCACGTAGGTTATAATATGTTTTATGTGATAGTTTCGGCTTACCGTAATAATATTCTAATTATGTTATTCGGGTTATGCTTCACAGTTGTTACTTAAACTGATATTTACTTGGTAGTTTCATCTCTCAAATTCCTCAATGCATAATATTTGTTTATATTTGTTACATTGGGTTTACCTTCGGTTCAAGATCATTAATAATAAATTAATATGTCAATGTCAATGTAATGTCAAAATTGGTAAAACATCGTTTTGTTCGTTCGGATTCGTTCACAATTTATTTTCAACTTTGACTCATTTTGGTGTGCGTTCTGAACACATAAATGTAGTCTTATTATTTTGTTGTAGTCTTATTATTTTGTTCCACGATGAAAGGTTTAAAACATAGTCTTTTAATCACTTATTTGATGATGTAAGCTGGCGGGTGGTGCAGTGATACAAACGCTGTACCAACCTTTTGTGTAGTCCTTCAGTGTAATTTTATCCTTAAATATTTGGTATCTATATTATTTAATTTTTTTGTATTATATATTTTATTTTATTTATTTTTTACTCTATGATATTATCTGATGAATCTTTTTACTCGGCTAATGAATCTATCGCTAGTGATGATAGTTTTACCTCTGTAAGTGATACTCTTGGAGATCTGTTGCGTCAAAAATTCAACCAAAATCAGAGCCGGCTTTTTAATGTTTGCCATATAAATGCTCAAAGCATTCCCAGTCACTATAATGAACTATATGACACATTCAGCAATAACAACATTCATGCAGTCTTAATTTCTGAGACCTGGCTCAAACCTGACCTACTATCCACCGCTTATCCTCTTCCTGGTTTCGTTCTTTTACGGAATGATCGAATTGGTAAGAGAGGTGGTGGTGTAGCAATATACCTTCGTGGTGATTTTCCATATAAAATTCTAGTTACTTCTTCTTCCAATGTTTCCGCTGAATTCCTATTTCTAGAGGTTTGTGTCAAAGGTGCTAAAACTGTTCTGGGTGTTGTCTATTGCCCCCCATCCCTTGATTACTTCACTGAATTCGAATCAGTTCTTGAATCTTTGGGTTCGGAGTATGCACATCACATAATCATGGGAGATTTTAACACCAACCTTGCCACTAATTCCCTTCGGTCCAATAAACTCCTGCATCTGGTCGAGTCAGCTAGTTTGCAAGTGTTACCCCTCCAACCTACTCATCATAATATTGGTGGTGATGATACCTGGCTCGACCTGATCCTTACCTCTAATCCTTCCCTAGTCTCCTCACATGGTCAACATGATGCCCCTGGATTTTCCCACCATGACCTTATTTTCCTGTCCTATGTTCTTAAACCGCCTAAACCTAAACCCATATTCCAGTATAGGCGTGCCTTTGCTCGTATGGACAGTGAGAAACTTCGGTTAGATGCTTCTAATATTGACTGGACATCCTTGGAGGAAGCTGCTACCATTGATGAAAAAGTTGATATTTTCAATAATGCTGTAGTCAAGCTTTATGATATCCATGCTCCAGTCAGGAAAATTAAGTTGAAGCGACCGCCTGCGCCATGGATGAATAAGGGAGTACGGATAGCTATGCGACGAAGGGACCGTGCGTTTCGGAAGTTTAAAAGGGATCGTTCGGAGGATAATTGGACTTTTTTCAAAGCTGCCAGAAATCGTTGTAATCAGATGATACGCAACGCTAAACGCCGCCACATTCTAAATAATATTACTTCTTCTTCTCCGGCTGATGTTTGGAAGTTCCTGGGAACTCTAGGTATCGGCCGATCGCGATATTCAGACCTTCCTAACACTATTGATTTAGACGACCTAAATCGCCATTTCTCCACTGTTCCCTCTTTAGACGGTCTAACTAAATCTCAAACTCTTGCCTACCACGCAGGTCTGAGGCGTCTCAATATTTCCCCCTTTTCATTCGCACCTGTCGACCTGGGAGAGATCAAAAAGATTATAATTTCCATTAAATCCAAAGCCGTAGGGTGTGATGCTATCAGCCGCCATATGGTTGTCATGGTCCTTGATCAGCTCCTTCCTACTATTTGCCATATTATAAACTTTTCTCTTTTTTCCGGTGTTTTTCCTTCCCAGTGGCGGAAAGCATATGTTCGACCTCTTCCAAAAATTTCTAATCCCTCTCTTTCCAGTCACTTTCGGCCGATTTCTATCCTTCCCTTTTTATCTAAAGTACTCGAGGCCTGTGTTCATAAGCAATTTTCCATCTTCATTCACCACAACTCCCTTATCAGTCCACTTCAATCCGGTTTCAGGCCAGGTCACAGTACTGTTTCAGCTCTTCTTAAAGTGACTCATGATTTAAAGCGGGGAATGGAAGACACTAAAGCTTCTGTTTTAGTTTTAATTGACTTCTCAAATGCTTTCAATACCGTCAGTCACGAAATCCTTTTAGCAATCATTTCCTATCTTATGGTCTCTCCCAGGGCGGTGGAATGGTTTTCTTCGTATCTTCAGGGGCGCCGACAGTCAGTTCATGCTGGAGATTCTACTTCTGGTTGGTGTGAACTTCTCGCGGGCGTCCCTCAAGGCGGTATATTATCTCCTCTTCTGTTCTCTATTTTTATAAACCTCATAACCAACGAGCTTCAGTGTGCGTATCATCTGTATCCAGACGATTTACAAATCTACTGTCAGGCAGGTATTGACAACTTATCCAATGCGATCGAGGAGCTAAACCGAAATTTATTGGTGATTAAGAACTGGTCATATAGATTCGGGGTGGCGGTTAATCCCGCTAAGTGTCAGGCCATCATTGTAGGAAGCCCGCATAGTATGAGGAAACTGAACGACTTAACAGTACCACCGGTACTCTTTAACAACGCGGTCACTCCGTTTAGCTCTGAAGTCAAGGATCTTGGGCTTCATATTGATACCTGTTTTGACTGGCGAAAGCAAGTTGCGGTTGTCAGTCAAAAAGTCACCGGCACGTTGCGGTCTCTTTATCGTCTGAAGAATCTTCTTCCAGCACGCGTTAAGGCAATGCTTGTTCAGGCTCTAATCTTTCCCATTATCGACTATGGTGATTTATGCTACTACGACCTGAATGCAGAACATCTCAACAAATTTGACCGACTTCTTAATAACTGCATTCGATTCGTTTTCAATCTCCGTAAATATGATCATGTATCCGAGCATCGATCACTTTTAAAATGGCTGCCCATTCGACAGCGCAGAGCTTTAAGGGCTTTGACAACCCTGTTTTCTCTTCTAAATAATCCCACTTCTCCATCTTACCTGTCTTCTTATTTTCAATATTTATGCTCTGCCCACGAAAAAAATCTTCGCTCTACGAATAATCTTCTTCTACAATGTCCTTCTCACCGTTCTGGTTTTATTCACTCTTCCTTCTTTGTCCAGGTAGTTCTTCTTTGGAATGCATTGCCTGTAAATATCAGGTTGGCTAAAAGTCGGTTCAAATTTAAGGTAATGGCAAGAGATCACATTCGAAAAACATTGGCAGATTCATCATAATTTGTATATTATTAAATTAGATTTTTACCATCGCCTTTTATCTTTCCTGACTTCCTTTGTTTTTATTTATTATATTATGTATGTATCTATGTATTTATTTTTGTATTTTGGTTAAATTAATATTATTCTTTACTTTATTTTCCCTTTCTTGGTTGCACCTACCGTTTTTTCTCTGCACCACTCTAAGGTTGACTGGTAGAAAATGCCTAAGGCATTAAGTCCGCCTTTGTACGCTTTTTTGTGCATAAAGTTTTAATAAATAATAAATAAAAATAGCGTTCAATGAAAATGTCACTATTAATTAGCCGTTATAATAACTGCCTACACATTAGCACTAAACTGAACTTGGTGATGGTCTTCCCGTATTAAGTATGGATTCACGAGAGTCCATTAATGTGCACAGTACAGCTGAACAATTGCTAAGTACTTCGCGTTCGTATATTCGTACTGACGACACATTTTCGCGTGACAACGTAAATCGTAAGTAAGGTTGCATAACCTTACCGCCCCGCACGCCGCCGGCGGTGACACTGCGGCGCCGCCGCCGCTCAGCGTGGTAGGTAATAATAAGTAGTGCGTCCGAGTGGATTGTCGGCAAACGTGTAGGTAAGTTAGCGGCAGCAAGCGCGGGCGGCTTTTATGTCTTTGTCGGCATGGTTTACTGCTTAGTTGTGTACCTATGTGTGAGTAACATTGAATGATATCGATCGTAGTAATCGTAGTACGTTAAATTTAGTGGCGTTACCATGTATCCTGGTTTCGTTCTAGTTTTTTGTATGTCTGTCACATTTTTTATAAAAATAAATACCTTTATTTTATTTAAATTTCACATAAATGGATTCCATTATTGATATAGAGTCCAAAATTTTCGTACCATAAATCTATACAATTTCACGGTGTATATAAATACATATATTTATAAATTTATAGTTTGTGTGGAATATACATAAAAAATATAGAGTTTGAAAATAAATATAAAAATGAATTACTAAAATACCTAATCTTAAAATGCTATTACAACATAAACGAATATCTAGCTTAGAATAATAGATTAATAACTTACATTACATATATATACACCGTGACATTGTAGTCGTTTTGGAACCGAAAGGTGGGAAACTTATGATAATTAGTAGAACAAAAAAAGTCTTAGATTAACTCTACTGTTTATAATAAAAAAGTTGGCAAGTGAAAAGAATATTTTCACTTGATCGAGTTTGCTAGTAGTAGTGCACCAATATTTCATTCAAAATCCGCCGCAGTCGCCACCTCGCTACTTATCAAAGACGCGCGGCGCGAGCGGCGGGGCAGTGACCCGAACGCCAGTCAGCTGGTACTAAACGGCTGTCCGAGCGAATAAGTACTAATAAGTACTTACGCGTTATTTAAAAGCTAGTAGGTAGTACTTTATTGATCTCATTTTATTATTGAAATAAATTGTATTTAGCAATACGATGCAGATGGCGATGAAATTGATTGAATTATCTACTTACACCTATCTACGTAACTTACCTATCTAGGTATAAATTGAAATATGACAAGTTTGGCGCCTAGCGAATCAGCTGATACGAGATACGAACGTAAAACCTACATTCCAATTCAATAAAAGGGATTAAAAATTAAGTAGGTATTACAATAGCTTTAAAACGCGCCGCCTTGCGCAGCAGTTGCTTGTACAGCCGCTGCGCCAATCATTGCGGCAAATTTTTCACGGAATAACGTAAATTGTACACCAAATTCTCCTTCATACAATCCACGGGCTTAGGACCGCCAGAAATACTTTATTTGAACATAACTTTTCAATAAATAACATTAGGTATTTACTGTATCAATATTGAAACAGATAGCTGAAGCAGTCAAGAGACTGCGTAGGTATTTCAGGCGTATTTAAAAAATTGGAGCTATTTACAAAATAATCAACTTTACATAGAAGTTACCTGCAATAAGTTTATTTACACTTCCCTGTACCGAAGCAACTACTCGAAATGGAGTCCGCCGCGTTCAATACACAAACGTGCCCATTTTATACTATCTCTTTTCTCGTCTTTTATCTTTCTTAACGTGTCTCTGTCACTTTTCACTCTATCAAAGGTGTCCACTATCGCACTGCGTAACTCGTAAGGATTTTAATGTTCACGGGTCTTTGTAATGTAAGCAAGTCTTTTGATGTCCGACAACAAGAAAAAGTCCAAAGGCGTTAAGTCCGGGCTCCTAGACGGCCAAGCCATGGGACCGCCGCGGCCTATCCAGCTATCACCGAACTGAGTGTTTAGGTAGGCACGCACTACAATTGGGAGCTTCCAAGTTGTAGCTTAAGTCCACACGACTGCTAATAATCCTTTGACTGTGGATCATAAAGTTCTCCGTTTTCACCATGCAGTCTTTATCGATATTTACCACGTAAGATCCAGTAAACTGTTGAGCGGTCACTTCGTCGTGACATATAACCCTCAATTGACATTGATTACAGCAGAAGTATAAGTACTGGTTTGGTTTGCCTAAGCTAATCCACTTGTTTACGCATGCGGCGACATTTGTTTTGCATTTGGTTGCGTTGTCCTTGTCTTTAACACAAAGATCCTTGTCGGAGTTTAATTTAAAAATTGGTGTCTTTAACTGACATATGTAGTTCAATGCAACTCGTGGTACACAATGCTCAAAATCGGCTTAAGTGATAGGTATATATGAATCTTTGTGTAAATTCATAGCCAGATGATTTTCAACTGGAGTTACTGAAGCCATGTTGTTTCCTACTTTATGTGGTATACTTACAATATTGTAAAGGACGTAGTTGTCTCTACTGATCAAAGGCATTGTTATTTCAATTATGAGATATCTCTTAGTTATTTTGGCCTTTCCTTTCAATAACGAGTATATACTCTGCATATCGGTCTGTATGTTATCGATAGGGAGAGTCGTTTCCTTATCTATTTGACCAGAAATTAAATTTAGTTGATCTTGCAATTGCTGGGAATCAATGAGATTAATGTTTATTTTTCCATTATACACACTGGTGATCGTATCGAGTAACGTGTCTTGTATGTTTTTTAACTGAGATAAAAGATTATTCGACGCTATAGCGGATAATGTAAATTCTGTTAGGTAAGCGACTTCGTTTACATGTTTCGTTAAAGAATTTGTTGCTTTGTCCAGGTTCAAGAGATGCAGGTCAGTCATTTTTTGTAACTTCTGAATAGTCTCTTCTGTTCTCTTCAGTAAATTGTACTTTGCCTCTACTACAGAAGTTTGGTTTTTCCATAAATTTGCGAGATGGTTTTGATTGCTTTTAATGAGTGTAATGTCCTTTTGATATTGTTCGGCGAATCGGTCGTCCAATACTCCGAACAATGTGTTAGCAAGATATCCGACACCGTTAATGACACCGCGGCGGCGGCGCCGGCGAGCACGCGCCGCATTGGGTTGATGCATCAAGACTCGATTGTTATGTTCCAACTCGCTATATGCGTGACGTAATTGTAACAGGAGTATCTCGCAATTAGTTAATTGTTTTATTATCAAACAAATCGTCTCTATATGTTGATAGAATTTTTGATATGCATATGTTCCATCCCAATAGGGTTGCATGTTATAATAAGCGACTAACTTCCACTCATCTCGGATGAGTTGCATGTTGGCTAACTTGTCAAAATAGAACCATGGTTTTCATCTAGTTTGGTGGTTTTAAAACACTGTCCACTGGTAATCATATTCGGAATATAAAAACACATCAGTGCTATAGTCACCAAACTTGACCTTTGACCCGATTTCTTCTTAGTTGTTTTGGTGTTATCTTTGTTTATGGATAGTTCTTTGTTTATAGATAGTTCTTTGTCAGTTCGGCTATCTAAGGGTAATACCGACAGTTTCACGATAGGCCTCTTGATGTAGCCATTTTTGGTTTTCAAGGTTACTACTCTTACGTAACCGTCCTTTCCTGGATGAACATCGATTACTCTACCTAAAGCCCACTTTCCAGGAGGAACATTGTCCTCGTGAATAAGGACTATTTCTCCTTTGTTGAGGTTTTCTTTGGGTGTTTGCCACTTCGGTCGGACGTTTAATTGAGAGAGATATTCTGCCTTCCATCTCTTCCAAATATCTTGAAATAACTTCTGCGTTAAGTGCCAGCGCGTTCGAGCATCTTCCGGTGTTCCAATAATTGTAGTACTTGCTCTTCCTGTTAAAAAGTGTGCCGGTGTTAAAAAGTCCAAATCCTCTATATTTTCTGTTAAAGCGCATAACGGTCTTGAGTTAAGGCAGGCTTCCAGCTGAGATAGGATAGTGGAATATTCTTCAAATGTCAGTTTTTGTTCTCCAATGACTCTTCTTAAATGGTGCTTTAAGCTCCTCACCGCGCGTTCCCACAGTCCCCCGGCACTGGGCCAAGCTGGGGCATTAAAATGCCAAGTGATGTTCATTTCCGAGATATCTGTTAGAAAACTATCGTTGAAAGTGTTTTGAAGAAGTTCCCACTCTTGCTTGAGCATGCGATTCGCTCCGATAAAGTTGGTACCGTTATCGCTATATAAGTGTTGTGGTGCTCCTCGGCGAGCAGCCATCCGCCTTAATGCTGCTAAAAACGCTGAACTGCTCAGTTCAGAGACAAGTTCCAGGTGTACCGCTTTAGTCACCATACAAACGAAAATAGCAACGTATCCTTTTGTTGTTCTGGCTCCTTTTCCTTTGTTATATTTTACATCCACAAAACCGATATAGTCAACGCCCGTATGGTGAAATGCGTGTGCAGGGTTCACCCGTGCTGCCGGGAGGACACCCATTAGCTGTTGTTGTTTGGTTCCGTCGTGTTTGCGGCAAGTCACACATTTACGTAATTGTTTTTTGCCGTAGTTGTTGCCCCCAACTATCCAATACTCTTGTCTCAAGTTCGCTAAAGTAAGCCTTGGGCCTCCATGTAGCGTCAATATGTGAGCCTGGTCTATCAGTAAGTCGGCTAGGCGACATTCTTTCGGAATAATTTTCGGGTGTTTCATCTCAACGTTTAGGTCCGCTTGTGATAAACGTCCGCCTACACGTAAGATATTGTTTTTGTCGAGAAAAGGATTCAAACTCAACAATTTGTTGTTAGCTGGCAGTTTTCCGTGTTTACGTAAATGTTCAATTTCTGACGCGAATTCCACGCATTGAATACTTTTAATTATTGTTATTTTTGCAAAACGCATTTCGTCGACTGTTAGGTAGTTTGGACGTTTGTTTTGTTTAGGTGTCAATGCCCTGTGTATCCATGCTACAATTCTTGTAACTTTATTAAATTTGCTGTATTTTATAAGTAAGTTAGATATTATGTTTTCGCTTGGAGGTTGTTGGCTTACGTTTGTTTGCCCTAGTTTTTGTTCTTCACAAGTTTTATAAATCTGATTGATGTTTTCATGATCTTGAAAGGTACGATGGAGATATCCACGATGGAGCTGACCACCATAGAGCATGTTCCTTCAACTGAGTTTCCTTCAAGTCTGTCCATCCATGGATTTCAACTTCATGCTTATTCAACGCTAATTTAATTTTTTGAATGAGTTTAGATAACAATTGCGCTCCGCATAACTCCAATTTAGGTAATGTTATTATTTTGTTGAGTGGTACAACTTCAGTTTTGGCGGCCACTAGGATCACTTGTTGTTTATTTTTGATATGTGCATAAACTACGCCGGCGTATGCTTTTTGGGAGGCATCACAAAACCCATGTAACTCTACAGTGTCGTGTTCGGTGCATAATATCCTCCTTGGTAATCTGATTTCATTAATAATGTTGATTTCTGTCCGTAACTTCTCCCACTCCTTACAGATATCTTCTGATACCTGTTCGTCCCACTGAATGTTTTTTTTCCATATTTTTTGAAACAGGTGTTTCATTTTTGTTACAACTGGGGCGAGCCAGTCCAATGGGTCGAAAATTTTGGAAATTTCCGAGAGAAGTTTTCGTTTTGTGAGCTTGGATGTTTCTTGAGACCAATCACATTTAAAAGTGAATTTGTCATCCTCTGGGTTCCAGCATAAACCCAGAGTTTTAGATGTGTTCTCAGTTTTGAAATTAAAAATTAAGTTGTTGTCCATGTTTGATTGTTTTGTTAGATTTTTTAAGATTTGCGGCTTATTTGTTGACCACTTTCTTAAGTTAAATCCTCCTAAGCTCAAAAGTTTGTTCAGGTCGTCGACTGTCCTTTGTCCTTGTTCAATTGAATATGCTCCGAAAACAAAGTCATCCATGTAAAATGCTTCCTCCAGCAATTTGGATCGATATCCGCCGTAAATGCGTACGGATATTGTCTCCATTTTAATATCAAAACTTGCAAATCTTGTTGCAAGTTTGGACCCTTGAACATCACGTCATTCAATGAATATCCTGTTGATGTTTCAGACGACGCATTAAAAACCACCCTGTACTTTGTTGTTGTTGAGTCAGTTTTTTCTACACCGTGGTGAGGTAGGTAGCACTCGAGTGACGTATTGTTGTTTTGAGAGGGTTTCATGTGTCCCAATTGTTGATACTCACTCATAAATGTTTTATAAGCTAGCGCCAGTTTTTGTTGACCTTGAAGTTTACGCTCTAAATTGCGTAATTGAGCGACCGCCTTTGGTTTTGACATGCCAAGTTGTTTTTCAAAATTTGGTTTCATTGGAAGTCGCACCTCATACCTTCCATCTTCGAGGCGATTCGTGGTTTTTTGAAAGAAATCACGACATTGAATATCTTCTGTGGACAATTCTTTATCTTCTGTGACGTCCTCGATTTCCCAGAATTGTTGTATATCCTCTAAGCTGTTTATAATGACGTTACAGTGAAACGTTTGGGCGCTTCCGCATAAAAGCCAACCGAGCTGTGTTTGTTGTGCCATCGGCTGCGTTATGCTTTCACCCTTCATCAAGCCACTGAGGATAATATTTGAGTAAATATCAGCCCCTAGCAGTAAATCAACAGGTCTACTTATATAAAATTCGGGATCAGCTAAGTTGATGTTTTGCAGGATGCTCCAGGACGGCTTGGTAAAGGTTCTGTTAGGCAGACTTTTTATCGGGTGTTTCGGCAAATATCTTTGCCGAACCGCCGGAAGGGAGCCGGACGCCCGATGCCACCATTGCGAGGACTGCCTCGAGGACACGGCGCAACACACGCTGGAGGAGTGCGTCGCATGGGCGCCGCAGCGCCGTGTCCTACAAGACGCCGTCGGAGAAGACCTCTCGCTCCCGACCATCATCCACAATATGGTTGGGAGCGCTGACGCCTGGCAGGCGATGGCCTCCTTCTGCGAGGACGTGATGTCGCAGAAGGAGTGCGCGGAGAGAGGGAGGGAGGATGCCTCCTCGATGGGCATCCGCGCCCGACGTTCTGGGCGCCGGAACAGGACAGACAACGCCCTGTTCCAACCGCCATAATCGGCCACGGGCGGCAGACCTGGGGAGGTCTGTCCGCCCCGCACTAGGCCGGAGTAGGCGGCGCGGTCTGGTATTGCCGCGCCCCACTCAGTGGAGCGAAGTTCGAGAGGGTCGCTTAGGACCCTCAGAGCCTGGGGACCGCAAAGGCGGTCCGCCACCGCCGGGGTCGCGGAAGAATGCCAACGCGTACCCGTGACCCCGGCACTCAGTGGTGAGGCGAAATACCCCGTGTGGTTTTAGTCGGTAGTCACCCACTCTGGGTGGAGTCCGACACACCCCCGTCGTCTCCCCGGACGGCGGGCAGTGCGTAAATGCATTTCCCACGGTCAAAAAAAAAAAAAAAAAAAGGCAGACTTTTTATAAGGTTATTCATGATTATGACTTCCGCCTTAAACGTGTAGTCATTGTACATTGATGCACAAGTAATGTTAATTTTTCCTTTGCAGCTGTTCGATTTTTGTCCCACTCCATAGATCACACCCTGACATTTCTCACGTTTTATACCTAGTTGCTGGGCAGCATGTTCGGTGATAAGAGAAATTTGGGAACCTTGATCAACTAAGGCTCGCATGTTGTGGAATATACCATCCGAACCTTGTACTTTCAACTGGGCAGTACCTAATAAAACCTCAGGACACTCGGCTTGTCACACATGCGAGTTCGACGGCCCAGGTTTTGCCGATGTTGCAATTGTTGCGCTGGACGTTGACTTCGGTTCTGACCGCATTGTCATCTTTTCCAACGCGTCATGAATTATCGTATTATGTTTATTAAGACATTTTCGACATGTTTTCGTGGAAGTACAAGTTTTGCCATTATGCGAAAACAGACAATTTTCGCATAATCCAAGTTTATTGACCGTGTTTAATTTTTGGTTATTGGGCATGTTCAAAAAATCTTTGCACCGGTAAATACCATGATCCTTTTTACAAAGGGGACATGTGTATTCTGATATGTGATATGATTTCGCTTTTTTTGACAAATCATAGCGATTTATTATGTTTCTGGTAAATGAGTTCTTCTTCATGTTTGACGGTGTTGTTTGCGCACTCATTTTATTCCCTTGTTTACCGTGTCCCGATGTTTCGAGCGTGGTAAACTTGACCTCTAAGAAATCTAAGAATTCTTGCATCATGGGAAGTTCTCTTGGGTTTTCAATAGACTCTAAATAGCTGGTCTATGATTCAGAATCAAGTTTTTGAGCCAACATATGTACCAATATTGGATCCCAGGTTGTTATATCCACCCCAAGGTTTTTGATAGCATGTAATGTTTCCACGGTTACATCATGCATTTTCTTGAAAATAGTTGAGGCGGGCTGTTGAATTGTCGGAAGACCTAATAAAATGTTAATTTGCGAACTAAAAATGAGTCTTTTGTTGTTATACCGGTGATTTAATATCTCCCAGCATGCTGTATAGTTATTGGAGCTGATAACCAAATGTTGGATTAGACGTTCGGCTTCTCCTTTGACCTTGGCTTTCAAGAACTGCATTTTCTGGCCATTGGACATATTGTTGTTATTGTGTATGGCTTCTGTAAACAAATCCTTGAAAGATATCCATTGCGTAGGATTGCCGTTGAAAATGGGGATCTCTAATTTTGGAGTGAATTTTTCTTTATAAGAAACTGACCACATTTTCTTGTTGATGTTTTTCTTCAGTGTGTGATACTGAATTTCGTTTTTCGTGAATTTGGCTTCGTATTCCAAATTCTTTCCTTCCAACTCACTGTCTATTTCTAAATGAAGAGAATCGATTGCGGACCATTGCGTCTCTAATGTTTTCAAGGCATTCTCAAACTCCCATTTTTCAGATAGCGATTCCCAATTAATGTTAGCTATTGTTCTACTAAAGGTTTTAAAATTGGCTTGCTGTCTCCGCAACGCCTCGTCGATTTTGCTGTACGTGCCATGCTCAACGGTTAAACTTGGCTGTTGATCAGTTTTCGGTTGCCCCGAACCCTCTTGTTTCTCTGAAGACGGTCCTGCAGCTTCCACGCCAACCGGTTTTTCCTCAGTATCACTAGATTGCGTTGTGAAAGCTTTGTACTCTTCGTTTATTTGATTCTTGAATTTAGAATACACTATCTTAAGATTTTCATATCGCTGTTCGAGGAAATATGGATCCGTACGACTCACACTGGAGCACAGTTGGTCATGGTTGAATTGGAACTCATTCCATAACTCCTCTAACCTGTTCCAGCGTCTTTTAAAGTATTCGATATTGTTCTTCCTACTAGAACCATCCTTCTTATAATTTTTATACTCCTGCTCAATCTCTTCAGCTAAAAGATATTGAGATTCAAGAGATACCATGTTGATGGTTACTTAATAGTTAATACGTCAATGTTTCGGTGGCAATACACCGAACATGCTAAGTACTCCGCGTTCGTATATTCATACTGACGTCACATTTTCACGTGACAATGCAAAACGTAAGTAAGGTTGCACAACCTTGCCGCGCGCGAGTTGCAGCAGAACTGGCAAGTCCCCCCCATTCCAGGGTTCTCGGCTTGACGTGCCGGGGGGGCTTAGTAGCCGCGTCGAGTGTACTCCTCCACGCTTCGCGGTGAAGCAAAGTGGAACCCTGAGGTGGTGGGGCCGCTCCGACTCGGGCTTTTAGAGCCAAGCCTGGTCGTGGAGTGGCCCCGTGGAGAGGCACCTGCTGTGAGTCGCACGCAGTGGGTTGCCTACTCCTGCAGAGGTGAAACCTGCCGTTCCGGCGGCAACCTTTAGGTTCTCTGGGGGGCACCCGCGGGTCTTACCAGCCTAGCGGGTGTCTGCCCCTTAGGCGTGGCGAGCTCCGACCGGTTCCGGCAGGATGCCTAGTAGGTTGCGGCGAATAGCGATGCCGCAACTGAGGTGGGCCGCGGTGTCGTATGGGAGGCACCGCGGCTGAAGGATTTCGGGGCCGCGGTGGGGAGGACTGTCGGTGGCAGGATCGCGCCGCTCCCCCCCCAGCCTTCCGCGGCTTCTGTGGGGCCACAGCCGCTGAACTGTGGTCGCGGTGGGGCCGCAGGGGAAGAGAAATGTCGGTATGTCGTCCGCCGCTCTTCCTATCCTCTGCGGCCGAAAATTGGGCCCTCGGGTTAAGGGCCAGAGTGGGTGGCGCCCACTCCGGAGGGAAGGTGCCGCGTCGAGTGTGCGCACGCCCCGCTGGGTCGAGTGCCCGCGCGCTCCGCTGCGTTCGAGTCGTTAGAGTACTTCAGCGCTCCGCGGCGTCGAGTGTGCGCGCGCTCCCCGGCGTCAGGTGTCCGCGCGCTCCGCGGCTTGTCTGGGGACCGCAAGGGCGGTCCGCCACCGCCGGAGTCGCGGACGAATATTTAGTTCCCGTAACCCCGGCACTCGGTGGTGAGACGAAAGATCCCGTGTGGGTTTAGTCGGTAGTCACCCATTCTGGGTGGAGTCCGACATACCCCCGTCGTCTACCTGGACGGCGGGAAGTGCGTAAATGCATTCCCACACGGCAAACAAAAAAAAAAAAAAAAAGAACTGGCAAGTGGCGGCCGGGTGCAACATCGCCGAGCGCACGCCGCCGGCGGCGACTCCGCGGCGCCGCGCAGCGTTGTAGGTAATAATAGTGCGTCCGAGTGGATTGTAGGCACACGTGTAGGTAAGTTAGCGGGCGGCTTTTATGTCTTTGTTGGCATGGTTTACTGCTTAGTTGTGTTAGTTGTGTACCTTTGTGTGAGTAACATTGAATGATATCGATCGTAGTAGTCGTAGTACGTTAAATTTAGTGGCGTTACCATGTATCCTTAATTCGTTCTAGTTTTTTGTTCGTCTGTCACATTTTTTTAAAAAAAAAATATCTTTATTTTATTTAAATTTCACATAAATGGATTCCATTATTGATATAGAGTCCAAAATTTTCGATCCCGAAATATATATAATTTCACGTATATATACATATATATATATGTATATATATATATATATATATATATATATATATACACCTATATATATATATATATATACCACCATATATATATATATATATATATATATATATACCATATATATATATATATATATATATATATATGGTGGTATATATATATATATATTCATATATATATGAAATTGTAGTCGTTGTGGAACCGAAAGGTGGGAAACTTAAGATAATTAGTAGAACAAAAAAAAGTCTTAGATTAACTCTACTGTTTATAATAAAAAAGTTGGCAAGTGAAAAGAATATTTTCACTTGATCGAGTTTGCTAGTAGTAGTGCACCAATATTTCATTCAAAATCGGCCGCAGTCGCTAGCTCGCTACTCTGAAGCCGCCTCGTGAGGGCGACGCGGGCGGCGGGTTCAATGACCCGAACGCCCGCCAGTCAGCTGGTACTAAACGGATAGCGGCTGTCCGAGCGAATAAGTAAAGTACTAATAAGTACTTACGCGTTATTTAAAAGTAGTAGGTCAGTACTTTATTGATGTCATTTTATTATTGAAATAAATTGTATTTAGCAATACGATGCAGATGGCGACGAAATTGATGGTAAGTATTACTTTACACCTATCTACGTATTACCTCCAATTAAATAAAAGGGATTAAAAATTAAGTAGGTACCTAGGTTAAGTAGGTACATAGCTTTAAAAAAACCTTTTTTTCGTAACTTTGCCCCAAGCAAAGATTTAACACACACACACACAGACCTAGAACAATTACCTGCAGATCATAAATTTTTTTTCCGAGCAAGGATCGAACTCGCAACGCCTTGCGCAGCAGTCACTCGTACAGCCGCTGCGCCAATCATTGCGGCAACATTTTCACGGAATAAATTGTACTCCAATTTCTCCTTCATACATTCCACGAGCTTAGGACCGCCAGAAATACTTTACTTGAACATAGTTTTAGGTGTTTACTGTATCAATATTAAAAACAGATAGCTGAAACAGTCAAGAGACTGGGTAGGTATTTCAGGCGTATTTAAAAAATTGGAGCTTATTACAAAATAATCAACTTTACATACAAGTTACCTGCTAAAAGTTTATTTACGACGACGAAGTGGAGTCCGCCGCGTTCAATACACAAACGTGCCCGTTTTATACTATTGTCTTTTAGCTTTCTCAACGTGTCTCTGTCACTTTTCATTCTATCAAAGGCGTCCACTATCGCACTGCGTAACTCGTCACGATTTTCATGTTCACGGGTATAAACAAGTCTTTTGATTTCCGACAACAAGAAAAAGTCCAAAGGCGTTCAGTCCGGGTCCTAGGCGGCCAAGCCACAGGACCGCCGCCGTGGCCTATCCACCTATCACCGAACTGAGTGTTTAGGTAGGCACGCACTACACTTGAATAATGAGCGGGGCAGCCATCATGCTGATAGTAAATCCCTGCTAAGTACGCTACAGGGATATCATCTAACAGCCAGCCCCGATATTATCGTTTATAACATGTCTAAAAACGAGCTGTTAGATAGCGTTCAATGAAAATAGTCACTATTAATTGGCCGTTATAATAACTGCCTTCACATTAGCACTAAACTGAACTTGGTGATGGTCTTCCCGTATTAAGTATGGATTCACGAGAGTCCATTAATGTGCACAGTACAGCTGAACAATTGCTAAGTACTTCGCGTTCGTATATTCGTACTGACGACACATTTTCGCGTGACAACGTAAATCTTACCGCGCGCGAGTTGCAGTAGAACTAGCGCCCGGCCCGCACGCCGCCGGCGGCGACACTGCGGCGGGCGCGACACTGCGGCGCCGCCGCCGCTCAGCGTGGTAGGTAATAATAGGTAGTGCGTCCGAGTGGATTGTCGGCAAATGTGTAGGTAAGTTAGCGGCAGCGCGCGGGCGGCTTTTATGTCTTTGTCGGCATGCTTTACTGCTTAGTTGTGTTAGTTGTGTACCTATGTGTGAGTAACATTGAATGATATCGATCGTAGTAATCGTAGTACGTTAAATTTAGTGGCGTTACCATGTATCCTGGTTTCGTTCTAGTTTTTTGTATGTCTGTCACATTTTTTATAAAAAAAAATATCTTTATTTCATTTAAATTTCACATAAATGGATTCCATTATTGATATAGAGTCCAAAATTGTCGTCCCAGCAATAGTTATAATTTCACGGTGTATATACTATACACACACACATACAATACGAAAACAAATAGATTATAATATAATGTATAATTGATATAATAAATGTTGACATAATTAATATAATATAATAAAGAATAATAATCTATAAGTGTATAATTAATAGAAATGATAATGCATGTATGATTTATCATAAGGTTAACGTATTGAATATGTAATTAAAAATAGAATTAAGATTTTGTTGTGTCCTATGACTGGGTCCATAATTATCACTCAACCAATATTATATTCTACCATCTATTGTACACATTATGGAAAGCAAATAAATATGAAGAATCAGGATGGCCTGGAAGCCCTTCACCACAACTCATCTTCTTCTAGTTATGTGGGTAGGTGGGTGCGGAAATGCAAATAAATCACTTCGGATCACAATCGACGTATTTTAATCAGTATACACAAGAATCACGATATAATTAGGTAATTAACGATTACTATAACATGAAATCCGTGATGATTGATAGATGATTCCGTTTCCGGTGTTCGAATTGTAAACACGTACGTCAGTTGGCTCCTGCAAAAATAATTATTTTAAGCGGAAAACAGTGAAATCAAGTGTGTAAAGTTGTGATTCCGTAAATTCCGCAAGAAGACGCAACACCTTATCTGCCCCTGATAGGAAAAAAGGCGCATCTAACATTTTTTCCAGATTTGAGTTATGTATATTGCTGGAATCAGAAAAAAAGGCGCATCTGCCTGTATTTTTTATATTTTTCTAACTTCCTCCAGTGCGGTTTTAGCACAACAAAATAGGGCGCTTCTGTTAATTTTTTTACACCCGGTTGAAGATGAAAAGACGAATGTATGTGAAACTTAATTAAAAAGTCGCATTTATGTAGATAATGCCCTTATACTTTAAAGTTTTTTTTTTAGTTCAGTAATATAAAAGGCGCATATTTGTCCCTATTTCTAAGAGGAAGTTGATAAGACGCAAATACGTATTTGCGACTAACGCGCTAATAAAGAACTGTTTTCACATTAAGAAAAAAAGACCACATCTGACCACTTGCGCCCTATTTATTTCGTAAAATTGTTTTAGCATAGGCGCATTTGACATAAGCGTCTTAATCCTTTACGTTGAATAAAAAATTAAAATATAATACTTCATAAAAATGGCACAAGTGTACAGAAACGTCCTTTTTTCCTAGAATTGTGAATCTAGCGGAGATTGCGCGGGGATCAGGCGGGGTATGTTTAGTACGAGGCCTGACCAGTTTCTATGCCAGTTGCGCCTGAGGAGGTTTAGAAGCACGACGTGTCGCGGTCGCGCAATTTTTCGCAGCGTAATTCGTCGTAACAAAGTAAGTATTTTTTATTTGATAATTTGTTTCTTGTTTATGTGTGCAATTTTATTCAACCGTAGTTTGCCAAATAATAATACAAATTGTATAAGACTTATTTTGATAGAAAAAAAATATCAATGCCTTACTTCTACCTAAGTTATGCACCTATTGTACATTTATATAGTAAAATCAATAAATTAAAGTAAATACTTCATTAAGATGCAGGTGTACGAAAATTATTTCATTCATAAACATTTTTAATAGGTACTTACATTATATCATTTCCTTGAATAAGATTCACAGTGATACTAACTGAAGTAAGCTTTTATTGAAATAATCTTATTAAGTTGTGTGTATTTTTAGTGCATTCTAACACTATTAATTACTGTTGTTACAGCTAAAACTAACATGAAAAAAGGTCGATGCTTTGAGTTACTTGCTAAAGCTTTAGCTTCCACAAGTACGGAAAGTACAAATAGTACTGCAGTAGGAAATACAGAGCGAATTTCGCTGAATTCCTTAATAACCGACCAACACCCTTACCAAATAAGCCATGTTGAAGAAATTAACCACATCTGTACAAATGATAATGTTCTTCCGGATAAAGTCTGCGATAATACCACTAATGCAACTACTATCAACAGCAGCAGCAGTTCAACAGAAAGTGATTTTGACTCTGATGATTCAGTGTTTGATAAAGATTACATTCCACCACAAAGAAAAAACAACAAAAATAGTGTTATTGACTCAGATTCAGATATTGATTTTATAGAGGATTCAGAACAAAATAACATTCGCGTATCAGAGTCACCTGAACGAGAAAATGTTGAGCCCGAAAATCATACTGACCAGGCTTTTGATAATAGAATCCAACTAACCAAGAAAGGAAGTGTACGTAAACGCAAACATTACGATACTTCACTGCGAGAGCGTACTAAAGCTAAGAAAGAGTTAAAGACTATAACCAAGTATTGCGTTAAACCAGGTTGTGGCGAAGAATGTAAAAAAAAGTGTTCTTCAAATATATCTGCAAACCAGCGAGGTATTATAAATAAGCAGTTTCGTAATTTCACCTGGAGAGAACAGTACATATATATAATTAACAACACATCTCAAACTTTACCGGCCAGGCGAACAAAAAAAAAATCCTAACTCAAAAGTAATTAATCGAGGAAAAACTATTACATATTTTATGTTGAATGAAAATAATGAGAGAGTAACGGTGTGCAAGATTTTTTTTTGACGACCCTTGGATTTGAGATTTGACAAGGTTCTGCGAAACGCTTTAAAACAAGCGCAAGTACAAGAAATAACGGATATGCGAGGTTGTAATCCCAACCCTAAAAAGATCGATAATAAGCCCATCATTGATCACATTAATTCTTTTCATCCTGCTGTATCACACTACAGAAGAGTACATGCACCCAATCGAAAATATTTACCGTCAGAGCTAAATATTCGTGATATGTATAAAGACTTTTGTGAAAAGATGGGTATAACTGAGCAGTCCGCTCCCGAAGATTGTGTATCTTACGATCACTACCGACGAGTTATTAAAGAACTGAATATCTCTTTCGCAAAACTAGGCAACGAGGAGTGTGAAATATGCGAAAAATATAAACTACATAACCCTGATATTATGGAGATCCGTCATCGAAATTGCACCAAATGTAAGGAATACGAATTACATCACAGAAGATACATTTTAGCACGACAGAAATACGATGAAGATAAATCTCTTCAAATGAGTATGCAAGATCAAACCAGTGACGCTATGTATTACTCAGTAGACCTAGAAAAGGTTATAATGTGCCCTCGTCTAGATGAATTCAAGGTTGCTATATTTTGCCCAAGACTGATATTATTTAACGAGAGTTTCGTACCTCTGGGAGACAAGAAATTTCGAGGTTCGAAGGACACATTTGCATGTATCTGGCACGAAGCTATTGCTGGTAAGAAAAAAGACGACATCATAAGCTGCTTCCGAGCCTTTTTTTTGCATTATCGTGATGTCAAGCACATAACTCTGTGACTAGACAACTGTGCCGCTCAAAACAAGTCTTTTTTCCTATTTATTGTATCTGATAAACTCAAGCGATGTAAATTTGGAAACTATCACTCTCAAATATTTGGAAGTAGGACACACTTACATGTCAGCGGATGAATTTCATCACCAGGTCGAGTTGTCACTCAAAAAGAAGAAAAGAATATATGACTTCGAAGACTTCCATCACGCGGTTTCTGATACTCATCGTAAAATCACTGTAAAGAAAATGATCGTCAGCGACTTTTGTAGATTTGAAGATTGCTCTTCTTCCTACAAACTTCAAAATATGATACCAAGAGTATATCTGAGTAACATGTGCGAAGTCACTTTTCGAAGGGGAATTAATACATTAGCATTCAGAACTGATTTTGATGGCTTAAAAAGAGAACTGGACTTCCTGAGAGTGAAAAATATTAAAATTGGCATTCCAAGACCAGTAATAAAAACTCAATTTAGAGGAGTTAATGATAAACGAAAATCTGATATAATCAATCAGTTACTTTCCCTTATGCCAGAAAACCGAAGGGCGTTTTGGCGAAATTTGCCAGTTAATGACAACTCTGTCGATTTGATTAACGAATATGAGGAAGATGTTGACAATTAGGCACACAAAGCAACAGCTGGCTGTTCTTTTTCTTTGGTGGCAGTGAAACTACATTTACTTCGCTGGTTAACGCTGTCTATTTAGAATTTTTGGATTAGACAATATTTTATCAAAAAACTAATTTTTATACTTATTTTTAAGATTCGTCCAAGAATTGATAATTAGTGATTAAACGAACTTACCTATAAGTGAAGTTCTATCATAATTATACGAAGGGCCTCGTCCGAAGAGATTAGTATTTACACATGTAGTTCCACATACAATGTCGCCACTCACGCACTTTAGTTTATAATTTTTTTTTTTTTTGAAGGTAGTTGCATTGTTACCTTGATATCGGTCACCGTCAATACTTCATTAAGTTTAGAGCTTATAATGCAACTCAATTGATATTTTACCTAAGGGTCTAACTGAAAGGCAAGGGGAGGGTGGGTTCCTAATCTCTTCGGACGAGGCCCTTCGTATAATTATGATAGAACTTCACTTATAGGTAAGTTCGTTTAATCACTAATTATACGAAGGGCCTCGTCCGAAGAGATTAGTATTTACACATGTAGATCTTGAGAGATTTTGGAAAATATCAAGTGAAAGAATATTTTTTCTTTAATCATTATATAAGAATCATATGAGTGATTACAACAAAACCGCTTAATTGACAATTTCAGAGTTAATTATAGAAGAAGCAAATACATGTTTATTCGATTCATCAGAAATCACTCTATTATAAAATCTAGCAAAAGATTTTGAATTATCTGACCATCCGGCAGTTCTTCTAATAATATCTAAATTTATGCCTAGACTATGTGCTTTTGATGTACTAGCATGTCTGGTACTATGCGCGGTAAATTTTGACACATCAATCCCACTTAATGCTAGGTTGTAGAGAACCAGGCCGGGATGTTTTAATTAGATCGGGGATTTTTATTGAAATTTCGTTAGGAAGGATATCAATATTTTTTATAAGAATTTTTGAGAACGTTTGTACTCTGTGCGCTGTAACTAAGGCGAGTATCGTTATTAATTTTTTGGTAATTTTTTCTAATGATAGGTTTTCATTTGGAAACCAAGTAGCTAGAGTATCTAACACTCTTGACGTATCCCATGTACAGTCGTATTTTGGCAACGAAGGTCGTAAACGGAATACACCCTTAAGGTACCGTTTAATGAGATTATCTTCTGCAATCTGACGTCCAAGAATAAGAGCCAGAGCAGAACGGTAAGTATTTAAAGTACTGTACTGTGCACCTGACTGATAGACTTCATTTAAAAACTCAATAATGTTTGATACTGCCGTATTATAAATATCAAAATGTTTTCTTTGGCTAAAATAAAACCATTTCTTTAAACATGAATCATACTGCTTGAAAGAATTTTCAGAGAGTGATGCCAGCATGACTTCTATGGCGGGGGATGACACGCCCTTCTTCAATAGAGATGCCCGGATAATATGCCGGCCACCAGGGTAGTCTGGCAATGTATTTGGCGACTGCTGGAATGAGAGAGTATTAACTCTTTAGTTGGATAAATAATAAGCTTTTTCCCTTCTAAGAGTTTATGGAGGAGGGGGGTACCAAGGTTGGGTCGGCCATTGAGGTACTATAAGTATACCTCTCGCTTTATCTGAGATAATTTTCCTTAATGTTTTCAAAATCATTGAAAAAGGTGGAAAGCCATAGAAAAAATAGCCTGACCAATTAATAGAAAAAGCGTTTATGGCGTAAGCATCTGGATCCCTATGCCATGAAATATATCTCTGACATTTTTTATTGATCCTACTTGCAAATAGGTCTATATTAGGAGAACCAAAAGTATTTACTACTTTATTAAAAGCGTAATCTGAAAGTTCCCACTCTATGTCCGGATGGGTTTTTCTTGATTCAGCATCTGCAATGTTATTGTCTGCTGATCGAATATACGATGCAAATACAAATAAATTCCGTTCCTCACACCACTGCCATAAATCTTTTGTTATCTTTGTGAGGTGAGGAAATTGTACTCCACCCATGCGGTTTATGTATGATATTGCCGTGGTATTATCAATACGTAATAAAATTTGACAGCGGGATAAGTTTTTTGCAAAAATTTTTAGTCCAATGAAAGCTGCAAGTAGCTCTAGGTAATTTATATGTTCGAGCTTTTCGTCTTTACTCCAAATACCACTAGCTGTTTCCCCGGCACAAGCAGCTCCCCACTCAGTAGTTGAGGCATCGGAAAATATCTCAACAGAATATTCATCAAATTTAATTTTGTTGACTGAATGGTCAATGGCTTTTGACCACCATTCGAAATCTGAATGTAATGACTTTGGTATAGACATATATTTTTCATAATCATTGTCTTGTTGATTGAGATTAATAAATTTGCATCTTTCAAATTGCTTGGTATATAACCATCCGTATTCGACAGCCGGACAGGCAGATGATAGGAGGCCTACCAGGCGTGCGAATTCTCTAATTTTACATCGGGTAAGTAGCCTAAATTTCGAAATTTCTTTTTTAATTTTTATTCTTTTTTCAGGTGGTAAGCTGATCTGAAGATTTTTTGAATCTATCACTTAACTAAGATATTTGCAGGTATTACTAGGTATCATTTTACTTTTTTCTGTATTTATATTAAAACCTAAAGCTGATAAAAGTTTAACCGTGGTGGTTATATTATGGATACATTCGTTGTATCTATGGGCTATTAAGCATAGATCATCTAAGTAAATAGTAGACATGAAACCACATGAGCGTAGTAACCTGACAACAGGTTTCATAATTTTTGTATAGACATACGGTGCCGTATTAAGACCAAATGGTAAGACGTTAAATTCATATAAATTGTTGTTCCATATGAACCGTAAGAATTTTTTAGAATTTTCATGAATTTTAATTAAATAGTATGCATCCTTTAAATCTATAGTACCCATAAAACAGTCTTTAGAAATTAACTTTATAGTGGTACGTAAGTCCTCTAACTTGAAATGTCTTGTTTCAATAAATCTATTAAGACTTTTCAAATTTAGAATAAGTCTAGTTTTACCATTTGGTTTTGGTATTAAAAATATTGAAGATATGTATTGCCCTTCGCAGGGTTCACATTGTGAAATGGCGCCTATTGTTAACAAGTTGTTAATGGCTTTATTGAATTGAACCATTTCTACCTCCGTATATTTTTTACTGGTAGGTACAGTATAATTTTGAATAGGTGTACATGAAAATGGTATCTCATAACCATCTATCCAGGAAAGTATAGTTCTATCTGATGTTATACGTGACCATTGCGTATAAAAATGAGATAGATTATAAGCGTATCGTACCGGGTCTAGCGGCGGCTGCTCAAGTGTGTCTGCTGCGATGCTCTCGACGAGTGCGAGCGCAGAGACTTGGTCGACGCAGGCTCCCTGGTCCTGGATGTCCCCGGGTGCGACGCTTGCGGCGGCGGCCTGCGACTCGGGGGCGGACCTTTCCTTTTCGGCATTATGATAACAACAATACGATAAATAGCTAAAACGTTTATAATTTATAATAACGTTAGGATATGTGCGGACTGGCGGAGCACTAAAATGTGAATGAAGTATTGACGGTGACCGATATCAAGGTAACAATGCAACTACCTTCATAAAAAAAAAAAAATTATAAACTAAAGTGCGTGAGTGGCGACATTGTATGTGGAACTACATGTGTAAATACTAATCTCGAGGACGAGGCCCGAGTATAATTGTCTGTGATCTTACGTTAAAGTTAGATTTTAAGAGAATCTAGAGGCAGTTAAGACTGATGTTTTTTTTTAGTTTTTTTATATTTATATAATGTTTTCACTTTAATATTTTGGTATTATACTTTTATATTGTTTGTGTAAACACTTAAATAGTAATGTGATTATTAGCCTAAGAATGTTATGTTTTTTAAGACGTGTTTGTTAAAATAAAGATTAAGGAGATATTTATAATAGATCTGTATCTATTTAAGACTGATTAAGCTAAACTTTGCTCAAGTTTATATAAATAGAACTGATTTTTACTGTGCCATGGATAGCATTTTTGTTTATGTGGGTCAAAAGATTTTAAAATAAATACTTGACTATATTCATTGTGTTTTATTTACACATAATAATTTAGGCTATGGCTTATATGATAACCACGAACCTACTGTACTATTTCTGATATACTACCTTAAGACTACCTCAAGACTGCAAGTGTACTGTCACGTTACGATTTGCTCCGTAAATAAAATTATAAAACACAGTAAAAAGTGGTATTTCAAGTGTGTGTAATGGTGATTCTTGCAGATAAATAACTGAAAAAACTGTTTGTATAACTTTCCATTTGAACTGAAGTGACTTTATATGTTAATTTAGAAAATTTAATGTGCATTGTGGTGGTGAACTTAAAAGACTTAGTCATAAAACTGATATTGTAATATTTTGTTTAACTACCGTGCACACATATATTTGTACCGAAGCCACAATAGATCTCTAATTGCGCTAAAGTTCATTAAGTCAACGTAGCACTGTACAAAAAGTGTCTGCCCTGATCTTCAAGCGTCGACGAGTGGTCGGGCGTTCGGATCCCCGTACTGGGTTGTCTTTTTGTATTTATATCTGCATTTGTATAACTTTGCAACATTCATAAAAATGAGTGAATGTCTTAAGTGTGGATTGACGGTAAAAAAAACCGAAAAAATTATTTGTTCCAATTGTAATAAACTGTATCATTATCTATGCGTAAATCTAAGTGCGACCGCATATAAGAGGCTCAGCAAGATTGCACGTACAACTTGGAGTTGTCCTACATGTATAAACAAACTTCAACAGAACAAATCTATGACAGACGACGATGAAGAGATAGTTGAAAGTTCCGACAGTGAGAATAGCAGCAAAGATAGTCGTCTGCGTCGTATAATAAGAGAAGAGATTAAAAATACAATGCGGTTGGAAATAAAACATATGATCCGTGAAATGAGATTAGAAATGGATGAAATCAGAAAGCAACTTGATGAATTAAAATTATCTAAATCATTTGACATTTCACAGGTCAATGATTTGAAAACTGATCTAGCGAAATTGCAGCGTGAGAATAGTGACCTTCGTTCACAAAATTAAAATATACAAGAAAATATAATTCAGCTAAAAACTCAAATTATTACCTTAGATCAGAATTTACGAGAGTCGAATCTAGAAATTAATGGATTACCTGAAAATAAAAGCGAAGTCTTGCCTAACGTCGTAATTCAGCTGGCTAAAACTATATCTTATGAACTAAAAGATACTGACATTCTGAAGAGCACTAGAGTGGCCAGTATGAGCAGTAACAAATCTCGTCCGCGCACTGTTATAGTGAAATTGCGCAGCCCCAGATGTCGCGACGAGCTGTTCTCCGCAGTTACTAGATACAATAAGTCCCATACTGATAACAAGCTGAATACATCCGTATTGGGTTATGCAGGAAACAAACAGCCAGTCTATGTATCGGAACATCTGTCTCCTGTGTATAAATCTTTACACGCAGTCGCACGATTAAAGGCCAAGGAAAAATCGTACAAATTTGTTTGGGTTCGTTACGGAAAGATTTTTGTATGTAAGAATGAGAACTCTGGTAGTATTCTGATTAGGAATGAACAGTGTTTAGACAAAATTATTTGAGCGTATAATATAGTGTATATTGCCATGTTATCGTTGTTCTTGTTCTAATGGTTAATATATCAATTTTTTATCAGAATGTCAGGGGTTTAAAGACAAAATCAAATGAATTTTTAATGTCTGTTTTGAATTCGGACTATGATATAATATGCTTGACCGAAACTTGGCTAGATAGCTCGTTTTTATCTACTGAATATTTTGATCAGAGATATAATGTAGTACGTCGTGATCGTAGTGATCAATTTAAAGAGTTGTACTGTAAAGCGCATGGTGGTGGGATTTTAATAGCTGTAAGTAAAAGGTTTAATTTTGTTAATAAAATTGAATGGCAAACTTCTTTGGAGGATATGTGGTTAAGCCTAAAAATGGGAAGTGTCTGTTTCAATCTGTGTTTGGCTTATCTACCGTCGTACATTCCCAGTCATGCTTTTAAATATTTTTTGAAAAAGGCAGAAAAAATCTGTCTGCAATCTATTGACTGTATCACGTTAATTCTTGGTGATTTTAATGTTCCTAATGTCAAGTGGTTCCTGGATGATCCCTTCCTAGGTATTAGGGATTTTAAGTACTTAGCATTAAAATATTTCTTGAATATAACCGGCCTCCGACAAATAAATAATATTTATAATGTTAACAAATCTATCCTGGACTTAATTATGATTGATGAGAACTCAAACATCTCTGTTAATAGTGCACCCCCGCTTAGTAAACCTGATGTACATCACCCACCAATCGAGCTAGTTTTTACTAGAACCTCTTTTTCGAAGTTAAGTTGTAATGTTTTAAAATGCAAATACTTATTTAGTAAAACTGATGTTGAAGCCTGTGTTCGCGATTTACATGTGGTGGATTGGAGTCAGTATGATTAAATGCACTGTAATGAGTTTGTTCAACAGTTTTATAACATTTTATGGGAAAATATTGTAAAGTATACTCCCAAAGGTAAAAAAAAAACAACAAGCTATCCTGTGTGGTTTACATATTCTTTAATCAAATTACTCAAAGAAAAAAATAAATACAGGGTTCGTTTCAAGAAATATAATAACCCTCGGGATTACGATACTTTCGACACTTTGCGTACGAGAGCCAAATCTGCTTTGGAAAGATGCTTCAAGTGTTATATTGATAAAATTGAAACGGATTTGAAAACTAATATTAAATCATTTTGGCGCTATACAAAATCAAAAAGGACATCTAAATCTATACCTAATCAAATACATTATGGTGATTGTGTGGCGGAGGGAGGCAGAGATGTAGTGAATCTTTTTGCTGATTATTTTGCTTCAGTGTATAGCACACATCCACAATCAGATAGTACCTTATTGTCTTGTTCTGCCACATCCAATTATACTATTTCCCATATGGAAATTAGCGAAAATGATATTCGGGATAGCATAAAAAATTTAGACCTGAGTAAAGGGGCAGGCCCAGATGGGCTACCTCCTGTATTTATCCGCTCTTGTAGTGATGCTCTAATTAGACCACTTTATATGGCCTATAATAAATCCATTAATGAAGGTGTGTTTCCAGACTTATGGAAAATAGCACACATTGTTCCAATACATAAATCGGGCAGTCTAACTGATGTGACAAATTATAGACCAATATCTATTTTATCACAATTTGCAAAGATTTTTGAGGGTCTCGTATACAAAGTAATTTACTATCACCTGCGTCATATTATTAACCCTAGGCAGCATGGATTTGTTTCAAACCGATCTACTGTTTCGAATTTACTATTATACACTACTTTTATTACTAACACCTTTGAGGCCAGGGGCCAGGTTGATGCTGTGTATACAGATTTTGCTAAGGCTTTCGATCGCGTTGATCATGCAATCCTTTCAACCAAACTAAAACATGCCGGAATTCATGGCTCTTTATTGCGGTGGTTGGAAAGTTATATTGATAGTAGATCTCAGTTGGTAACATTAGCAGGTTATGAATCCGCACCTATTATTCCAGGTTCAGGTGTCCCGCAAGGATCCAAATTGGGCCCTCTACTTTTTTTAGTATTTATTAATGATCTGTTGGATATCATAACTTGTGACTGTTTAGCATATGCTGATGATTTAAAAATCTATTGTAGTGTAGTGTATCAAAGTGATTGTATAAAACTTCAGAACGACCTCAACGTTATTTATCAGTGGTGCTGTCAAAATAATATGACACTTAATATAAAGAAATGCCAATACATCACATTCACGAATAAGGCAAAATTTATTGATTTCGCATATTGCATTAAGGAAGAGCCCTTAGCCAGAGTCTCGATTATTCGGGACCTGGGAGTCTATTTTGATTCGTCCTTGTGCTTTCGGCACCATATTGAAAAAGTAGTAACCAAAGCTAATACATTGCTTGGATTTATTATACGCTTGTCTAAGCCGTTTCGTAACATCAATAGCCTTGCCTTATTATATAATTCTTTGGTTAGGAGCTGCTTGGAATATTGTTCCACTATATGGTCTCCTTATTATATTAAACATGTAGATATAATAGAATCTGTGCAAAAACGTTACGTGAGATATATGTGCATAAAAAATGGAACACGTAAGGTTATTCCGGAATATAGCGACAGATTAACTTATTTTAAAATGATAAGTCTTAAAGATAGACGTAAGAATTCTGATCTTCTATTGCTTCATAAAATTATAAATGGTGCCATAGATGCTCAATTAATAAATCATATTAATTTTAGGATTAGTAACCGCACTCAACGTCACTCATGAGTATTTGATATACCAATCTCCACTCTGAATACTACGTATAATAGCCCCCTCTCGCGTATGGCAAGGATGTACGACGAAAGAGAGGTCGATATAGATATTTTTTCTATGAAATTCATATCTTACAGACGCTCCCTGTTAAACATTCATCATCATCATCATCAACCCATTAACGTCCCACTGCTGGGCACGGGTCTCCTCTCATATGAGAGGGATAAGGCTATAGTCCACCACGCTAGCCTACTGCGGGTTGGCAGACTTCACATGCCATCAAGACAAATCTCTCAAGCATGCAGGTTTCCTCACGATGTTTTCCTTCACCGTTTGAGCATGTGATAAATACGCACATAACTTCCGAAAAGTCAGTGGTGCGTGCCTTGGGTTCGAACTCGAGACCTTTGACGTCTCAGTCCACTGGTCACACCGTCGGTGTTAAACATTGATAATTATTAATTTACACATGGGCCTTGTTAATGTTAATGGATTCTGTTTTTCAAAATACATTCTGTTTACTTATGTAGTTTTATCCTGTAGTACTAATTTGTAGTCTTATATAATTTTTAGTTTAAAATCATTCTGAAAAATGTCATGCATGCCTATAATCTGTGCTATTACTCTTTCAGTGAAACTTTGATATGTAGCGAAATTTTACTTTTATTTGGTAATTGTACTGTTGGTATGCTTAATAAATAAATAAATAAATAAATAAAAGGTTTATTAAATAATTTTATAAAAATTTTACCTAAGCCAAGGGCTATCTACATACATTCTAATTCTTAAGAAAAAAGGCGGAAGTACCTATATGCGCCCATTTCTGTTAAAATCATATACTAGATAGATAAACTAAACACTTAGAAAAAAAGTACAGCCAAAAGCGTTTGAAATTTAAAGGTCGTATTTTTTTATGCTAAGATGAAATAGTTTTTTCATTATTTTTAGTATAATAATTTCATAAATTCATATTATTATTTAACCAAATTAAAGCGTATTATAAGAGGGTATTATTTTCAATTTTAGTATGTAAATATTTTAACTTACTCGAAGACAGCAAACGATTTCCCGTTTCATTCATTAAAACATTTATTTCTCCGTTTTTACTTTTTGTTAGATACGTCTTTTTAACTATCAGGGGCAGTTATTGTGAACAGTGAATAATTTTGCTATTAGTCAGATAAATTGCAAGTCAAAGAACGCGAACAGTGCACCTAAAAAGTTCACATCATAATAATAGACTATAGAGTAAACAGCATTGGTATTGGTACCAACTTATCAATAAATGCACCGGTGACATCTAGGTGACATTGACAGCTACTGGGTTGTTAACAGAAAAAATATAATTCTACCACAAACCAGTGTTGCTATTACTGAAACTAACTTTATACCAAAATGGATAAGAGTATGGATTTACTACTAAAAAAACTCGAAGAGACACTGGACGAGAAGCTTAATCAACAAGCAATACTTATTTCAACGTCAGTAACAATGAATGTCATGGAGGCATTAGACGAAAAAATGAAAACAATCACAGAAGAAAATAATAATCTCAAAGCGTTTCCTAGTGGTAGTGCTATGCTGCGACCCTTGGGGTAGTAGCCGAATGGGCCGGCACGTCCGGGGAAGGACCGCTCTCTCACAGTAAAACCGTCGTGAAGTGGCAGTTACACTGTCGCCTTTCGTTCGGTCTGTGAGAGTCCCGGCGGCCCACTACCCCTTCCCTCTCTCCTATGATAGTGCAAGATGCAGTACGAATACCCCAGGAGGGTACCACCAGCGTAAATCGTTGTGGAGAATCCCTCCCTGGACGTCCGCGCTCAGGTCGTACACCACCTGAGCGTGGACGCCCAGGCTGCCCTTCGTACTCTGGGGGGGGGGGCAATTTTGTGCTATCATCTCCAACTAGGGGTAAACGGAGCAGGCAACTTAAGGCTACCCCTTCCACCCTTACTGTGGATTTCTGAAACATTAGGGGGCTGAACTCCAACTTGCACGCCGTACACTTTCACCTTGAGACGGCGAAGCCGGCCTTGCTCTTTCTCACCGAGACGCAGATATGCACTCCGGCTGACACCTCTTTCCTCTCCTATCCGGGGTACAAACTGGAGCATTCCTTTGTGCCGCGGGCTGCGCGTAGACTGCGACGACCATCCCCGCATTTACGCGTGCCTGTATAGGTCCCATAGCGGCAATACCGAAACTGATCGACTCATTGAGCACATACAAATGGCTACAGATTATGTGCTGCAGCAGATCCCATCCGCAGAGATCGTGATTCTAGGCGACTTTAACGCCCACTACGCCGAATGGCTTAGTTCACGCACTACCGATCATGCGGGGAGATCTGTTTGCGATTTCGCCTTGGCATATGATTTGACACAACTGGTTGCCTCGCCAACGCGAATCCCAGATGTGGAGGATCATTTACCTTCCCTGTTGGACCTTCTGTTGACCTCTCATCTGGATGGCTACCTGGTTTCCGTCGATCCTCCTCTTGGTTCGTCGGACCACTGCCTCGTTCGGAGTACGGTGCCAGTTGCGCGCTTAACACGGCCTCGCTTTAATGAATGAATGATTGATTGAATGATTGTTTATTTCTGTAAATAGATCTTTTTAAGGACACTTTTACAAGTCATGTACATTTTTTTTAGTATCTAGTTGACATCGGCATTTCCTAACTGACGACCGCTGAGAAGAAATGCCGAAACAAACTCAGAGAATCATGGTCTCTTTTAAAGTCCAAACATTTTGGATACAATATGTGAGCCTGACTATGTAGGTTAAAGTCTGAGATGGCCTTTTGAAGAAAGCACCAGTGCAGCTTTGAGTTGACCAGTCCATACTGACAGCACGCATACGTCAGCCATCGTTTAGCTCAACCATTATTGAGGGAGCTTAACGACCCGACGCACGTCTATGCAAGATCAGCGGGACATTTGCGTAGGCCATTTCAAAAACCCAAAGCCGCCAGACATTAGTTTGTAAGCGTATGTTTAACTACCTACAAAGTGCTCACATTCACATAGATATGTATGTAACAATAAAATAATAATCTCATTGCATAAAAATCAACATAATGTCAAATATAAAATAATTATGTCAAAAACATAACATTAACATAATGTCAAAAATATAAAATAAATAAAATCAAATAATAATAATAATTAAAAATCTATAGGTACACCTATACAATTAATGTCAGGAAATAAAATAATGTCAAAAATAAATAAAAATAATAATTAACATCAATGTCACGAAAAAAAAAACAATGTCAAAATTATAATAAATTACAATAAAAGACGTTCGATAGCCCGGTTCATTAGAACTATTCAATCCCAAGCAGTTTTATCGTCCATGTAATCTTTTAACGTATAGTAAGTAGCCTTTAGCACAAAGTCTCTGTTTGATAAAGGATTTAAATCTGCTGAGACTTAAAGTTTGTACATGGGTTGGAATTTTGTTATAAAAGCGTATGCATTGACATCTAAAGGATTTACTGATTTTCTGGAGCCTAGTTGCAGGAACAACAAATTTATTCTTATTCCTAGTATTAATATTATGGATATCACAATGCTTCTCAAAGAGATTGATATTCTTGTAAGCATATAAAAGATTTTCGTAAATATACTGTGATGGAACAGTCATAATATCAATTTCTTTAAATTTCTCCCTCAGTGAATATCTGGGACTTAAGTTATAAATTGATCGAATAGCCCTTTTCTGCAACACAAAAATAGTTTGGATGTCAGCAGCATTCCCCCACAGTAGAATGCCGTATGACATCACGCTATGGAAATAACTAAAATAAACTAACCGAGCTGTATCTATATTCGTTAAATTACGAATTTTTTTAACGGCATAAGCTGCAGAACTAAGCTTCTTCGACAATTTCTCTATATGTGGGCCCCACTGAAGCTTAGCATCTAAGGTAATGCCTAGAAATACAGTGGTATCTACAAGATCCAACTCTCCACCGTTAATTAGTACACTGGTTTTAACTTGTCTAACGTTAGGCGTTGTAAACTTAATACATTTAGTTTTGTTTTCATTCAAAACTAAATTATTTGCATTGAACCAATGTACCACTTTCGAGATAGCAGTGTCCACATCGTATGTAGTCCTTTGCTGACATTTTAGTTTAAATAAAAGCGAGGTATCGTCTGCAAACAACACTATCTCTTGATTATCTCCCATCAGATAGGGTAAATCATTAATATAAATTAGAAATAAAAAAGGGCCAAGAATTGAACCTTGCGGAACTCCCATAGTAACAACCGACCCCGGAGATCTCTTTCCATTGACGTCCACCTTCTGAATCCTCTTACCCAGGTACGAAATAAGAAGATTCAGAGAAGTGTTCCTCACGCCACAGTGGTGTAACTTCCTGATCAATGTATCGTGAAGAACGCAATCGAATGCCTTAGATAAATCGCAAAAGATACCCAAGGCATCGTGTGACTCTTCCCATGCATCAAAAATGTGACCTAGAAGTTCAACACCGGCATCGGTTGTTGAACGACCCTTGGTAAAGCCAAACTGTTTTCTATTAATTAGGTTGTTGGCGTAAAAGAAACTTTGTAACTGATCTAAAATTATTTTTTCAAAAATTTTACTAAACGTTGGTAGCACTGATATCGGTCTAAAATGAGTAGGGTCTGACGTGCTACCTGACTTAAACAGAGGTATAATCTTACTATTTTTCATAAGATCAGGAAATTTACCACTATCAATACATTGATTAAATATAAAGGATAAAGTGGGTGCTACAATGTGAATAATAGATTTAGCAACGTCAACAGAATTTCCCCACAGGTCTGCAGTTTTTTTTACATTTAGCGTACTGAAAGTTTTAATAATATCGCTACTGTTAACATGTTTAAAATTAAATTCAATAAAGCTAGCTTTTACATTTTCCCTAAGTAGGTTCTCTGCAACAGTGGGTGATGAATTTAAGGATCTAGTGACCACAACAGGAATACCCGTAAAGAAATTTTCAAATGCGGTGGCAACTTCCAAGTCTGATTTAATCATTTGTTCATCAATAATAAGACTATATTCACTGTTACGGCCAACATATCTCCCTGTTTCACTGTTGATAATATTCCGAGTAATTTTAATTACATTATTACTATTTCTTATTTTCGAGCTAATATAAAGAGACTTTGCTATACAACAAACCTTCTTAAATAGTTTGGAGTAGCTTTTAACATAAGAATTAAACTCCGGGGTAGTGATATAAGTTCTTTCATTGTACAGCTCATAAAGTCTCTTCCTACTTTTATGAATACCAACAGTGGTCGTAATGGCTGAGACCGTTGAACAGCTAAGCACTATGCTCAATGACCTCTACAGAGCTTCGGAACGTGTCGGTCTAAAGATGAACATGGACAAGACCAAAGTGATGTTGAATGTCCATGTTGTACCGACTCCGGTGAAGGTCGGAAGCTCTGTCCTCGAAGTTGTTGACGATTATGTTTACCTGGGACAAAATATCCGGTTAGGTAAGTCCAACTTAGAGAAAGAGGTCAATCGTCGAATCCAACTCGGCTGGGCAGCGTTCGGGAAGCTACGCCAAATCTTTTCGTCCCAGATAGCGCAGTGTCTAAAGACGAAAGTCTTTGACCAGTGTGTGTTGCCAGTAATGATTTACGGCACTGAGACGTGGCCGCTTACAGTGGGCCTTATAAGTAAGCTCACAGTCACTCAGAGAGCGATGGAGAGGGCTATGTTAGGAGTTTCACTACGTGATCGAATCAGAAACGAGGAGATCCGTAGAAGAACCCGGGTCACTGACATAGCCCGAAGAATCGCCAAACTCAAGTGGCAGTGGGCAGGGCACATTGCTCGAAGACCGGATGGCCGTTGGGGCTTGAAGGTTCTCGAGTGGCGACCGCGAACTGGAAGACGCAGCGTGGGTAGGCCTCCGGCAAGGTGGACCGACGACCTGGTGAAGGTCGCTGGAACCAGCTGGATGCAGGTGGCCCAAGACCGGTCGTTGTGGAAATCTTTGGGGGAGGCTTATGTCCAGCAGTGGACGTCCTCCAGCTGATATGATGATGATGAACAGTGGCCCATTCACTGAAAGATAGTTTTATTAACTCTGATCGTCTTGGGTGTAAAAGTAGAATTAAAATCTTTGCAATAAATATTAAAAAAATAATCATAAAGCTTATTAGGGTCACTATTATAGGGTAATAAAGGTAACTTATGACTAAGTTTATTTTTAAATGCCTCCAAGCGACCATGTGTTTTTGGATTAACTGTGATATCCTTTTTAGCTACTTTTCTCTTTTCATTATGAAAACAGATCAGCTGTCCACAGTGATCGGAGTCCAGTAAGTTTATAATTTTCTTTTGATCTGGTATAATATTGGTGAAAATATTATCCAAACATGTAGCTGAAGTAGCAGTAATTCTAGTAGGCTCCAGGAATATGTTACCTAGATTGTATGACTGAAAAAGGTTGATGATTTTAATGCTGGAACCTGATTTTTCTAATAAATAAAAAGCTTTGCGGGCTGCCGCCGCATATGGCACTACAGGTCAGCGGATTGGGACGGGATGCGGTCATTCTTTGCATCCTACCCATGGGGGCGGATTTGCTTCTCGCCGGATGATCCAGACGTCGTTGCTGACTCTGTCACCGATGTGGTGCTGCAGGGTATGGAACTCTTTATTCCGTTCTCTGCGGTGCCCATCGGTGGCAGATCCCAGCCTTGGTATGGTCGTTCCTGCATGACGGCACTATGCCGAAAGCGGGAATGCTACCGGGCCTGGGCTAACGCATCGGCGTCTAGTGATGTAAATACCAGCGCACTTAAAAAGGAGTATAACTCTGCCTCTAGGTCTTTCAAAAGTGCTATTGCTAAGGCGAAGTCGGAGCACATTGGCAGAATTGGCGACAGACTGGCACGTCTCCCGTCGGGAACCCGTGCGTTTTGGTCCCTCGCCAAGGCTGTCTTAGGGAATTTCTGTCAGCCATCCTTTCCGCCCCTACACACGGAGAATGACTCGCTGGCCCATACCGCGAAAGAGAAAGCCGATCTTTTGGGCTCTCTCTTCGCGTCCAACTCGACCCTGGATGACCAAGGAAACTCACCACCGACAATCCCGCGGTGCGATACCACGATGCCGGAGATTAAGTTCCGGCAAAGTGCAGTTCGCAAAGCACTTTTTTCCTTGGACATTCACAAGTCGAGTGGGCCCGATGGCATCCCTCCGATCGTGTTGCGGACATGTGCTCCAGAGTTGGCACCGGTTTTAACGCATCTTTTCCGACACTCCTACGAATTAGGCATAGTCCGAATCAAGGCCGCTTTAGTGCACCCGATCCCTAAAAAGGGCAATCGCTCGGATCCGTCCAATTACAGGCCTATAGCAATCACTTCCTTGTTCTCCAAGATAATGGAGACCATTATTAACTGCCAGCTCCTGCGATACCTGGAAGAGCACCAGCTGATTAGTGACCGCCAGTACGGCTTTCATCGGGGTCGGTCAGCTGGTGATCTTCTAGTCTACCTAACGCATAGATGGGCGGAGGCAGTTGAGAGCAAGGGAGAGGCGCTTGCAGCTAATCTGGACATGGCGAAGGCCTTTGATCGGGTGTGGCACAAAGCGCTTCTGTCGAAATGGCCTTCCTTTGGGTTTCCCGAGAAATTGTGCGACTGGGTCACCAGTTTTTTGGCAGATCGGAGCATCAAGGTCGTCGTTGACGGTGCATGCTCTGATCCTAAATTTGTCAATGCTGGTGTTCCACAAGGCTGTGTCCTGTCTCCTACCCTGTTTCTTCTGCATATCAATGACATGTTGCATATCAGCAACATTCATTGCTATGCAGACGACAGCACTGTGGATGCCGTGTACACTGGCCGAGCAAACATTTCTCGGGAATGCGTCATTGAGTGTCGGAACAAACTTGTGTCTGAAGTCGAGTCTTTGCTAACCAAAGTCTCGGACTGGGGTGGACTTAACTTAGTCCATTTCAACCCAAAAAAGACACAGGTTTGCGCGTTAAACGCTAAGAAGTCACCATTCGTCGTAACTCCTAATTTTGAGAACACTCCCTTATCCGCCACAGCCAGCATCGGAATACTTGGTGTCGACATCTCGAGCAACGTCCAGTTCCGCGGTCAACTGGAAAGTAAGGCCAAATTGGTCTCAAAGAAGCTTGGTGTGCTCAGCAAGGTGAGACGGTACTTCACGTCGGCTCAGCGCCTAAATCTCAATAAGGCGCAGAAGCGCGAAGGCCCCGATTCACCGAACTCGCCGAACTCTTCAAACACGTCAGCACAAAAGAAAATTAACTTAATTGATAATCTAAAACCCAAAACTGCGGCAAAAGAAATTTCAAGATCAAATATACTCAATTATGTTGAAAGGAAAAGATCAGAGTCAGTATCAGAACATCCAAAAAACTTATAACTTCCTCCAATACCCGGAACCAGAACCAGAACACTACAATTATCGCAACTCTACCTGAATCAACATTTATAAACAGCACCCCAATCCGGCCGGTCACCGTGGAGGAAGAAGACCAACACCCTCCAACAATCTATCACCTTCCCAATAAACCTAGTAAATCCGAACCGAGTAAACCGAGTAGGGATACTATAGAATACTTATATATTAGCACACTAAACACACTAACACTGAAATCAGACGACAGCCTTCAAGAACTATTAATGTAATGCCATTAATAGTCAAGTAAAATGGGACATAGTTGGCCTAAGTGAAGTGAGAAGAATGGGAGAAAAGATAGAAGAATATAATTACTTCATCCTACATTACAAAGGGGAAACAAAAGGTAGACATGGAGTTGGTTTCTTAATAAGGAAACACTTAAAAAATTGTATAGAAGAGATCATAGCTGTCTCTGAAAGATGAACAGTGTTAAATCTAAGCCTGCCTGGCCTCAAAGGAAAGTGGACCATTATTCAAGTGTACTCCCCGACAGAAATCGCAAAGGAGCAGGATATATGTGAGAAAGATTAATGAAAGTCGTGTCTTTAATTACTGTAATTGGTCCTAGACCGTTGTATTTAAAGTAAAAAAAAAAATAAAAAAAAAAAAAATAAATAAATTCTATGATGACTTAAACATGACCGTTACTAAATATGCATATAAGAACTTACTCATCATGGGCGATTTTAATGCCCAAATAGGAAGTAGACTTGAAAGTGAAATCGACTTCATCGGGCCGTATACTATGGGTAATCGCAACAGAAATGGTAGCAAGTTAGTAAACTTTTGTTTTGAACACAACCTCACGATTATGAACAGTTTATACATGAGAAGCAGAAAACAGCTTTGGACCTGGGCATCTCCAGATAAAAGATATAAAAATAAAATAGACTATATCCTTTGCAATAAACGGAAATATTTTGAGGACTGTGGAACAATCTGCAGCCTGAACTTCCATACCAACCATCGAATGGTGAGAGCAAAACTTAAATTGAATCCATCAAAAAAATCGAGGTGTAAAATAAAAGCATGTGTGAACTTCGCAGAAGAGGAATATCAACTACTTATACCGACTTTACAGAACCAAATGAAAATTTTAAGGTGTGCACAGACCAACTAGACCTTCAAACAAAATATGACTACTTCCAAAATCTAATAACCCAGAAAGTATCCAAAAACAATAATACAAAAGCAAATAAAAATAAAAACAAAATACTAACTGAGGAAACGCTAAAGTTACAAGAAGAAAGAGGTAAACTGATTAGTATTAAAAATAAAAGCAAAGAAACCAGACAAGAAATACAAAATATTTCAAAACAACTGAGGACTAGGATGAGGAAAGATAGGCAGACATATAGACTTTTGAAACATTTGAAGAGCATATTATCAAATCAGGAGGAGTAAAGAAGGCCATCAAATGCTTAACCACAAAGAGGGACTGGATACCAAGCATTAAAAGTGTTAGAGGTATAGTTAAAACAAAGAGACCAGATATAATAAGAACAGCAACTGAGTTTTTCCAGGGTTTGTACTTAAAGTCGGTACCGACAGACAATGTACCACTCGATAACCGAACTGATGTCCCACCAATATTAGAAAGAGAAGTTGAACGGGCTATAAAAACACAAAAAAGAGACAAAGCTCCTGGTTCTGACAACATAACAACTGAAATCTTGTTAGCATTACAGCATACCATAACACCAACTCTAACTTCAATTTTTAATCATGTATTAGAAACTGAAATCATACCGCACCAATGGACCAAGTCTACTATAATTTTAATATACAAAAAGGGGGACAGAAATGATGTTGGAAACTACAGACCAATAAGTTTAACGTCGAATATTTATAAGGTTTTTGCAAAAATTATTCTAAGCCGCATAACTAAAGCACTTGACGAGAACCAACCACGAGAACAGGCGGGATTCCGAAGCAAGTACTCAGTTGTTGACCACGTCCATGTGGTGAAGCAAATATTTGAAAAATATAAAGAATACGATCTACCAGTCTACTGCTGCTTTGTCGACTACTGCAAGGCCTTTGATTCCCTGGACCACTATAAAATTTGGGACGCCCTAAAGAAACAAGGAGTGGAGGAAAAATATATTAGGCTATATACATTATATACATTATCAGCCTATAGCCGTCCACTGCTGAACGTAGGCCTCCGTGCCTAGCGTATAGCCACTTCCACTTCAGCGTGCATATTCTACGAGCAATGTCGGTGACTTTAGTTCTTTGGCGAATGACTTCGTTGCGAATTCTATCCACCAAAGAAACCCCAAGCATTGCTCTCTCCATTGCACGCTGAGCAACCTGGAATTTGTGGACCAGTCCTTTGGTCAGTGTCCACGTTTCGGCTCCGTAGGTCATCACGGGTAGGACGCACTGGTTAAAGATCCTGGTCTTCAAAGATTGTGGGATCGACGATTTAAAGATATCACGTAGCCTCCCGAATGCCGCCCAGCCCAAGCGTATTCTTCTGGCCGCCTCCTTCTCGAAGTTGTGCCGCCCCAGTTGAATAGTTTGGCCTAGATATATGTACTCCTGCACAACCTCGAGGTAAGCGCCATTCACGTATACAGGTCTCTGGATGACATGCTCATTATACATGACTTTGGTTTTATCCAAGTTCATCCCGAGACCCACCCGCCTTGAAGAATCGCCAAGGCAGTTTAGCATCACCTCCAGCTCCTGCAGAGATTCTGCCATAATGACAATGTCGTCCGCAAAACGGAGGTGCGAAATGTACTGGCCGTTAATATTTATTAACGCGTCCGTTCCAGTCAAGCGTCTTGAAAACGTCCTCCAACGCGTTTGTAAACAGTTTCGGAGAGATAACGTCTCCCTGTCTTACCTCGCGACGCAGTTGGATTGGTTTTGTGCTCTGGTCTTGTACTTGGACGGTCATAGTTGCGGCCTTGTACAGATATTTTAGCACCTCAACGTATCGACAGTCAACTAGGTATCTCTGCATAGACTCCAGCACAGCCCAGGTCTCGACGGTATCGAAGGCTTTCTCGTAGTCCACATACGCTAGGCAGAGAGGCCGATTATATTCCTCTGTCTTTTGAATGATTTGCCTGAGGGTGTGTATGTGGTCTACGGTGCTGTAGCCTTTCCGAAACCCGGCCTGCTCTGGCGGCTGAAAGTCATCAATTTTTGGGCAAGACGATTCGAGATAACTCTCGAAAACAACTTGTAAACATGGCTCAAGAGTGATATGGGGCGATAGTTCTTCAGGAGCGTGTTATCGCCCTTTTTAAAGAATAAAACTACCTTGCTCCTGTTCCATGCCTCCGGTGTTATGCCTGTGTGGATGACGGAATTGAAAAGCTTACTAAGCTCGATCAAGACAGGTGTTCCTCCTGCCTTGAGTAACTCCGTCGTTATCCCGTCATCCCCCGGAGCTTTGTTATTATGAAGCTGTTCGAGAGCTATTCTAATCTCACCCATGTCGATGTCCGGAAGCTCGTCTGTGCGGTGGCGTGTAAGCCTGGCCCGCGGATCATCCACTCGTTGGGCCTGAGGTGGGGACGTTTTTTGGGAGTATAGGTCCCCGTAAAACCTTTCGACTTCAGCGAGTATCTCTGGCTTCGAGGTGACGGTAGTGCCCTGTGACGTTCTGAGTTTCGTCAGGTGACAACGGGAGGTATGCAGCTTGGCGAATACCTTCGAGCCTTTGTTTTGCTCTATGGCTTGCTCAATAGTTCGGGTATTCACGCGTCGATTATCGCGTCTTATCAACTTTTTCACCTCCCTGTTAAGTACCTGGCGCTCAGACGGTGTGGCATTTGTAAGTTCTCGTCGTTTCCTCATCAATTCCAGAGTTTCGCTTGTGAGTACCGACTTACGTCCTTTGCTCTTTGGTCGAAAGTATTTATTGCCCACCTCGCGGATGGCACGTACCAGGCCATCGGTGGCGTCGTTTATGTCCTCTGTGGTTTCCAACATGGCGAATTATTTCAGCCAGCGGATGAGGCGTTGGCTAATTCCAACATTGTTGAATGAGCTGCCAGCAAAAGCACTACTGATGGTGTCTCTAAAAACTGCTTAAAGAGCATATTAGTCAAACATTATTTGAGCTTATGTCCTTAGTAATAATACTGGTGGCGGAGATTGGTCTCTTGGTCTGGCATGGGCAGCGCGGTGGAGCTAGCGCTCTGTCGCGCCTGGACGAGATAGAACTATGTACACATGGTTATGTCTCGCTCGGGCGTGACGCGCGCAATGGTGGGGCCGATGGCGAAGGCCACGCACTTCGTGCCGTGCGGTGACTCTGCCGCGCGCGCATGTTGGTCAGGGAGGCTAATCGGCTGACCATCGGATTTGCACACCTTGGGTTGCGGGTTCGTTTCCCGCGCGGAGCGAATACTAGGATAACTTACAGGTGGTTGTATGTTTATGGATGTAAATAAGCTGTGTTTGTAAAAAAAAAAAAAAAAACCCCGTTGTGGGGTATTGTAATAGAAATGTAGTGTAACGATTATTAATGTACCTATTATACCCACGAGAATGCTGCCGACAAACTGCAATGCAGTTTGGCAGGTGATTAGTTTTAGATTTGTCTGTATTTTATGAGAATAAATAAATAAAAATTAAAAAAAAAACTTTTTAATGTTTAATGAAAAGCCAGCTTCTGACAATGCGGCCAATACATCATCAAGACGCTGTAGACCTTCAGAGATGTCCACAGAGTGGCACAATACATCATCCATATAGATTAATGGTTTATCCTTTAAATGACTAATGGCTCTTGTGATACATCTCTGAAAGACCGAAGGCGCATTTCGCAAGCCAAAAAGCATAGCAAGAAATTCATATTGGCCCTCATTGGTGACAAAAGCTGTTTTCTGCACTGAATCGGGACGTACAGGAATCTGGTGTAACCCTGCAGCCATATCTAAAGAGGAGAAGAATTTGGCTCCAACAAGCTGATCAATTTGTTCCTCTATACGGGGCCAAGGATAACGTTCGGGTACAGTATTGGTATTTAGCTCCCTGTAATCGACACATAATCTATCTGTATTGTCCTTCTTTTTAACAAGGACAATGGGGCTTGCAAAGGGGGAAGAACTCTCCTGAATCACTTTTGCATCTAATAATTTTTGGATCTGTTCCCTGATTATCTGTTTTTCTATAGGAGCGCGTTTAGTGGGACACCTATATACGACCTTTTGCGGATCCACTAACCTAAGTTCACATACCCCATTTTTTTTTTTTTTTGGTAGCCGTGTGGAAATGCATTTACGCATTCCCCGCCGTCCGGAGAGACGACGGTGATATGTCGGACTCCGCCCATAGTGGGTGACTACCGACTAAAACCACACGGGATCTTTTCGTCTCACCACCATAGTGCCGGGGTTACGGGAACTGAAATATTCGTCCGCGACCCCAGCGGTGGCGGACCGCCCTTGCGGTCCCCAGACTTGCCGCGGAGCGTCCACTCGACGCCGCGGAGCGCGCGGACACTCGACGCCGCGGAGCGCGGGAGCACTCGACGCAGCGGAGCGTGCGCACACTCGACGCAGCGGAGCGTGCGCACACTCGACGCAGCGGAGCGTGTGGACACTCGATGCGGCATCTCCCTCTCGAGTGGGCGACACCCACTCTGGCTCCAGCTGAGCCTTGTTTTCGGCCGCAGAGGATAGGAAGAGCGGCGAACGACATACCGACACTTCTCTTCCCCTGCGGCCCCACCGCGACCACAGTTCAGCGGCTGTGGCCCCACAGAAGCCGCGGAAGGCTGGGGGGGGAGCGGCGCGATCCTGCCACCGACAGTCTTCCCCGCCGCGGCCCCGAAATCCTTCAGTCGCGGTGCCTCCCATACGACACCGCGGCCCACCTCAGTTGCGGCGTCGCTATTCGCCGCAACCTACTAGGCATCCTGCCGGAACCGGTCGGAGCTCGCCACGCCTAAGGGGCAGACACCCGCTAGGCTGGTAAGACCCGCAGGTGCCCCCCAGAGGACCTAAAGGTTGCCGCCGGAACGGCAGGTTCCACCTCTGCAGGAGTAGGCAACCCACTGCGTGCGACTCACAGCAGGTGCCTCTCCAAGGGGCCACTCTACGACCAGGCTTGGCTCTAAAAGCCCGTGTCCGAGCGGCCCCACCACCTCAGGGTTCCACTTCGCTTCACCGCGGAGCGTGGAGGAGTACACTCGACGCGGCTACTAAGCCCCCCCGGCACGACAAGCCGAGAACCCTGGAATGGGGGGGAAGTTCACATACCCCTGTCTTAACCCGTTTGGTCGGTATACCTTCTATAAAATGTAAAATCTTTACAACCAATTAGAATCATTCCTTAATTCAAAAAAAATCTTTTACCATAAACAGTATGGATTAAGAGCTCAATCAAATACTCTCGCTGCTACAATCGATCTCGTAACTAATATTAAAAGTAAAATAGATAAAAAACAAGTTGGTTTAGGTATATTTATTGATCTCAAAAAAGCCTTTGACACAATAAGTCATGACATATTACTCCAAAAACTAGAACTCAGTGGTGTTACAGGCAAAGCACTTGAAATGTTTAAATCATATATGGCTAACCGCAAACAAATTGTAAAAATAGGTGAATATGAAAGCAATCCCTGTGCTCTCCGTTTTGGCGTCCCCCAGGGATCAATATTGGGCCCTCTCATGTTCCTTATCTATATTGACAGTATTAGCGAATTAAAACTTAAAGGAGACATCTCCCTTTATGCAGACGATACATGTCTCTTTTACTTTGGACACACGTTCGAAGCTATAATAGCTGACGCTCAAAATGATCTTCATCTGCTGAATGAGTGGTTTCAGTCAAACATGTTAACTATTAATACTACAAAAACTAATTATGTAATTTTTGCAGCGAAAAATAAAAAAATTAATGATAATTTTGAACTTACAATAGACGGCCAACCACTTGAAAGAAAACCAAAAGAAAAATACCTCGGACTTATCTTGGATAAGTAACCTAACCTGGAAGCCACACCTAGAAAAAATTAAACTCAAACTAAGTTCACTCACCGGGGCGCTACGCAATATAACTAATTGTCTCCCTCAAAAAGTAAGATATCTAATTTACAATTCTCTAGTTAAGCCTCATATCGACTACCACATTGAAATCTGGGGTACTGCAGCGATGACCAATATAGATCCAATTCAACGAGTTCAGAACAGATTAATTAAAACTTTATTTAACTATAAATTTCGGACACCCACTGAAAAAATATATAAGCATACAAAAATAATGAATATAAGACAAACCTACATATACTACACATGCATACTGATACGTAAAATATTAAATAAGGAAATTAATTCAAACATAAAATTTATAACAAAAAAACAAACACAAAAGATCAACCTAAGACGCGCTAGTTACATAGTAACCCGTCCTCCTAGAACTAACTATGGGAAAAGAAATTTGGAATTGGAGGGTGTTAACATTTATAATAAATTACCATCAATAATAAAAGAAGAAAAAAGCTACGCCCGGTTCAAAAAACTACTCAGAAATCATACAATTAATACATTCAAAATAAGGGAATAAATATAATGATAGTTTAATAATGATAATAACATATAAATAAATTAAAAATAAATAAAACATAAATATATATGTAATAAATATATATTTATTTTAATAAAACATATATCTATAAAAAATAATAAACTATACATAAAACACTTTTAATTTATACAATAAAAAAAAACTGTTATTATAAAAGTCGTTAATATCAGACTATGCCATCAATGCCACATCTAGTAATCATTACTTCATGCATCCATGTTCTGCTTGGTTAACGTAACGACGCCGCGACGGCGACCGGTACGATTGAGTTTCGTTGTACTGTCTATTGCTTAAGGATACCCACATTTATTTTTTGTCATTTAGTTTTATTTATACTTTGTGTGCTCTAAATATTTATTTTAATGTTGTTTCTCAGTAAGTGAATTATGTATGTAATTCTTCATGAGAAATAAAGATTCTTAAACCTAAACCTAAAATGATTTGAATACTTTCTTAAAATTGAAACCAACATTTCTTTATCATGCCCCTGCAAATCTGTATCAATATGATTTAAATCTGATGTATCTAAATTCTTACTACAAAAATGAGATTTTTATGCATAGTCCTAAATCAAAAATATCCCTACCGATTATTATAGGATCTGATATATTACAATCGGGGACCACATGGAACAACAAGCTTATTAAACGTCCATTGATCTTAACTTCACTCTGAATTTGTCTAGCGCATTGAATGTCATTACCTCCAATACCGCTAAGATAAACGATATCTTTACGCACAGTACCCAAGAGCTTATCGCAAAAACTTTCCTTTAAAAGTGAACAAGACGATCCACTATCGAATAAAAAAGGGACAAGCTCACCGGATGATGTTTCGAATGTACCCCTAGAAGGGCGGTGCTCGCAATGATGAACCTCCTTGACCGCAGCCTTGCTTCCGTTCTTTTTATCAGGGCAATTAGTTGCCACATACCCCTTTTGTCCACACGTGTAGCAGGTCACAGGAGTAATGTTCTCCGAAGGGCGTGATGAGCTCGGTGTGTCTTGAGATGCAAGTCCAGAATGATCACGACGTTTTCTACATTCTGCGAAGCGGTGACCCACTATTCCACAGAAGCTACATCTGCCTGAGAACCTTTCGGTGGGACGAAAGCGCTTGACCTCAGGTTCGTCGATATCTCCATCATCCGACCAACGCTTGAGGGATACACCTCCCAGTATTCGGAATAAATGAGTGCGAGAGGTGATATTGTGAGCGTTAAGCTCGCGACGTATTAGGCTGTCCTTTTGACAAAGTACTGAAATCACAAATCTAGTCACCACTTCTTCAGGCATCACGATCTTTGAGATTCGTTCTATCAAGTTCCACAGCCGAAGTGCCGATTCTGGAGCTGTTTCTTTGGGTCCGATTTGAAACCGTAGAATGTCATCAAAGTAGTCCTGGAGTAATTTAGGTTTGGAAAACTTAGCTATAAGAGACTGTTTGATAACGCTCCAGGTCATTTCTTGTAGGTTCAATTTGGTGATGCAGGATGCAGCTCGTCCTTTCAGAGCACTCGTAAGAGCCATGAGTAGGTCTATTCCATCCAAACCCCTCTTTTGAACGATGGCTTCCGTTATATTGCACCAGCCATCAATGTCGGCATGAGGGTCGTCTGGATTAAAGGGTAGCAATAGTGTTGAATGATTAGTGTTCACGGTTGATACTTGCTTAACCGCGAGAACTCGAGATAAGAGCGTCTCCATGCTGTTGAGTAATTTCTCGGCATCGGTTTTGATCCGCTGGCCCTCAACTTGGGCCCCATCGCATCCCACTTCTGATGAAGAGCCAGGATGGCCTGGAAGCCCTTCACCAGAACTCATCTTCTTCTAGTTATGTGGGTAGGTGGGTGCGGAAATGTAAATAAATCACTTCGGATCACAATCGACGTATTTTAATCAGTATACACAAGAATCACGATATAATTAGGTAATTAACTATTACTATAACACGAAATCAACTTAATAAAATCTTGAAATAGCGTGATGGCGAAGATTAGGAGCGATTCGTCACAAGCGTCGAAAACTCGAGCGTCTGCAGAACCTGGGTATCCGCTTCATTTATGGGCTTCGGAAGTATGATCATGTATCAGAATTTCGCGCCAGATTGAAATGGCTACCCATACGGCGACACCGAGACTTACACATACTGTGCCTTCTCTATTCTGTCCTTCATAACGCCAACTCGCCCTTATATCTCCGAGAGCGTTTTGAGTACCTTGTCCCAAGGGACAAACTCTGCCGTAGCAGTTCTTCCCTTCTCTTGCGGACTCCGGCACATTCTTCCAGTTGCTATGACAGTTCATTTACTGTAAAAGCAGTGCGTTAATGGAATTCTCTGCCACACTCGTTACGTGCTAGCCCTTCTCTGGACATTTTCAGGAGAAAAACTACGGAGCATTTTCTGTCACAATAATTTGTCGATATATTATAATATATATATATATATAAATATATGTATATATATTTGTACATATTTATTTATTTAGTTATATAGCTATATATATGTATCTATTTATTTGTTTACTCATATGCTAAATGGAATTTCTTTATTATTATTGTACATATGGGCGCAAAACGTAATACTACGCCAGCGCCATCTAGTTGTGTAAGCAAGATTTATCAGTTGCAATTATTTCCTAAAGAGATGGCGCTGTTGTCTGTAAAATATTTGTAACTTCCTGTACATTTATTTCTTATATCTAGTCTTTACTTTGATTTCCGCTATGTAATAGTTTTTAGTATTATAGTTTTTATTTTGACTTCCGTTGTTTAATCATTTTTAAAATATTTTTGTCTTCACTTTGATTTCCGTTGTATGATAATTTTTAGTTTAAGTCTTTGTTTTGATTTCCGCTGTTTAATAATATTAAAGTATTATAGTTTTTATTTTGATATTCAGTATTGGTTTTGACTAGCTCCATTTTTGTATAAATACTGGTGTACCCTTAACTTTAGATCATTCTGTAATCTACTTGTGAATACGTGTGAACAATAAACCTTGTGGTCTCAAGTAAGTTATTTTCTTGAAAAACTCTCTTGGAAATAAACTCTGCCCTATATACTGTGTGCTCGTGGATATTTCGTGAGAAATGGAAGCCTCCAATAATGAAACGCCGACAGCAGCGGTGGGATCTAACTCGCCTTTATTGCCGTCCCCTACACCCGTTCGCGAGCCTGTGAGGACTACCCACCCAGAGCCAACTTTTTCTTTGGAGCAAGTAATGAGCCTCGTTACCTCCATCACGAAGCAAGCAGCATCGAGCGCCGTGACTGCAGCGCTGTCAACTACTTCAGCGCCATCACGTGATCGAAGTAATTTCTACCTACCCCCATTCGATCCAGATGTGCGCTCACACGACGTCAGAGATTGGTGTGCCAATGTAGACGAAACTATAGCGTCTTTTGGTATAACTCAACAAGAAGCTCGTATGAAGGCGATTCTTCAGCTAAAGGAAAGAGCGAAGACTTGGGCTGATACATGGTCACTGCAGTCCACCACCTGGGAGGAAATCAAGCGCGACCTGATCCAGACGTTCGGCAAGGAGTTCCGCTATGCTGACGACGTGCAGAAATGGCGCAGCTACACGTCGGAGCAGGCGAGCAGCTTTGCGGACTACGCGACTACGGGCTGGACGCTGTTTAAGCGAGTGCGGCCTGAAGCCACGGATGCAGAGGTAATTGATGCATTAATTACTGGTGTTTATCCTGAATTTATAAAGTGTGAATTGTTACGTAATACGCCTGACTCTTTGCCCAAACTAGTTTCTGTTTTGAAAACTTATCGTAAACGCGACCGACCAAAAACTGACAGTACTGACAGAAATTCCTTTCAAAACAAAAAGCCTAGACTTCAAGATACCCCCGAATCAGTCTGCTTTAAGTGTCACAAGCCTGGTCACCGTATTCGCGATTGTAAGGAAAATTTTACACAAAAGTCCACTTCTCAAGATACGCCTAGTAATCCTAAATCTGTAGAATGTAAATATTGCCATAAGAAAGGTCTTACTGAATTAAATTGCTATCGCAAACAAAACGATGAAAAATTCGGTACAACTAGAAAGTCCATAAATTTTTTAGGTCCTATAAATCGCTGTATGACTGAAGTTAAAATAGGTGGTAATACTTATCCTTGTCTTTTTGATTCCGGCGCGGATTGTTCACTGGTACGAAAAAGTGTATCGGGTTCGATTCCCGGCAAGAGAAATATCGTCAATACAATCTTTACTGGAATAGGGGGCGTTCCTGTTTTATGCTCGCAGAGCATAAAAACCGTTGTCGAGATTAATAAGATAAGTGTAGAATTAGAGCTTTATGTCATGGAGGATCACCAAACCCAATTTGATATTTTGATAGGCTATGATTTAGTACAAATTCCGGGTCTTGCAATTACGTTGACAGACACAGGTATGACTGTCACGTGAAGCATTTTTGTTAACGAATGTAGTTTGAAAGAATCTGAAGTTAAATTGAATACCGACATTACTGATCCCGTTTCATTAAATAAATTAAATGAGATTTTGTTTAGATTTAAGACCAGCTTTACTTCCGGTAACAAAGTCTCCGAAGTTAAAACTGGTCAATTAAATATTAGACTAAAAAATGCAGATAAAATTGTCCAACGTAGACCGTACAGATTATCACCAATTGAACGCGAAAAAGTCAAAGAGATTATCAGTGATCTTAAACATAACGGTATTATCAGAGACAGTTGTTCTCCGTTCAGTAGCCCCATTCTGTTAGTTAAAAAAAAGGACGGATCTGACCGCTTATGTGTTGATTTTCGAGAATTAAATGCCAATATCGTTAGAGATAACTTTCCGTTACCATTGATAGCTGATCAAATAGACAAATTGGGTAAAGCACGGTATTTCACTTGTTTAGATATGACTGCCGGATTTTACCAGATATCGATTTCAGTAGATTCTATAGAAAAAACTGCGTTTGTAACTCCTGACTGTCAATATGAGTTTTTGCGGATGCCGTTTGGTCTTTGTAATGCACCGTCCGTTTATCAGCGTGCTATCAATATAGCGTTAGGCGACTATAAGGATAAGATTGCTCTTGTTTATATTGATGATGTCCTTGTAATGTCTGCAACCATAGAGGAAGGACTACAGAATCTTGAACTAGTTTTGGAAAGATTAACAAGTGCCGGTTTTTCATTAAATATTAAAAAGTGTTCTTTTCTAAAGACCTCTGTTGAATATTTAGGAAATATAGTAGAAAATGGAACTGTTAGGCCTAGTCCTAGGAAACTAGAAGCCCTCTCAAATTCAGCTGTTCCAAAAAATATAAAGCAATTGCGTCAATTTAACGGTTTGGCTGGTTATTTCAGGAAATTTGTTCCGAATTTTTCAAAGATGACCCCTTTATACGAACTTACTAAATCTGGCGTACCTTGGAATTGGACTGAACGTCAAGAAAATGCAAGACGGGAAATAATTGATAGGTTAACATCCTCCCCGCTCTTAACCATATTTGACCCTGACCAACCATGCGAACTTCACACAGACGCTAGTTCTTTAGGTTATGGTGCTATTTTAATTCAACGTCATGATAAAAACCCCCATGTCGTTGGATATTTTAGTATGCGAACGTCAAAAGCTGAAAGCAAGTATCATTCATATGAGCTTGAAACACTAGCTGTAGTTAAAGCTATTAAACATTTTCGTCATTTCTTGTATGGTAGATCTTTCAAAGTAGTTACAGATTGCAATTCACTCAAAGCATCCAGAACCAAAAAAGAACTAACGCCAAGAGTACACCGCTGGTGGGCTTTTCTACAGAATTTCCAATTTGACATTGAGTATAGGAAAGGTGACAGACTTTCTCACGCAGATTTTTTTTGTCGCAATCCCATAGAATCATCTACTGATATTTTAATCGATTCGGAATCGGACTCTTTGCAATTTTCAGTAAACTCTTCCACATTAGATCTTAATTGGCTCTTAATAGAACAAAAACGTGATCCATTCCTTAAAGAAATTGTTAAACAGCTTGGGTCTGATATAATACCAAAAGACATAGCTGACACTTATGTTGTATTGCAAGACAAATTGCTACGACGTAAAGTTCAAATAGATAACAAAACTCGTAAATTGATTATAGTGCCCCGTAATTATAGATGGAATTTGATCTCACATTATCATGATAATCTTCAACATTTTAGTTGGGAAAAGGTCCTTTCTAAACTGAGAGAACAATACTAGTAGTATATTATTGGGCATTCTACCCCACCTGCCGTTCCGGCTTCGCCTCCACTTCGGTGGGATAGAATGCCCAATAATATACGATCGAATCTCGTCCGCTTCGACATTACGTACCTGTTTATTTCGTTCACTGTCACTGTCTGTACGTCACATCACTTCGTTGAATCACAATGATAATTCATTATTTACTTGTTCAAACGAGACGGAATGCCTAACGGCGTACAATTACACAATAAAAAGATTACCGACGAATAAGCGCGAATCGTTCATCGCAACGTGATATAGACCGTTGAAAACTTATAATAACATATTGATAAACACAATATAACTGCCTCGTTAGTCCAACGGTCCTAAGCGCGACTGCAACGCTAGAGGTCCTGGGTTCGATTCCTAGGTCGAGGAAAGTGTTATTGAGTTTTTCTGTGAATTACTCAGTATCAATCAGCTCGGAGTTTGGAATTGTGATAAAAAAAATTGTGATGTGTTTTAATTTGTGATGTGTTACGTTGTGATGTAAATTTAGATACTACGATCGAGTTTGCGTTAACATTTAACGCGAACGAACAACAGTACCAACTATCAAAGTTGTAACCAGACTAGAGACGAAATTCATCGCTCTAGCGGGAATCGAACCCGCAACCTTTGACACGAAAATCTGATACACAAACCTTCGCGCCAAATCTGGTCGTCGTAATAGCTATGAAATAAAACAACATAATGTTATCATGAAATCATCATTATATTTTGAAGTTAAATAACATTATACTTAAATAAACTGTAATGTATAATATTAAGTAGTAAATATAGGTTGTTCGTCAAACAACGTATCAGCTGACCGCATGAAGTCTTGAAGTTTGCGCCACTGAACAGAATCCTCATTCGTTTGGAACTTGACTCGTACTAGTGCCTTTTTCCACAGCTCCATGGACTCGGTATCTCGCGCATCACTCGTCCTGTATATTTTAAAATCAACATAGTAGTTGCCAGATGTAGCATTTGATCGCCGTTCGTTACCATTAGCAACTCGATTCACGAAGAACGAAGACAGAACAGGATAACCTGTTGTGGATTCGCCGCGCTCACGACTTAGACCGAAGATGTCCAGAGTCTTAGATTTTTTGCTAGAACAAAAGAATAAACATCGTACCATCACACAACCATATAAAACAATACTTCAACCTACATGTTTTCCTGTTTCTTTAATAAATAACCATCACATAAATAAACAAAATTATATGTATTCACTTTAAGAACTTCTTAATATATTTATTACATAGGCAGCCAAACCAGCTACATGTACGTAATGTATAAAAGATTGTAATATAACTTTATATGTATACACTGTGAATGTTGAATGAAACCAAGATAGAGCGATATCGCATTCCTTGAAACACTGGACATTGAAATCATTATAGCTGTTAACGTGAACGCATGATTAAAAAAAAATATTATTATTTATAAGTATAGCTCGTATGTCGTAGGTTATATTCACTTGAGTAAATTTATGAAGATTAAATAAGTACCTTGTAGTGGTAGGTGATTTTTTCAATGCTTTGCGCTTTCCAGTTACTGATTGACTGCGATTAGATTTATCTTCATGCACCTTCGACGACTCTTGGTAAACTTCACTTTCAGACTCGGACCTAAAAAAACAATTATGTAAGATTAACGGTTAAATTAAACAGATTAAATTTTATTGACAGTGAGATAAGTTCGTGATCATAATGGACATATTAGTTGCAGAAAGTAATGAAATCTAATAATTTTAAAATAAAGAAATAAGGAATTTAAGTATGTATAAACAATCTAAAGAAAGTAGCGTAAGTACTCAATTTATTGGGAGGTTTAAAGTAGAATTAAAGTAAAATTAAAGAATATTTTATAAGTCAGTAAATAACCTGAAAGCAGAATAATTAAGTTAATGTTCATACTTACATTTTATTAAGCTATTTGAATCGCTTCTCTGGGCTATGGCGTTGTGGAAACCGCTCTGAACTGCAGACTGTAGACTCTAGTCTGTATTACTACTATCACTGTATACTGGTCTTGATGATGAACCAACTCTTGTAGACGCGAACTCGAATTTGTTAAATGTTTATGAAAAGTATAGCCTTTATACTAATCGTTCAAAATTAATTAACTAAGAATTTTATCACAAAAGCATAGAAGTAATGATGCACATAGGACTTTCTGGTAAATTGCTTGTCTAAAAATAAAATGTTGCATTTTTATAATGTCGATGTAGCTAAATTACTTAGGGCTGACACACTTACATTAAGTTGATTCATTAATAATAAAAGTATAATATAAGTAAGTACTTAATTTGTACACATGCACAGGCACACCTATACACAATTATTTAACTTTCCTACTTTAACCACAAATCTAATTACAGTATAGTTATGTTTGATAAGTCAAATAAATAATCTGTGTTTTTATGTGATATGGCAGAAAAATATATTTAATAAAACTGTCTCATAAGTGGTTAAGTGCAACTGCAATGGTTTGATTCCTTTGTGGTTTAGTGTTATTGAGTTTTTGTATAAAATTCTCAGTAGCTACTCAGAGTTAACATAACAGCTAAGTATTGTAGGTGTACATCCCTACTGATTTACTGACTGTGCTATAAAAAATGATGATATGAATTTGGAACGGAAGACACGTGTAAGCGATGACGATATTAATTGAAATATAATATTTAATTTATTTGATTAGTAATCGAACACCTTTACTTGAATTACGTATTATTTGTTATAATGAATAATACATAATTCAAGTAAATGTGTTCGTAAAACTTAATCATATACTATTAAATTAGTAAAAATCGAAGATAGTTATTTTATATATCGCATTATTCTGTATAAGTAGCATTCTGTAGAACAGAATACATGAGTAAATAAATATACGACATCTCGATATTGTTCTTTGAAAATAGTAAGGTAATTATTAAACTATATTATTTAATTTTTTATTCCTATTTACTTACAAATAGCTTGTAGTGATAACCAGAGTATGTCCATACCATAATAAAATAAACCTTAGTTATGTTAATTAATTATTTTTTATTTTATTATTATTCTTTATCGTCAAGAAATTTTTAATATATAAATTTTAAATTTAATGTTTGTATTTTCAGAGTTATTTGATGCCTTACAACATCTTGGGGTAATGAGATTTATTGATAAACTGCTTCTGCGGAGCACGACATTTTGGAGATATAAATTTTATAATAGCTGATCAATATTGTGCATAAACTTGAAGGTACATATAATTATTATCAATATCTACTTAAGCCTAGTATTTTATTTGTTATTTATGCATATTTTCTAATGCCTTTGTATTATTTTCAGGATATATAAAGACTAACTACTTACTACGGCACTAAGATGACCTACGTGAAGATTTGATTAATATTTTTTTGTTTAACCTAGACTGAACAAAACGTACTGAGAGAAGCTGTGCTGGAAATAATCTTCTACTTCGCTTAATATTTAAGGTATTGTTGAAGCCATTTCATATGTTTGTTTATATGTACATAGATTCATAAAATCATTCATACAGTCCACTAATCCATTTGTACGAGCATAGCTAGTTTTAGTTGCAAATAAACCTCATCAAAGATAGACGTGTATTCTTTTACTCCAAAACAGTTAAGCTAAACTGAACCTTAACGCCCACAACATATGGTCCTTCGAGCCGGATAACTGCATGAGCGTCGGACTGGTTTACCTGCGCCGCGAGAACAATAGAAGCCCACATTCCTGAGCGATAAGCGAACGACCGGCGAAATTGTTTACGAAAATTAATTAGCAAGATTTTATTTAGTGTCATTTATATATCGTTTTAAAGCCAATTACGAAGATATAGAACCTTCACGACTATAACATGACGTCCCAAGCAGATCAAGCATTAAGTATACTTGAAGACACCGCATCATTACTTAAGAAAACTCAAATAAACTTAAAAAAGTGTCCCAAGGAACGATTATCAAAACAAGGTTACCTACACACTCGAATCGAAACTATTGAAGAATACTGGAACACTTTTAAGAAAGCGCATCAAGACTTAGTGAAGTGTACTACGCGAGAACAACGTGGAGTGCTTCCATATTTTGTGAATGAGGAATTTTTCCTACACGAAGATTTATATTTATGCATGTTAGGAGACCTCAAGGAACTATTAGCATCACAAACAAGTAAGACACCTAACTCTTCTATATGCAGCGGTATGTCATGTGAAGGTCCTACAAGGGTAAAATTACCTAATATAAAGATACCCACATTTTCTGGGAATTATGAAGAGTGGCCTACATACAAGGATTTATTTACGTCATTGATTCAAGAATGTTCAAAATTAAGTGATGTAGAAAAATTACATTATTTAAAAACCAGCATAGCCGGTGAAGCGGCGTCCTTACTGAAACACATCCAAGTGACCGGTGCTAATTATGTGCAAGCGTGGGAAACATTAAATCATCGCTACAACAATAAGCGCCTTATAGTTAATGCACTTCTGAAACGATTATTTGCGCTGAAGAAATGCACCACTCAATATGCTACACAGCTGAAAAATCTCCTGGATACGACCAACGAGATTATAAACGGTTTAAATAATTTAAAAGTGCCGACCGACTCCTGGGATCCTGTAATTATATTTCTACTCGTACAGAAATTGGACCCGGAGTCACACAAAGAGTGGGAACAGGCTGCCTATTCCGTGAATTCAGAGAAACTATCGACGTGGAAGGAATTACGTGATTTTTTAGAAGCTACATACCGTACGCTCGAGCTAGTTAACCCTACCACTGGTACTAGGCCTACCAAGGAACGCGCCTTTCACGTCTCCACATCTGAAAGCCAACAGAGGAAGGAATGTGCTTTGTGCAAGGATGTACACACGCTGTGTCACTGCAACGAGTTCAACAAAATGACACTTAACAACAGAAGAGAACACGTCAAAACAAACAAACTCTGTTTCAACTGTTTGGGAGCGGGACATTCGGTGTTCAAGTGTCGTATGCCAATGTCATGCCGCATATGCAAGCGACGTCACCATACACTTCTACATCAACCTCAGGATACGCACGAGTCAGCTTTTCATGAGGAATATCATCAGCCGACTTCGTCTCAAGCAGATGTAGAAGAGAAGAAGGTTCATCATGCTATGGTTACGTCACACCACATCTCAAGTCAGAAGATTGCTCTATTAGCCACTGCAGTAGTTATTTTAAAGGGTGAACAAGGAACCACTACTGTCTTGAAGGCACTAATAGACTCGGGATCTCAAGCATGTTTTATTAGTGAGAAGGCAACTCAGATCCTGAAATTAAACAAATCCCCAGTGAACATAATTGTTTCTGGTATGGAATCAATAAAGGTTAAAGTCAAACATGAGGTCAAATTTCAGTTATTGTCACGTTGGGAAGAGAGCTTCAACTTACATATCAAAGCCTACGTGATGTCCAAGCACTTAACAGCAAACGTACCTTCAAGCACTAATATGAAGACTGATTGGCCATATTTATCAAGCATTCAACTAGCAGATGAAAATTATTTTGCATCTGGAACAATAGATTTGCTATTAGGAGTAAATGAGTATGCAGCAATTCTAAAACAAGGACTCAAAAAAGGATCACCTGGTACCCCATGCGCCCAAAACACTCACCTGGGATGGATCTTGATGGGCGGATCCGTGATTGAATCTAATAAACGGGAACGAGCAATAAAAGTTATGAAGCACGAAGTCAATATTGAAGAATTATTAAAAACTATTTGGGAAGTAGACTTAGATACAAAAAGAATACCTACTCTAAAAGAACAGCAATGTGAAACTATATACAAGCAAACACACAAGCGGGATAAAAATGGTAAATATATTGTAAACTTACCGTTTAACACAGAACATCCAAGATCACTTGAGGGAAACACCCGTGAAATAGCTGAAAGAAGGTTTAAACAATTAGAAAAAAGATTTAGTAAAAATAAAGAGCTAAAACAAGAATATACAAGGGTGATAGAAGAATACATAGAATTAAAACACATTGAACAAGTACCCATAGAAGAAATAAGAAATAAATCGGTATACTTACCTCATCACGCGGTGATACGAAGTGATAAAGAAACCACGAAGACTCGCGTCGTGTTCGATGCTTCGTGCAAGGGGTCCAATGATATTTCTTTAAACGATGAACTCCTGCTGGGACCTGTCCTGCAAGATGATCTGAGAAGCTTAATAGTTAGATGGCGAACTCATGCGATTTGTTTCGTTTCGGACATCCAGAAAATGTACAGGATGATATGGATTAATAAAGCTGACGCGGATTATCAAAGGATTTTGTGGAGAAATAATCCAACAGAGGATATTAAAGATTATAGACTCTTGACGGTTACGTTTGGAACGGCATCTGCACCCTATCTCGCTGTCAGGACGCTCATGCAGTTAGCCGACGACGAAGGAGATAAATATCCCGAAGCTGCCAGGATATTGCGAGAAGACTTTTACGTCGATGATGTAATGTCTGGGGGTGACAATGTACGGGAAGCTGTGCTAGTCAGTCAAGATCTGAAAAGGCTACTACAACTAGGAGGCTTCGAACTAAAAAAATGGTCATCCAACAGTCGAGAATTCATGGAAACAATAGATCCAAGTGAGAGGTCAAGCAATGCTAATTTAACACTGAATGTTGACGGAATAGTTAAAGCACTGGGCATACAGTGGAACCTAGGAAAGGACCAATTTCAATATAAGTTAGATTTACCTATAATTGGCAACATCATCACGAAACGCAGCATTCTCTCGGACATTCAGAAGTTATTCGACCCACTCGGATGGCTCGCGCCTTGTCTTGTTATGGCAAAGATTCTTATTCAGAAATTGTGGCTTGAAAAAGTAGATTGGGACGAAAATTTAAGCCAAACATTATATGAAGAATGGGTCACAATTAGATCCGATCTTGAAAACGTGAGTGGAATCTCAATTAACAGGTGGATCGGCACGTCAAACTCGAATAAAGATTCTATTGAAATACATGGATTTAGTGACGCGTCGGTGCAAGCGTATGGTGCTGTTGTCTATTGCCGTGTTGTAAACCTAGATGGAACAGTCAAAACATCAATTATTGCAGCAAGAACAAGAGTCGCTCCTTTAAAAACGATATCGCTGCCTCGGCTGGAATTGTGTGGCGCTGTATTATTGTCCAGGCTGTTAAAACAAATAGAAAAGGCTATGAGAATCCCTACCTCACAGATTTTCGCTTGGACAGATTCATCAATTGTCCTCTCTTGGTTATTCGGTGATCCATGCAGATGGAAGCCATTCGTGGCCAATCGTGTCGTTGAGATTACATCAAATCTGAACTGCAATCAGTGGCATCACGTACAATCCAATGACAATCCAGCTGATCTTGCAAGTAGAGGAACATCTATTGCAAATCTGAAAGAGAGTGAGCTGTGGTGGAATGGACCACATTGGTTACTGCAACAAAAAATAGAGTTTACTAGACCAAACATAATACCAACAGACTTGGAAAGGAAGAAAAACACCTTGAAGGTCCTGAAAATAACACAAAATGAAGAAGAAAGAAAGCTATGTACACAATTCGAAAGTTTTGACACATTAATAACTCTGTTAAGAACAATCACGTACTGCCGAAGATTCCTGAAACAAAAACAAATAAATTATAGTATAGACAAACCAATTACAACAGAAGAACTCCAACTATCTCTACAAACCTGTATAATAAAATCACAAGAGGAAGAATTTGAAGAGGAGATAGATAGGATAAAAGAAAAGAAAACAGTAAAGAAAACAAGTAAAATAAAGTTTGTTGATCCTTACCTTGACCAAGCTGGTGTCCTCAGGGTGGGCGGCCGGCTCAGGAACTCAGAACTGGACCATGAAAGCAAGCACCCGATTATACTAGGTCGAAACAGATTCACCTTACTCATCATAGCCGAAGCTCACGCGAAGACGTTGCACGGAGGTCCGCAACTGATGCTCACTCACCTTAGGTCCAAGTACTGGATACTCCGAGCGAAAACCTTAGTGAAAGGATATGTTCATCGTTGTTTAGTGTGCGCCAAATTGAAGGCTAAAGCGAGAACACAAATAATGGGAGATTTGCCTAGCGTGAGAGTAAAACCCGCACGGCCGTTTCTTAATTCAGGAGTAGACTTCGCAGGACCCTTTCAGATATTGACAATGAAGGGCCGAGGCGCCAAAACCACTAAAGCGTATATATGTGTATTCATCTGTCTATCAACGAAGGCTATTCATTTAGAGTTAGTCGGTGACCTGAGTACAGCAGCGTTCATCGGCGCCTTCAAACGATTTTGTTCGCGCAGAGGAAGATGCACACACATATATAGCGACCAAGGGCGAAATTTTGTCGGTGCGAACAAAGAACTATATGAAGCCTGGAAGGAAGCTGGTTTTAAATGCGGCGAAGATGTTGCTGAATCGTTAGCAAACGATGGAACTCAGTGGCACTTTATACCCGCATATTCACCAACCTTTGGAGGACTTTGGGAGGCCGGAGTCAAATCTATTAAGTTCCATCTGAAGAGAGTACTTAATACCAATTTAACATTTGAAGAGATGTCGACGGTCCTCTGTGAAATTGAGGCATGTTTAAACTCGCGTCCATTATGCCCGATGGACGATGACAACATGCAGCCTCTTACACCTGGTCATTTTTTAATCACTGAAGCACCAATCGTAGTTCCAGACCATAACTTTAAAGATGTCAAAATTAGCAACTTAACACGCTGGCAGTACACAAGAAAATTATTAAATGACTTTTGGACACGATGGCAAAAAGAGTACTTATCCAGACTTCAGCAAAGACCCAAATGGCTAAAACGTGAAGAAGAATTTAAGGTCGGAGACATAGTACTTATTAAACAAGATAATCTTCCACCAGGAAAATGGTACATGGGACGCATTACAGAAAAACATCCCGGCCCAGACGGCCTGACCAGGGTGTACAGTGTGAAAAGTGGTGACAGCATTACTAAGCGATGTGTCACGAAGTTGTGCGCCCTACCGATAGATAGTACTGAAACTGATTAATGTTATTGTTCGAATATTGCATGCTTATTTGGTCCACCATTCATAATTGTTTGTTTTTATCAACCATAGTGATTATATAGCAGAAGTTAATAGTAATTTGCATGAACATTGTATCATTTTGAAAGAACCATAGGTTCTTTGGTGGGCGGCTTATGTTGAAGCCATTTCATATGTTTGTTTATATGTACATAGATTCATAAAATCATTCATACAGTCCACTAATCCATTTGTACGAGCATAGCTAGTTTTAGTTGCAAATAAACCTCATCAAAGATAGACGTGTATTCTTTTACTCCAAAACAGTTAAGCTAAACTGAACCTTAACGCCCACAACAGGTATATTTATATTGTTGTGTGCAACTTTAATCCGTTATTTTGATATACTGAAAATGCCTCATTGTTCGGTTTGCAATATACATATAGATAGACGTTCGTGGACTGGTCATTTACGAACTAATAAACATAAAAATAATAATGCTGTAACAATTAATGATAACGTTCAAATCCTTAACTCTGCGTTTAAAGGGCGTATTGTTAGTTACCGTATTATTGCGTCTAACAGCGAAGCAGTAAATTTGCCCGAATTATTTTTCAATGATATTCATGATCAAGTGAAATGTTTAATTGATGATTCTCTCAAAAAATATACAGCGTTAAAAATGAATTTTGAACTTTTTTCTTTATTCTTAATGTACAAAAATGATGTACAAGAGTTAAAATCTTTTGCGACAAAAAACTTTGCTATACATTTTAATTACGAGTTTGAAACTCTTTATAATACAACTACTACTACGTTATTGAAAAAAAATTGAAGAGTTTCAGGAGAGAGACAGTGGATGGACGTTTCTTAGTAATTCCCATTTAGAAATTAATATCAATAAATATCAACCACTCAGCGGCTCTTTTTATATAGATTTACCTAAATTTATAAAAACCAAAAAAGCTTGCTTGAATATCAAAAACAAGGATGATTATTGTTTTTTGTGGTGCATAGTGGCCGCCTTATATCCTACAACTCGTCATCCTGAACGAGTAACATCTTATCCACATTTTCGAGACGTTTTAAATGTTAAAGGTGTTTCATTTCCAATATCGTTTTCGGATATCTCTGTTTTTGAAAAAAATAACCCATTTTTTAATATATATGTGTATGGTTTAAAAAATAACAGGGTAATAATTGGCCCCCTTTACAAACCTGAATTAGTTAAGAGGGGTACAACAATGAAGAGCATTCACTTACTGTTCCTAGAAAATCATAAATCATCTCATTATTGTCTTATAAAAGATTTGCCACGTCTTGTTAAAAATCAGATAACAAAACATCATAGCAAATTATATTTCTGTGAAAGTTGTTTATTGTTCTTTCCTACCCTTGAACAGATTGATAAACATTTGTGTGGAGGGATCGTTACTGTTTTACCAGAAAAGGGGAGTGTGATTAAATTTAAAAATTATGATAGAAAAGAAAATGTTCCCTTTGCTATCTATGCCGATTTCGAAACATTGTTAAATCCAATTTCCGTTCTTGAATCTGACACCGCTACTACGTCATGTTTGCAACAACACGTACCTGCGGCATTCGCTTACAACATTGTTTCTTCATTAAATTATACTTTTGACGATAGTTTTAAAAGTTATCGCGGTATAGATTGTGTTTCAAAATTTATCGATTTTCTTACATCTGATGTCAAAAAAAATTATAAAATTTTAAATCAAAATCATGTAATGATATTTACAGAAAAAAATGCGTCTGATTATAAAGAAGCTTCTATCTGTCATATATGTGAAAACCTCTTATGGACAAATAAAGTTAGAGACCACTGTCATATAACCGGTAAATACCGTGGAGCCGCCCATAGACATTGTAACCTACAATTTAAAATACCTAAATTTATACCTATATTTTTTCACAATTTATCAGGGTACGATTGTCATTTATTCATAAAGAAATTAGGCGAAATGCCAGGTAAATTGAATATTATACCCAAAACCAAAGAAAAATATATTTCTTTTTCTAAATTCCTGCAGGTCACCGATAATGATTATGTACAACTCCGGTTCTTGGATTCATTTCATTTTTTAGGAGCTAGTTTAGACAAACTTGCTAAAACCATACCAATTGAGGATTTTATAAGTTTACGATGTCACTTTCCCGAAAATAATCGATTCAAATTACTTGCACGAAAAGGTGTATACCCTTATGATTATATGACTAGTTGGAAATGTTATGAAGAAACAATGTTACCGGCTAAACGGTATTTTTTTAGTTGTTTAACGAATGAGGAGATTTCAGATAAAGATTATAAACATGCTAATTTAGTGTGGAATGAGTTTAATATACAAAATTTAGGTGAATATACTGATTTGTATTTGAAAACCGATGTTCTTTTATTGACTGATATATTTCAAAATTTTCGTAAAACCTGTAAACAGCATTACAAACTTGACCCAGCGTTTTACATAACCGCGCCTAGTTTATCTTTTGATGCGATGTTAATGAAAACAGGTGTTCAGCTTGAACTTGTTTCTGACTTAGCTATCGTACGAATGATTCAAGATGGTATTAGAGGTGGATTGTGTATGTGCTCTCATCGCTATTCGAAGGCTAACAATAAATATATGAAAGATTGTGATGTAACAAAACCGCAGTGTTTTATAGCTTATTTAGACTGCAATAATCTTTATGGTTACAGTATGTGTCAACATTTACCTTATTCCGGATTTAGATTTTTAAATCAAAATGAAATAGATAAATTAAATGTGGAAAGTATTACAGATCATTCAGAGTGGGGTTACATATTAGAAGTAGATTTATTGTACCCTGAATATTTACACCAGGAGCATGATGACTTACCTTTTTGTCCTGAAAAATGCATACCACCTGGAGGAAAGACGAAAAAACTTATTTCAAATTTGTATAATAAATACAATTACGTTATTCATTATATTCACTTAAAGAAGTGTTTGGAACATGGCCTTATCTTACGTAAAATCCATAGAGTCATTACATTCAGGCAAAGTGCATACTTGAAACAGTATATTGAATTAAATACTCAATTGCGACAAAAAGCAAAAAGTGTATTTGAACAAGATTTTTTCAAGTTATTAAATAACAGTGTTTTTGGGAAAACGCTCGAAAACACTGAAAATAGAGTAACTGTTCATTTAGTTAATCAGTGGAATGATAAAAATAATGTAACAAAAAAATCAAAATATGCAGAAAGGCTCATAGCAAACCCTTACTTTCATAGTGCAACAGTTTTATCCGAAAACTTAGTAGCAATCCAGATGAAACCAGATCGGTTAATTTTAGACAAACCGATTTATATTGGCTTCACTGTTTTAGAACTATCTAAATCACACATGTATAATTTCCATTATAATATAATCAAACCATTTTATAATGAGAGGGTAAAATTATGTTATACCGACACAGATTCGTTTGTTTACGAAATATATACCAACGATTTTTACTACGACTTAAAACACAAGTTTTTGGAATACCTTGATACCAGCAACTATAGCATTAAAAATGAGTTCATGATACCGCAAATAAACAAAAAAATACCAGGCCTTTTTAAAGATGAAATGGCTGGTAAAATTATAACTGATTTTGTTGGTTTGAGGTCGAAACTTTACTTTACTTACTTTACTTTACTTTTTCCGAACCGGTTCGTTGCCGAACCGGTTCGGAAACCAGTCACTAAACAGACTGCACTATTATATTCTAAGCTAAAGTAATTTTCTGAATAGTGTCTTAAATGTGAGGTAATAAGATTGATTTCACATAAACAGAAATCCTAACCATAATTTATTACAATATAGTAATATGAGCTCAGTGTTGTAATACATTTAGCGAACATGTGCCAGTTCATTGCACTGTAAATATATAAAATGTAGGTAAAGCAAGCTTGCAGTTTTCAATGGAACATTCTAAATCGTGACTTATGTGTTCTGAATTGAAAGTACATATTTATAAAACAACAAATTATTATATCCAAAAATAATTGTGCCATAATGTTTCATTCATAAAATAGTTGTCGTAGTGAAGACATCTAATAAATTAATTCTTAAATAATTACATATTTTATTTTAATTTTTGTACCTGTTGTAACCTGTTTAAACTTGTTATACAACACACAATGTCATCGGTAAGTGTTTTTATAAATACCTAGTTATTTTTAATATCAAAACAATACTTTTGACAGAATACTTATTAATATTTTTATGTTTTGTTTTAGATATCGGATTCGGAAATTGTGTTCAGTCAGTATGGACAAGGACATTGTGGTCAGTTTTCTGAGGTCTTCACTGAAGTTCCAGAGACCACGCATATCCAAAAAGAAAAGAAATCAAGGCATCGACGAGATAAACAAACACGTAATATTGTGAAACCAACAAAATCGTTTGTTATGAATAGGATTCAGAAGAGAGGTCTAAAACTCATAAAGATTTCGGTTATCGATCTGTGCAATAACCCTCAAACGAGTGATAGTGATAGTGACAGTGAAAATGTTATATTAAATGCGCAATATGTAGTGCAAGATGCGGTTGATGATGTAATGAACGAAACGGAGGCATTAGTTAAAAAAATTGCTAAGTCTTTAATAGGTTATGATTTTTGTTAGTTTTGTAATTATTTAACTGTTTATTTTTATATTAAATTAAATAAATGATTTGACCTTATAAATGTGTCTTTATTTATTTATTCACTATATTCCACATTGAAAATTTATCAAGTGTAGGGTAGGGTTATGAAATAAAATAAATTTCCTTGAATTAAATTCATTTATTTAATCTATCTTTTAGGTACACTAGTTACATACCTACATTATACCAACACTTTAATAAAATATTTCTACACTAAACAGTACAAAATTAAGACAGAATTTATATATATTTCATGCAATTTGAGAATCTATGAACTTTGCACATCGTAGATTGATAGTAGTAGATTTGCGTTAAAATAAAATGACTAAGATATTTTTCTTACAATATTACTCAGTGGTTTGTACTCAATGATACAATCGTTCAATATAAGACAGTAGGCAGAAGTTAGATCAGGTATTTCATCATTACTTTCTAACTCTACACGCACATCGACTACTGGTCCTGATATGAGGTTGTCAATTTGTCTAGAACAGTCGATAACAAACAGAGGGGCGATCTCCTTAAAGTCCCTTGTGTTCAACAATGGTTCAGATCGGCGATCGTAATACGATTGTTGGAAACGTGCATACTGCTCGTATAACAATGCAAATTTATCATCAATGAAATCCACGTTTAGATTCTCATAGGGATAGTAAGTTGAATTGAGGTATACTTTGACATCTCGTAAAGTACAGTGATCAAATCTAGACATATCAGCAGCAGAATTATTTTTTTTATTTGTTTGTAGACCTATAATTACATATCTCGGTTTTTCAATCTGAGATGAAGTTTTAATAGACCAAGTATGTTTTGTAGTTCTAGGCAATAGCGGGTATTCATATAAATCCCAATTTCTAAAAACTAATTGCAGTGTTTTATCCTTTTCCAAAATCTTCAATAAGTTTATCTTCTCTTTATCAGATACCTTAACATGTGGTACACGCCATATGATTTTGTTAATTTCAATATCGTTTATGACTTCTCCAGCATCGAGTTTCACAGCGTTCAAGTTTGTATTCGATCTCAACAATATCAGTTCATGCTTGCAATTAATTATAATTTTTTTGTAATCTTCACCGAATCCAAGAATGTTGCTAAGCGGTATAGATGCAGAAAATGAACCATTACTACTTTTAAAACCATGTATATCCCAACCCCAAGAACGACATGATTTTGACTCGCTTTCATTCATGGATAGCAATGATTTCATAGTAGTTGTAACGCCTGCATTTTTTATTTTATCAATCTCAACACCGTTCAGTTCATATCGAATATCTTGAAAAAGGTACATCAAAGGATTGTTTGTAAATTTAACACTAGTTTTTTCTTTAGTGGCAGTTTTAGTAACATTTACTATACCTTCTAAATATAATGTACTGGCTGATGGTAGAACATACAGATCTTTCTGATTAATAGGTATGCGAATCTCATCGTTTCTGTTGAAACTTGTTATGTATGGTTTGTATGAATGATATTCAATACCAATAATGCTATTATCACTAGCAGGAGAAGATAATACATCTAATAAACTCATTTTAGAAGACCAATTGATTTGAGGAATTTATGATTTTCTTTAGTAAGTTTCAGTTTATTCTTACAGTTTGATGTTGTCTTGCGGATAGCCCAAGACGCACTGTTTATTTTAGTAGAGGTACTCTGATATTTATTAGTTTTATTATAATCAATCATTTTTTTTAAGATGTAAATATAGCTGCACTTCCTCCCCACGTAAATTTAGTAAATTATTATTAATATCTAACAGTCTTATATTCACACTGTTAATTATATTTTGGTTTACGGGAAAGTAAATTACGTTTTTAGGTACTTCGATAATTCTATAACCAGGTGGTACATTCGGAGCAAACTCGTGAATGATATGACTTGGTAGACCATTAACATATGATCCGCTCACTATGTCACATTCTACCCTCACCACAGTCGTAGATAGAATGTTCACTGGAGACTGTGATACGTGTAATTTATTTGCTTCAACTATTTTTTTTTCAAAACCCAACAATCTACCAATAGAATCTTCTTTAGTAAAATCAATAGCTTTTGTGCAAAATATGTTTGTTTTTAACGTATTATTATTGCACTCTAATTTGATTCCTGCGTCTTGTATTTTTGATTTTAAATAATCGTTGATATCTTGCAGTTCATATGCTCCTTCAGGAATTTCAATAACGTTATGATCGTAATAAAATTTGTTATTTTTATTATCAATATTTGGTATAGAATTAAATGTAGATAAATATAATAATGCACATTCATACTCTCCTTCAAGTTGTAGAGTAGGAGAATAATAAGTAGATAGCACTGATGAGTTACCAGTTATTGACAGCGAGAGTGACATTATGTAAATGAAACTAAAAAATGTTTTATTCAATTTATATATTTATCCCAGAAGTCATACAAAAACGTTAAACATAAATGTCCACAATTTACAGAGTAAAAATTTTGATATCTCGTATAGTTATAAAAAACATTACAATTTTTAAAGTAATTTAGTCACTCTAATGGGGGTTTTAGATTGCCATAGCTATCAAAATATTCACAATATTTATACACTTTTACATAGGCTACCCAATGTGTTCCTTCATTGTTAGAATTATCCAAATTAACAACTCCGCTCTCAATAGGTTTGGGTTTGTTTGGTAATTGATCTTTCATGAACACACCTCTGAAATAAGGTACGTTATATGCATGATTCTGGATATCTATATTAGTAAGAGCACGATTAGGTAACCTCTTGATTAGTTTTTTGAACATTTTACAAACAATCCGTTTCCTTTCTTGTATGGTTTGACGTACAAGCCTCTACCCAACGCAATCGATTCCATCATTTTATTATGACGTTGAGATTCTTGTAAATTATTTTGAGCACTTTTGTAATCGTTTACTGTTTTTGCGATACCAGCTGCCCCGCCAGCTAAAGTACCTAATGCAGACAATCCAGCGAAAATTGGAATCAGCGGTAAAACACCTCCTGTTTTTGGTAACGGTATATTTCTAGGTACAGGAATCCGACAATTTTTTGAATACAACTTTTTTGCCGCTAAGTAAGCATACTTTATTACGTCTTCTTTGTTTTTCGGTTTTAACTTGTTGATATGTGATCGAATTTTTGTTACTAAAGATCCAAAAGTTTTTAATCCAGATCCAGTTTTAAGTTTTGCTTTCATTGCTTTGCTTACCAACCAAGAAGCAATTTTTTCTCTTTTCCCTGCATCTGCTGCTTTTAATCGTTTATTTGCCATATTCAATAACTGTAAATCAGCTTGATGTCTGTTATACAAGTCTGAATAATTTGTATAGGCTATATCGTGAACTTTACAGGCTTCGTCTCGTTGATTTTCTAATAAATTAAACGCTTGAATCATAGACAAGAACTAACTTTTTTAATTAGAAAAGAATAGACAGTATTAGATACTCTATGACAGATAAGGCACCATTAGTTTGTATGTGTGATATTGTCGATACAAAATAACACCCCCACTTATCGCAATATTCAATAAAGAGTATTAACAAAAATTATTCTATACAAACTATGCCAAGAAGCAACATAAATTTATAATGTTTTGCTGAACATAAACTTTTAGTTAGAATGTCAGCCGGCATGTCAGCTGTAGGCAAATACAGTACTTTAACAATTTTATCTTTTACTAGATCACGACAAAAATGATATTTGATATCAATATGCTTCGTACGTTTGTGAAAGACTGGATTAGCACACAACTTCTGTGCGCCCTGGTTATCATTGAAGAGGCTGATTGTGTACATCTTATTGGTTATTTCATATTGCAACCTCTTTAGATACAACGCTTCTCTACATGCCTCAGATAGACCTATATACTCTGATTCAGTGCTAGAGAGAGCTACGCATTTTTGTTTTCTACATTCCCATGATATTACACCATCAGACAACAAAAAACACATTCCTGTATATGATCTCCTATCTACAGAGTTAGAGGCCCAATCAGCATCTACATAGCCTGTTATTTCTGAGTTACCTTCTTTACAATATTTTATTCTATAACCTTTAGTTCGTTTTAGATATTTTAATACTCTCTTTGCATATTCCCAGTGCTCTTTTGTATGGCAATTATTGAATTGACTTAAAAAACTTATACAGTAACTAATGTCTGGCCTAGTTAAAACAGACAGGTACATCAAACTACCGATTAGTTGTTGATATGGCACATGACTACTTACACCTACTTGACCTTTATTAATATTTAATTTGACCTCCATTGGAGTATCAACAGTCTTACAATCACTTAAATGAAATTTGTTCAAAAGTTGATCAATATAAGTTTCTTGACACAGAGTTACATATCCTTTATCTTTATTTAAGATTACATTCATTCCAAGGCATTGCCTAACCTCACCTAAGTCCTTAATGCTAAACTTATTAGATAAAATCTGTTTCAAGTTCTCGGTCTCAATTTTATCATTGGAAAATATAAAGAAATCGTCAACATAGACTGTTACAATTGTCTTACATTTGTTAATATCCTTTATATACATACATGGCTCTACTTTTGACCTTATATAACCATTACTGATCAAACAGCTATCAACCTTTTTATTCCAGGCTCTAGAGGCCTGCTTAAGTCCATAAATAGCCTTTTTAAGTTTTAATACTTTACAAACTGAATTATTACTATTATAACAATCTGGCATTTTCATGTAAATGGTTTCCTCTAAATCACCATTCAAAAATGCAGTCTTTACATCTAGATGTTTAACATCTAAACCTAACTTTACAGACAATGCAAATAATAGTCTAAGGGTTGTATGTCTCACTACAGGTGAAAATGTTTCTGTATAGTCTACACCATGTTTTTGGGTGAAGCCCTTTGCGACTAGACGAGCACGGTAACGCACATTGTTTTCACTATCATACTTTTTTCGCAAAACCCACTTGCACTGCACTATAGTACCATCTATTGGTACATCTACGAGTTCCCACGCACAATTTTTTTCGAACGACTGTAACTCATCCTGCACTGCCGCTAACCATTGTGCTTTCTCAGGACCTTCCAAGGCTTCTTGCAATGATATCTCACCCGTGAACATGTCGTTCTCTTCTATACAAGCATTTGCAAATCCATATCTTTCTGGCTGCTGCCTACGCCGAGGACCACTTATTATATTATCATTGTTGAGTATAATGGAGTCTTCACTGTCTGTTGTACTAGACTCAGAGCTCTCTAATGTATTATTTTCACAAGGTACATACAGTTCGCCGCTGTCATCTATGTTCAAGCTCTCTGATTGTTCAAGTGAATCTTCCGGAAGTGTCAAATCTTTTTCCCCCACTGGAACCATATTCACCTCATCTGAACAATTTTCTTGTACCTCCATAACATTATCTGTCTCTATCTTCTCCAATACTATAACATCTCGACTGGTAGTGATGATATTAGACTTCGGGTTGTAAATCCTGTACCCTTTGACATCATTGGAATAGCCAACAAGAATACTTTTTTCAGACTTTCTGTCCCATTTTAATCTTTTTTGTTTTGGCACATGTACCATGATTGTACTACCAAAAATACGTAAATGACTCACATCAGGCTTTCTGCCCGTCCATATCTCGAAAGGAGTTTTATAATTTAATGATGTGGCCACAGTCCTATTTTGTAAGTACACTGCAGTGTGTGCCGCCTCTGCCCAAAACCTTTTCTCGAGACCTGCATCAAACAGTAGACACTTGGCTTTCTCAACGATAGTCCGGTTGAATCGTTCTGAGAGACCATTCTGCTCAGGTGTGTATGGGTTCGTTTTGTGATGTACTATCCCATGTGTCTTCAAAAAATCATTAAACTTGTTATTGCAGAATTCTGTCCCATTGTCACTTCTCAAGATCTTTATGCTGCGATTAAGTTGATTCTCAACCTCTGCTCTATACTGTTGAAAACATGTCAATGCCTCATCTTTCGTTTTCAAAAAATAAATATATGTCATACGACTAAAATCATCTATTAACAGCAAAAAGTATCTAGAACCACCTATAGATCGGTTTTCCATTGGTCCACAGAGATCGGTATGCACAATTTGTAGTAACTCAGTACTTCTGCTACCTTCTTTGGGAAAAGGTAAGCGGGTCTGCTTGCCTTCACAGCATGCGATACATGATGACTTTGATATATCAGTCTTATTATCAAGTGTCAGTCCCTGTACAGCATCTTGCATCTTGTTCAAATACTGGCCGTTGACATGACCTAGACGTCTATGCCAAACTTCACTGGATACCATCACTGCAGCTGATGAACAATATTCAGGCATGTTTACTTTATACACCCCATTCAACAAGCTCGCTGTAGCCACCAGTACTCCTGCTTGGTTGAAAATCTGGCAACCAAGATTGTTAAATGAAACATTGTTTCCTTTTGATATAAGTTGACTAACAGACAACAGATTGGTAGTCAACTTCGGCACGCACAATACACCTTCAACTGTAATATCGTATTCACAGGCGCGCGTCTTCGTCGTAATCTGCACATCTCCAGTACATAATACAGGTACTTTTTCTTTGTTTGCCACGACGATTTCCTTTATCATAAGGTCCCGCGACACATTTGACAACCATTCTTCGTTTGCGGTAAGATGAACACTCGCCCCGGAGTCAATATACCAATCACTTTTGCAAAATTCACCATTCAGGAACACGGCGCTAAACGCATTACTGCTTGTACGTTCACTTTTATTTGTGTCTGACGAATTTTTGTTCTCAAATGTACACTGGTTGCGGTAATGACCTGTTTGTTTACATTTATAGCATTTAATGACTTTTGGTTTTGACTTTGACATTTGGGCGTTATCTTTGGTCGCAATGCTACCAACCTTCCGGTTCTTCTTGTAACTCGCAAACGCGCCATTGAAATTGGAAGTGCTGTTGTCGCCATCGTTTCCGCTTTCCTCCATGTCCAATAACTTGGTTTTAATGGCGTCTGCTGTCAATGGTATGCCACAATGCTCGATCGCCATGATCATAGGGGAATATTTTTCTGTTAATCCCGCTAATAAAAGCGATGCGACCCACTCATCATTAATGTTAAAACCCGTACCACTCAATTTTTGACTTGTTTCGATGATTTGTGTCACATATGAAGTCATTGAAACACAATTTTCAAGTCGTATGGAAATCAAACTCCTCAGTAAACTGATTCTCCTTGTGAATCCTGAGTCATCAAACAGGTTTTTCAATTTCTTCCACAGCTCATGAGTAGTTTTTACACTTTTTATGTGCACGTACAGTGATGAGTCTATTGTCAGTATCAGCTTGGCCTTGGTTTTCGCGTCTCCTGCTGCTCCTATTTCTTCTGGTACAGTCTCCAACTTAATGCAGTCAGACATTCCCTCAAGAACTAAGAAATTCTCAGCCGCGAAAGCCCACTCGCTGTAGTTTTCTCGCCCTTTCAATTTAGGCACACTGACAAGGTAGTTCGTCGTCATTTTTACAGTCACAGCGTTAATACAGTTAATCAAATCAATCTGCAAAGTCTATTTCCACAAGGAATGTCCAAGAAAATTGCGAGAGAAAAAAAACTGGGCCCATAACCTCTAATAAATTAAACGCTTGAATCATAGACAAGAACTAACTTTTTTAATTAGAAAAGAATAGACAGTATTAGATACTCTATGACAGATAAGGCACCATTAGTTTGTATGTGTGATATTGTCGATACAAAATAACAGATTTATGCCTTTGTCTCCTCGTGCTAAACGTTTTTGTAATTTAGTGCCTGGTCCACAGTAATTGTAGCCTGGCAAATGAAGCTCAAATGGTAAATTATTTATTAAATTATTAATAAGTCCACCTCCTTGCATGGTTTGTATTATAATGTGAGAAAAAATAATAATAGATGATTAAATACCATTTATTATTTTAGCACGGTTCTCTTATCAATCCAACTATTTTCACTATCACTCAAACCTAGCCATTTAACAAACAGCTTACTGCCTTTTTTTCTTAAAACTTTTTCAATTAGGTAAATGTCGGGATGATTCGTTTTTTGAAGTTCTTGTTCATAAAAAGTACCTAAAATTGGCTGATTTCGAAGATCTTGAATATTATACGTTGTAGGCATAGTTTCATTTATAAATCTTGAAAGGTAGTCTTAAATCCTCGCCTAGCATCAAATTCGATAACGTCACCGTAAAAAGAAAGGAGTCAGTGTGTTACCTCGGTCTCGTACTAGAAAAATTTTTTTCATTTATTGAACACATTAAAACTGTGGGTGAAAAAGCTAAACGTAACTTTTATGCTTTGACTAGAATATCTACGGCTACATGGGGTTTATCTTTTCATACATTAAAAACCATCTATGGGGCTACTTACCTAGGCTGTATGTGCTACGGAGCACCTGTTTGGGCCGATAGGGCCACCATAGGTGCGGTACGACGTAAGTTACTTCAAAGTCAGCGTCTAGCATTGATATTTTTATGTAAAGCATATAGGACTGTTAGTACGGAAGCACTACCAGTACTCGCGGGAGTGCTGCCAGTCGATCTCGAGGCACAACGACGTGCTGCAATGTATTTCGCTTCAAGAGTGCACTTGAAAAATGAATTCCTTTTAGAACGTGACCGGGCTAAGATTATTAGATTGTTTAAACCCCAGGCCGACGTTTGGGAGGAACTCTTAGACGAATGGCAGATAAGGTGGGATTCTTCTACTAAGGGCCGCCATCTCCACCAATTCTTTCCATCCGTTCGTGAGCGGCTGGAGAGGACTTGGTTGGAGGTGGACCACTGTGTTGCCCAATTCCTTACAGGACACGGCAACTTTAAAAGTAAATTGTTTTCATTTAAGCTTGTCTCCTCACCATTGTGCCCTTGTTCAACGAACTGTGAATACGAGCAATCTGCACATCATATCCTGTGGGAGTGTAGTCTATGGCAAAGTGAACGCAATATTATGCTCGATAGTTTGCAAATTATATCTGGGGTGATTTATTACTCGGACCTTGTTGCGACTAGGATGAATTTCCGTGCGTTTAAGCGTTTTTGCCATACCTATTATTGGAATCAGATATAATAGCTCACATTATTAGGACCCATAACTTATTAATTTATCATCCGTGGTGCCTGGCAACTGGGCTTAACTCAGTTGTAAACATCTGTTCTCATATCAATGACATGTAAATTCTATTCTGTCTCTCGCTTGATAAGGAGGGAAGTGAAAAAACTGATATTTTTCTTACTTCTCCTATTTAACTTCATGATTAATTTCGCTGCGGGTTCCAAGACAGTTAAAATCATTCCCCTGGGACACGTCGGACTTCATTGTCTCGACGATTTTCTGGATAGTTACTATTGTTGATCCTGGTTTACAGGAGTTGCAGTAGTAGGGATTTGGGTGGTGGGCAAGTCCCAAAAAAAAAAAAAAAAAAATAGTTTCATTTATTTGTATGATTTTAAAGATTTCTGTTGACCAATTAGGAGTATAGCCTTTATGAAAACAATTTTTATATTTACTTATGCGAACACGATCTCCGATTTCTAGTTTGTGTTTTTTAGGTTGTGTTTTCTTGTGTGATTTTAAAATATTTTTCCTTATTAGAATTTCATTTTCAATATTAACGTCAACCGGTTTACAGTCAATAGTACGGTGTTTTGTATTGTTGTAATTAAAGACTATACTTTCTAAAGGTTTTTCTATCCATCTATAGGTTCCATTTAAACTGAATGTTTTGTAGAGTTTGTTTTTTAAAGTTTTAATTACTCTTTCTGCAATCGAAGCTTTCTTAATTGAAAACGATGAATAATGATTAATATTAAAACGTTTCATTAATCTTGAAAATGTATCATTATAAAATTCAGTTCCTAAGTCGGTTTGTAAATGGTTAGGGGAACGATCACATGTACTTAAAACATTTTCAAATGCATTAGTTACTTCTAATTTTGATTTTGACTTCAAGGGTACAGTCCAAACATATTTAGAAAAACAGTCAATTATAACTAAGATGTAACTGAAACCTTTATTGTAATTTTTAATTTTTCTTAAATCAATAAGATCAGCTTGCCATAAGTCATCGATTCCTTTTAAAATAACACAACGACGTGCAAAGTTTTTTCTAGCTGTTTTATGTAATTCATTCACGACCTGTTGCTTTATCATTTTGAGACGGATTGTTAGTCTTCCTCGTACCACTGTTCGTTATTTTATGATCAATATAAGATGTCATACTTGTTTTTAAATGGTCTAATGAGGCTTGAATTTCTTTTGTAATCTCTATTTTTATTTTGTCTATTAATATTTGGACATCTTTTTTAGCGCACAAGTCATCAATTTTCTCATCTACATATTCCTTATTAGCAGCATCGTCTGCTTCAACAGGATTAATAACGCCTCGTAGTCTACTCATTTGCAAATTAAACTCGCCATTTGCAGTTTTTAATATTGTTTTGTCTGCGATATCAAAAATATCTGACAATCGCATCCTTTTGTGAATATGATGACCAAATTTATCTATATTCATTATGTGTGTACAGAGAGAATGCTTAAATGACAATGAAAACCATAATTATTTACCAAGATATTTATTAATTTATAAATTTTCCTTCGCGTAGTTCCTCTATAATAGATATTATTTCATTATCTAACCCTGTATTTCCAGCTCCTCGAGAAGCCATGAGTAGTTTTAATCTTTCAACTAATTCATTAGGATCATCCCAATAAATGTAGTCTACATTTTTATTCCATTTTTTCAGCATTTTCAGTCCTTTCCCTTTTTGAAATTTTAATTGATCGCTGCTGTCGTTTGGCAATTTAAATAGAGGTTTTATAACGTCCATATATTTTTTGCCTTTGTTGCTTTTTATTGGTTTTTTTGCATCATAGTCACGTCTATGAGCATTTGTATGAATCAACATTAATTTATAATTTTGTCTATCATTTTCGGTAACCAAATTTAAATCTGGATCTTTCTTTAATAAAAGTTCCTTTAGCCCTGGCGTGGATGAATATGTGTGTGTGCCTATTGTGATAGTTTTATTACCAATATTTATTTTAGTACATCCGAGCATTAACTTCCCTTTTTCATTTCTGACTCCGAAAGGAACATCATCTATCATTTCAGATGATAGAGACCATGATGAAACATTGTCGCCGACACCAACAGATTTGAACGAGTCGATACTGTTTTGTGAATTATCATCTGAATCTTCAGAATTTTGAATATAACCATGATCTTGATCATCAGTACCCACTTCAGGTATACTGGTATTTTTTTCCAAATCACTTTCAAATCTAACATATTCATCATTAGATAAATTGCTATCATGATGGTCTGCGTAATCATTATTTTTCAAATTAATATGATTTAAATTTTCGATGGATGTATTTTTGTTGGTTTGTGCTATTTGATTAAGTGGGCTGATTAACGGTTTAAAAACAGTTTGTAATGCTTTTTCATTATCATCTTCAATATTTCGCATTTTTCGGACCTTTTTCTTAACTGCTTCAGCAGCAGTAATAATTTGTCTTTTTAAAGATGTTTCCATTATATAATAATTGAATACATGATCTACTGTCTTCCTTCACAGTTAAATTAGGAATAAACAATTTTTTATATAATTTTATATTTATATAAACGTTAGATCAATCAAAAACTACAAAACTATCAAAGTTTTTGCGATAGCCACCTTCATTCTTACGACAATCTTTATTTATAACTAGATAATTATAAGGTTCAGTCCATATTTTACTACATAACTCACGAAATTCATTCCATTTCATGTCTGTGTTTACGTGTTCATCATAAACATGACGTATATTAATATCATCTTGCTTAAAAAGAATAATGAGATTTGCATTATCTCTAATAAGCTGTTTGGGTACTTTGCTATATGTTTGATTTAAATAAAAACAATCTATATTTTTATGTCGACCCATTGCAAAATAATTTCTTATATTATTTTGGTTTTCACATGCTACATCATCAAATATAATAACTGAATCACATCTAGCTTCCTGTGGACTTATTACTTCCTCATTATCCTTAAATTTTGCAAACGATACATCTGGAACGTTAGCTAACACTTTTTCAACAAACACATACTTCGGTTGGTTTAGAGTTTTTGAGTAAACATATACATTACGAAACTTTAAACCATTCTTATGCAACAGCAAACCAATTACAAGATTTGTTTTTCCACAGTTAGATGGACCACATATAATACACCTTATAGTGTTTGGTAGTAGTTCACCGTGTCGTCGTTTGCTGTTTTGTGATTCCACGCAAATGGAATCAAGATGAAGTGAATGAGGTTGTTTAATGAACTTCATAATAACACGTCCGATGCTATGGGTAGTTATACTAACAATGAGTCAAATTGATGGATATGGTTATTTCTTAAAATTTATGATAGTATTAATTTAATTTTACTTTATACATCATTGTACTAATGATAGCTATTGCCTGCGCCTAGTATGCAATTATTTGTATTTTGTTGCTATAACATTTCTGTTAGGCTTTGGTTTAGTCAAATTACTTGGAATGACGAATTGTGTTTATTTATATAAACAGGTACGTAATGTCGAAGCGGACGAGATTCGATCGTATATTATTGGGCATTCTATCCCACCGAAGTGGAGGCGAAGCCGGAACGGCAGGTGGGGTAGAATGCCCAATAATATACTACTTATACATATCTATGTGAATGTGAGCACTTTGTAGGTAGATAAACATACGCTTACAAACTAATGTCTGGCGGCTTTGGGTTTTTGAAATGGCCTACGCAAATGTCCCGCTGATCTTGCATAGACGTGCGTCGGGTCGTTAAGCTCCCACAATAATGGTTTGAGCTAAACGATGGCTGACGTATGCGTGCTGTCAGTATGGACAGGTCAACTCAAAGCTGCACTGGTGCTTTCTTCAAAAGGCCATCTCAGACTTTAACCTACATAGTCAGGCTCACATATTGTAACCAAAATGTTTGGACTTTAAAAGAGACCATGATTCTCTGAGTTTGTTTCGGCATTTCTTCTCAGAGGTCATCAGTTAGGAAATGCCGATGTCAACTAGATATACAAAAAAAAATACATGACTTGTAAAAGTGTCTTTAAAAAGATCTATTTACAGAAATAAAGAATCATTCAATCATGTTTTACGTAATATTGCTGTGGGGCCGTGCTGCAGACATAGAAACAGTCTTCTACTGCAGAAAAGAGCAATAAGAGCCATTTATCACCTAAGTACTCGTGATTCAGTCAGGGAACTCTTTAAAGAAATAAATATTATGACAGTTCCCTGTCAGTATATCTTTGAAAATATAATGTACATGAGGAAAAATATATCACATCATACGAAAAAATGTGAACTGCATAATTATAATATACTAGATATAAGTCAAAATTAATTGATTATTTGCTCTTCATTAAGTACAGACGTGTTGATTAATATTAAAATTAACTAATAATCACTTGCTGAATTGTGACCTACATTTACCAACTACCGGTAGTAAAATAAACTGTGTTGTGTATAGTATGAGTAATGTTTTTTGCGGACATGTTCAGTGTTTGAAAGTATATATAAACTAATAAAATGGACAATAGCCCCTTCAACTGGAGTGGCAGGACTGCTCGCACCCCGCCTCCTACGCCTTCGTCTGCACCATCGACCGCTCCCAAAACGCGAACTCAAGCAGATGATGTCCTTGAAGTTATTTCTACTCCAGAAATACAAAATTGGATGTCATCAATTGAACATTGTTTGAGTGAGGTATGCAACACCGCAGCAGAGGGTAAATTGAACTCTGAACAAAAACTGCGTATGAACTCATTGTGCCGGAAAGTCAGCCATGGTACATCGCAAATGGCAGTGCAGTACCAATCCCTGAAGTTGAAAACCGTCCAAGCCCATTCCTCCATCCAAACACTCTAAGACCAACTAGATCTGTCTCAGAGAATACAGGAACTTAAGCGGAGTATTGAAGAGTCAGCAAAACCTGCCAAGGATATCTCATTTGCTGACATGGTCAAAAAAGGTAACAACAACTATCTACAGCCGATAAATTTAAGCTCAGTGGCCATTTATCCTAATGATAAATTAAAGAGCAGTGAAGAGACTAAATCCCTTGTCCAAAAAATTATCTGCCCTGAACAAATGAAACTGCACGTGAGAGGTCTGCGTAAAACGAGGAATGGGGGGGTCATCATCAGCACAGATACCAAGGATGACATCGAGAAGCTTAAGCAATCGGTGCAACTTACGAACTCGGGTCTTACAGTTGATGAGCCTCATAAAAAGCCGAGGGTAGTTATCATCGGAGTGCCCACTATTATGCAAGAAAAGGAAGTTTTCACCTGCTTATACCAACAAAATTTGGCCGATAAACTACAGAATTTTACGCTTGAGACGTTCTTGACCTCAATTAAGTTAAGCCACAAATCAGGGAAAAAAGATGCCGAGACTTGCAATTACATAATTGAAACACCTACAGCTATACGTAAAGCCCTAATAACAAGAGACAGGGTGTTTGTAAATTGGTCATCTTGTCCAGTGAGAGATTTCACTATAGTAACGCGATGCTATAAATGCCAGCAGTATGGTCATGCCGCCAAGTCATGTCGGCAGTTAGTTTATACCTGCGGGCACTGTGGTGACCAAGGCCACTCCATAAAGGATTGCCCAAAGAAAGCAGAAGAGCCAAAATGTGCTACTTGTTCGCACTTCAAGAAGCCTAACAATCATAACACAGGCGCTGCTGACTGCCCGGCTAAAATTATAGCAGAAAAAAGATACATCAATTCTGTCAATTATGAAGGCGCCTAAGAGAGCCTTACATTGAAGGTTTTATTGACCTCTTATTATCACTTACTTTTAGATAATTATGATTCATAATTTCACTAACGTCTTTGATAATTTCTCTTATTGTTACTTGCACTTGTTATCTTGAAAATAACCGATCACAATGCTGCCCTACTAACCTTAAATTGTAAATTACCTAAACAAAACAACATTTGCACTATTGATATATATTAAATATAATTAAATTTGCCGAAATTTTTTGCAACATCGAGTTTGACACCGTTCGTAATACTGCTGATTAACTGGTTTTTTTGTCATACAAAATTACCAATGCAATGTGATGACACAGAGAAATTGTTTGGTTGTATCGAAGTAAATATTATTATACTATTCTTTTAAATTATATTCAATACATTAGTACCATTAACTACAATAGATTTATATATACTTGTACCTAGGATTAGTTTAGTGATTATTTTATTTTAGACTTTTTAATTAATGTTTGTTTTTCCCTCTCGCCTGAAACACAGGATTACCTAGTTCAGGCATACGTGTTAATTATATACCTAAGTAATTAGTTTGTATTTATAACTATATGATGTACCGAAGAAGTTTTGAATAAATGAAAAAAAAAAATGCAGCCAACGACGAATGTTTCCGGACCCGGCCGGGTTGAGAAACATACCGGGTTGCAATCCCTATCAACAATGAGGTGTTCGATATGGCTATGTAAAAGGTCTCTACGCTGAGTTAGTGCGAGATCCAGCTCAGACGGCTTTAGAGAGCTTAAAATTGCAACCAGTACACCGCCACCATCCTGTTTATTTGTGGCAGTACGATCACGGTCGCATCTAAATACCGTATAACGCTGGTCTATGAACTCTCTGTCGTAGATTTCAGGTGTCAGCCAAGTTTCGGTTAATACCAAAATATCATAAGTGTTCATAAGGATGTTCTTGTATAGGTGATCTAGTTTTGTGCGGATGCCCCTACAATTTTGGTAGAAAATCGTTATATATTTATGAGACATTTTTAACACTATCATATAAGTATAAGCTTACAATATGAGAGTGATCATACGTAAATTCGTGTAAATAGAGAATAATCGTGCAAATAGAATTAAAAAACAAGGATATCAGGAAAAACATGCAGTACGGGCCACAACACTTGAATAAGATGAGAGCAATGTAGTATAAACTAAATGCAGTACCAGGTCGATATATTTTAATTATCACCAGAAACAAAAGACTCCATATGTGTGAAAATAGTTTTAACTTAGAAGCCTTGTAGACCGAGCTTAAATCATAATAACTATATTTTATATGTCTAAGTACATAGTATAACAAATACAAACGCCAACGAAAATTGCATAACAAAGCGGAAAATAAGTTTAATTAAAAAGCTATGTAGACGGAGCTTAAATTACGAAAACTATGTTTTACATTCATAGCATACAACACATACACTCGCAGACAATAATTGCTTAACAAAACGGGATATAAGTTTAATTCAAAAGCCATGTAGACTGAGCTTAAATTACAAGATATGCTCATAACAAATAACAAGTACTATCGCAAACAATAATTGCTTAACAAAGCGGAACGTAAGTTTATAACAAGAGTTATGTAGACGGAGCCTAAATCACAAAAACTTTGTTTTATACACATTACATAAGACAAATACAAAGCAAATACAGCTGAAAATATGCGGACGGAGCTTAAGATGCGTAAGCTGTGTTTTAATACTCATTGCATATAACAAATAAACACATAGACGATTATTACTTAGCAAAACGGAAAATAAGTTGGGCTTGAGCGCTATGCAGATAAAGCAAAATTTACAAAACCTATCTTTTATGCATATTATTACATGCAGCAAAGAAACAAGCAAACTAAAAGTACATAACAAAATTACTATAGGGTTACTGTAAATACAACTAATTACTAATATTAATATTAATATTGTCCTTGACACTGTCCATATTACATTTAAGTTTAGATATATCATCCTCTGATCGGATTGCAAAAGCAGCATCACCGTCTTTTTTACGGGCGAGGATGGTACTATTTTTAATCCAAATATATTTATACTGATAAAGTTTTGCTGCTGCCTTACATTTACGAAATAATACTTTGTTTCTTAACGTTAGATGCTCATTTATGTAAATATTTGTAGAGGAACCGGAAATACCAATTTGATCTGTTTTGAGTGATTTGGCCTGTCGATATGCGTCAAGGACATTGTCTCGTAATATGCGGGTGGAGAACTTCACAATAATATTCTTCGGCCTAGTGTTTTGCTGATGTACGTGCGGCACTCTATGGATACATATTACATCTTTTTGAGGTATGGTAAAGCCGATAGATTCCCCAATTAGGGCCAAGTTCTGCAGCAGATTTTCACCACGCTGGTCAGGAACGTTGTAAACTTCAAGGTTACACGCTCTGGCCTGCTGCTCGAGCGTGTCTATCTTAGATTCTAGGTAACTGATCGAGGTAGTGGATTGTACAGTTTGCTGACGTGCAATATGTTCAACCCTTTTTTTGAGGTCGTCCTGTTCATCTGCGTGGAACTGTAGCGAATCTTTAAGGCACGATATATCATCTGTAATCTGCTTAACGTCCTGCTTGAATTCGGCCTGGACACTACGGACAGCGCTCAAACCTCGACAGGATAAAAACCTGTTACCTAAAAAGTTAGGTCATACGGAAAGTCGGTGTTTCACTAAGCAACGCGTTACAAACAATAGTGAAGTCAATCATAAAAATTCGGTTGAGCATTGCAAATCTTTATGTATAAGTTGATTTTCTGTTGAAGATAAGAGCTATTGTTGAAAGCGCTGAATAAGTATTCTTATTACATAGTTATTTTCTATAATATTTATATTAGTACATTAGTAATAATTTCAGTAGGTAAATGATGAGAATTTATAATAATAATTTTGTTATGTTTTGTGCAAACAAAAACCTAATTTTTTAAATAATTATTAAGCTGCACTATCGCATTGGGTCCACTGTTAATAATAATAATAATAATTATTTATTTATTTTCTCGCCACAATACACATTGAGTACATATTTTTAGGGAACAGATGGATACAGTAAGTATATTGCGGGAGACTGGTGCCTAAACTAGGCTTGGGGCCTGTATTTCAGGACACCAGGTCTCCACCCTTTAGGTTGTATAATAATCCAAATCAGACAGTGGTCGCGAGTCAGTTAACAATTATTAAAATGATTCTAAATCTATATAGTGTTAGTATGGTTAGTATTGTGTGGGGATGAAGTTAAGTGTAGAGTGTGGTTTTGTGTAGTGAGTGAGGATGTAGAAGTTTCTGTTGCCTGGACATATAATAAATAATATCGATTTGAATAGTATACATTTATTAAATTTAATAACTAATTTATTTAAATCATGATCTATACCGAGACAGTCAGGATTTTTTCAGTTTCAAGGTAGTTTAGGTCCTGGATCCAGCTAGTTACTTTCATTTTACATTTTATCTTGTTAAGGTGGTAAATAGGAAGAATTTTGTTAATTTTATTATAGAGATAACGACCGAGGTGGCAGAAGAATCGCTGAGAGAATTTGGTCGATAGTCGGTTATGATTACTGTCCACGGGGTCGAATCTGCGTTTGCCATACGAAAGAGAGGGGGAATATGTTAAGAGGCTATGCTGTTTCATAATTGTTTGTTGTAAGAATAGTTGGCGTACTGTCAGGACCTTCGCTTCTTTATATAGGATGGTGGTAGGGTATCTGTAGGGGAGGCACGGTGAGACCTTCAAGATGGCTCTCTGCGCTCTTTCCAATTCAAGGATAGTGTATTTTGGGGCACCACCCCAGGAGGTGATGCAGTAAGTCAACAAAGACTGAGCGAGGGCAAAATACACCGATCTCTTCACTTTATCCTCAGCCACCCGTCTAAGGGTCTTGAAGATATATATTAACTTCCGTAGCCTGCCACTTAATACGGTAATGTGCTTGTGAAAGTTTAGTGCACTGTCTATGATAATGCCCAGATATTTCACACTATCGGCTTTACCGATTTGAGTGCAAGTACAAGTGGCGCAGCATGGCATCGGACACGTGTGAGCTACAATAGAATGCGGGATTGTTGTCGAGGTAGGCCTGTTATATTTTATGGAGAAAGTGACATAGTTAGTTTTTGCAGCATTTAGAGTGAGGATGTTATTTCGTAACCACTCCGAGACCATATTGAAGCCCGACTGAGCAAATCCGTAGACATCACTCCATGTGGTTGCTCTGAATAACAGGACTGTATCGTCTGCGAAAGTTATGATTTTACCCCCTGGGAGAGTGAGCAAGCCCGGGTCATTTATGTATATAAGAAAGAGTGTAGGACCCAGTACGCTGCCCTGAGGCACGCCGTAAGTAACTTGGCACTCATCACTGACGAACTCTTTCACTTTCACGCTCTGAGTACGCCCACTCAGATTGTCCTCAAACAGTTTCAATTGGACTCCCCTGATTCCAAAGCATTCCATCTTCCGAATCAGTATAGGAACAGAAACCGTGTCAAATGCCTTCGCTAGGTCTAGAAAGATCCCCAAGACTTTACGACCCTTGTCCATGTTAGTGACAATAAAGTTAGTAAGATCATGAACAGCATCAGATGTCGATTTACCGGTTCTAAAACCATACTGAGAGGAAGATAGAAGGTTATTGCTCTCCAAGTAATCAACTAGTCTGCCGTTCATGATCCGTTCAAGAACCTTAGAAAGCGCTGGCAGCACGGCTATGGGTCTGTAGTTGTTGACACGGCTTCTGTCCCCACCCTTAAAGACCGGATGAACAATTGACCTCTTGAATGCTCTGGGAAATTGGCCTGTTTCGAGAGCAAGGTTACATACGTAAGTCAACGGTGGAGCTATGATAGATTTGTGTTTCTTAAGGAAACTATTTGAAATCCGGTCCCAACCAATAGCACAGTCATTGCGGAGGCACAGTATCAGTTTTGTCACTTCTGCTTCGTCTGTGGGTAACAGTACCATGGAATGTGAATTGTTGCAGAAAGTACCACTTGATGACAGTGCCGACCGATTTACAATTCTTTCAGCAAGGGATTTACCAATATTTGCGAAGAAATTATTGATTTCGTTAACCGATTGCTTTGGTGTAGCTAAAGTCGATAGCAATTCGGAAGCGTTGTCCCTCTTTTCAACCCTACTCGTTATGCTGTTTATAGCTGTCCACAGATGTTTAGTGTTGTTGCCGGCATCACTGATTTCTTTTTTATCATGATCAATTTTAGATTGC